>JAJKFL010000427.1:22655841-22668778 GCA_021186555.1 Reticulitermes speratus | reverse complement strand
GTTTTTAGGTCATTAAATTATATAGCTTATAAGATGTTAGAAAGATTAGTCTTCTCTCGTGATTGGTGTTTTTAATAATAGAAAAGAGTTTTGTGTAATTTTCCTGCCATTTATTATAACGGTTTTATGTTATTTTGCTGCCGGTCATTTAGCAACAATTTTTTTTTTATTTTCTTCCAGTGATTATAATAGAGTTTTTTATATTATTTTCCTGTCGGTCACTGAAGCACCAATTTTTTTTTGTTTTCCTTCCAGTCATTATAATAGAGTTTTATATTAGCTTCTGCCACTTATAATAACAGTTTTATATTATTTTTTTAAATTTTTTATTTTATTGTAACTACAATTTAACTTTATTTTCTCCAGTCATTTTAATAACAGTTGTGTATTTTTTTCTGCCGGTCTTGGACAAAAATTTTTACCTTTATTTTTCTTCCAGCCCTTATCATAACACTTTCATATTATGTTTCTGTCACTTATATAAAAAAGTTTTTTATTATTTTTTTGGGCGGTAATTGTCAAACAGTTTTAATTTATTTTTTTTCCAAATCATTATAAATTATTTTTTTATTACTTTTCTGCTAGTGATTGTAAAACAATTTTACATTATCTTTTTGCCAGTACTTTACAACCAGTCATTTGAAGATGGGATTGGCTAACTACCGAAAAGTCGTGCCATAATGTATACCTAAGTATGTGTATAATGAAGACCCTCAATAAATTATATTTGAATTTTTTTATCTTATCAGGTGTCTAAAATAATTTGTATGCACTGTGTTTCATTTAGACACAAGACCGAGGATAATTATTATTTTAAAATTAAAATTAATTTTTGAGAAAATATGAAAAATTCTCTTTATACACGCATTACTGGATCAAAAGCGGTCATGGACATGTGCGTTACTTTCAGGATAACCGTATGGACTACACGTCAGTTTCTGCTGTCTGTATTGTAAAGAGATTTTTTGCAATAAAGGGGAACACCCCTCATGACTCGGTCTTACCCGAACAGCCATGTTGAAGTTGCTTGCTCACATTGAAAAAGGAACGTTTTTTTAAAAACATTTAGTAAGTTGACAAACACAATTAATTTATAAATTATTTGTGTTTAGTGCTGTTACACTTTTATCAGATATTTAGTTTTTAATTGTTACTATGTTCAGAAAATTGATCTTTAACAAATACCGATGACGTTGCGTGGAACAAATTGATCTGGCTCATGATATAGACAAGTGGCAGGCTGTTGTATACACGGTAATAAACTTTCGGGTTCCATAAATTGCGCGGGAATTTCTTTACTAGTTAAAGACCTATTGGACTCGCAAGACGAACTCTGCTCCGTAGTGTTAGTTGATTATAAATTCATTTATTACAACAGAGATTTTAACACGTTTTATTTTCTTACGTGCCAACTGCGTACATAGTGAAAGAAGGCTCGAAAATTTGTTACACTAATTTTTACTAAATTCCCTTTCTTTTTTCTATGCGCCATTGATGGTAATAATGTTAACATCAGCACTATAGAAGAGACTTAAGTTACGAACTGATGTTTGGGAATACTGCGGCATTAGTAAAAACAACACTTATTTATTGATTTGGTATTTCCAGAGCAAGAAGGGGGTTCACATACACAGACTGTACTGTATTTTTTCCTATGTCCTTGCAACGTTATTACAGGCTGTTGTTTATTTTGGGCTGACAGCGTCGAATGAAAAATGAACCCCAACCAATCACAGACCTTTATCGTGTAATTTATTTGCATCATAAAACAATTTTATATTATTACCTTTGACTTTTAAGTTCTTATTACAAAAAAAAAACCCAAAAACACAAACACATACACACACAGATAAACACACATTTGCTGTGAAAGTGCTGAAAAAATAGAATGCAGGTGGGGAGGTTGGGGTTCCAGGATACAACTGTCATGGCGAAGACAACCTGTGTGATGGAGGGAAACCATAAAGAAAACGAGGCCAGTAAACATTAAGAAAAAATAACTGAAACCGGAAGAGGAAAAGAGCTTAATTAATCGTAGTGACTGTGATGATTGGTGATGAGGAAAGAATAGAGGAAGAGGGCATTGTGAACTACAAAATATTTCTAATTTCATACATTTAAAGACCATGCATGCATAACACTACGCAGGTGCGAAGAATTTATTCTTCTTCATACAAAGCCTTGGAAAAAAAAAGTTGAATATTTTTGAGGTTAAAAACACAATTTATATATAAATTGTATCACAAAGAAATATGCTTACGTGTAAAATTAAAATTACTTGACCCCCAAATGGGGTCTGATGCCGATATGACAAGAAGAGTGATGATTTGCTAAAAATGCCAATACACATGGAATATTCTTTTATTAAGTACAAGACGATTCAGCTAATATTGTTTAAACTGTTCGTAGCTAGTACTCACGTTTTGCTTATTTCGCGCTGTATCTTCTTCCTTCCGAAGGTTTGCACGTATCTGTTTACACCATGCCTTCTGTTACTTCTGGTCCTAATAACATATTTCAAATGCTGAGCGGGTTTTGTTCTGCTCACGGCTCTGAATACCTTTTCGGACGGAACTATTACAAATGAATTTCAAACTATCGTATTGAATTGCTTTCAGTAGCCTGTCACAAAACCCAATCAAATTCAAAGTGAAGACAGGGTTGCCATTTTTAGTGTGTGTGTGTCGATGTGTACGCGATTTGTGCCAGTAAAAAATACAGCTGCTGTCGGGTCTGATGGTGCTTGTTCCCCCCTTCCCCGCCACTATAACTCCTCGTAACCCAGTGGGGTACGAGGGGCAGTCCGTCCCTGGCCCACCGCGGGAAGCTACTACGCCGACCTTCAACCCCCTCTCTGCCCCCACAATCACACCGCCAAGCCCCGTCTGATAAAACTGCTTATCCGAACCAACCCCCTTAATGTGCAGGGCATTATTCTGTCATCTGTTTGTGTTTCTAGTTACAGGAATGTCTGAAGGTAATGTCACTGGGGCTGACAAAAAATGAAAACACCTGCAGGAATGCCTATGTGTTGCGGTCTGCATCGAACACCCTGCAAGCAAGATCACTGAAAAAGAAACTTAATGCCTAACGATATGAAATTTATTGCTTTAGAAATTTTTTAAAGACGCTGCTTACGTTTTAACGCTTTACCGACGTTCCCACCCAACGTATCGGTCCCTTTTTCAAGGGCCAAGAAGTCCCTTGAAGATAGGACCGATACGTTGTCCCGAAACGTCGGTAAAGGAAATTTTCTTCGACGGCTGCGTAATATTGCAGAAGATCCAGACCTTATTTTCATTCTGGATGCTCGATGAACCGGAAACGGGAAAAGCCTTCGTCTCCGAACCGAGATTTAACTTTGAATTCCGGAACTAGGAGCATAAGTGCTACCCACTTGGCCGCCATGTTTACGAATTGGAAGTATTGAGCAAAAATGTACACCATTTGCAGTTGCAAAATTCCTAGATCTAACAATTATGTAACGACGAATGAGACAGGTTTTAACAAATGACATCCTCCGGCCTCACTTATATTCACGTATGAAGTCCCTTAAAATCGTGCATAAATTAAACCCCTCAGTGTCTAAAAGAACATACTGACAGGCAATTGAAATAGAGTCTAACCGCTTATAACGACATAGGTTTACAAAACACCTAGACTATAACAACAGATATTATGTTTGTACCAAATTAATTTATCGCTGGAACCATAACATTATATTCCTCTGTTATAACAAAACTCTTTTATAAAGACACAAAATATTCAGTCCTTTCATGACGTTTTAATCGAGTTCGACTGTATATGAATGTCCTTTCAAGAGTGACAGTCCCTCAGAATTTCATATTTAATTTAAACGAAAATACGTTAAGCTCCGTGTAAACCACCGGATTGCCCCCTGTGAGTTGGCAGGTTACCCCGACGGTCGGTATGAACATTACGAAATTTTGACGCAGTTTTATTGACAGAAAAATCGAAATGTATTAAGTTCAAAGTAAGGGAGCTTGGAAAATTTTGTGTTTGTGGACTCAACAACTTCCTAACAGACATCCAAGTCGCAGTAATCAGCAGAACGGTTTGTCTTTAAAAAAAAAAGGCGTTGATTTGATATTTTATTAATTCCGTGACAAATTCTATTCATGGCAATTGACGCTAAGTTTATATAGACCAGGCGTCAATGCCAGATATTTCACCAATTTTAGTTTATTCTATCTAACTAAAATATGTAGAGTCGAACTCGGTTTTAACGTTATGAAAGGGACTGAATATTTTATGTCGTTATAAACGAGTGTTGTTATAACCGAGGGATATAATGTGTTAACAGTGAGGAATTAATGGTACCACACAATATCTGACGCATTATACGAGGGGTCGCATAAACCGATGTCGTTATAACCGGGTTCGACTCTATATAAATTTCGGTTTCTCCGTTCAACAACACACTAAAATTTAGTGCTTACTGCTACAGATTCTTTGCCTTTTAAAGCCAGTATTTTACCATTTAGTGTCATGTTTAAACTTAAACCCGTTTGTTCATGAGGGTTTCTGTTTGTGGATTGAAATGGCAGCACAAAGTTTTCAGGAATCATGCTGGCGTGACAACGACAATTCGAACGTGGTGAAAAACATTCTGCTGATGTATTCGAATGAAAACCAAGACAATAAGATAGTGGAAACAAAAATTCGAGATATTTTTTCAGCTATTTTCTTAAAGCCTTAAGTCAAGTGTTGGCCTATATCTTCTGGGTTACAGTAGCGCGTACGAAGTGCTGTGGCCTGATGGAGTGTATGGGGTTTGAAATGCTGACAGAATTGTAACAGTATATTGTTCCATTTATGAGACAGCCAGTTCCCTTTTTGGTTATTCCTTTACAGTCACCCTGTAGATGAGATGAACATAAGAGATCTTAACCTAAATTTATTATTTTATGAATAAAATTGACGTACTGTATTATGATACCTTGTGTGTGTGAGTGTGTCCGTTGCGCGCGCCAGCTTAACACACTCCGAAAGAATTAATTCCTGTAGGCGTATAATTTTAAGCCACTGTCACTGGAGGCTCCCCCACATGCAGTATCTTTCAATTCCTAGTAAGTAATGTAACCAGCATGATTGTCGTGCAGTATTAGGGGTGGGAGCATTGTTACGCCATACACTATTCACGATACCTGTGACGTAGGCCCTTTCTTATGTCAGGAAACATAAAACTATCTTTAACATAATTTTTGGTAAATTAGTCATAAATTCGTTAAAATTTGTCTGTGAAACATTTTTCTACCCTTGGTTCTATTTCATGTCAGTTGCTTTCAAACGGTGTTACGCATTTCCACTGGTGGGGACGCGGATGATCGCTGGTGGGTTCGCGAATAAATTTAGGAATTAATAATTAAAATTTTAGAAAGTTAATTGCACTATTGAAATCGTTTTAAAATGTGCTGAAATGTACAGAAAACATATAAAGTGTGTACCAAGTATATAATGGTAGGGGTACATGTTTTTGTATTGTGCGAGTGGTAAACGTACATGTTTTGTATTGTGACCAGTGGTAAGCGTACATGTTTTTTTATTGTGACAGTGGTACGTGTACATGTTTTGTATTGTGACAGTAGTACTGTACATTTTTTGAAATTGTGACAGTGGTACGTGTACATGTTTTGTATTGTGACAGTATACGTGTACATGTTTTGTATTGTGACAGTAGTACGTGTACATGTTTTGTATTGTGACAGTAGTAGGGGTACATGTTTTGTATTGTGACAGTGGTAGTGTACATTTTTTGGTATTGTGATAGTGGTACGTGTACATGTTTTGTATTGTGACGTGGTACGTGTACATGTTTTGTATTGTGACACTGGTAGTGACAGTTTTGTATTGTGACAGTGGTACATGTACATGTTTTGTATTGTGACAGTGGTACGTGTACATGTTTTGATTGGGGACAGTGGTCCCGGTGTACAATGTCTTTGTATTGTGTGGTACTGTAAATGTTTGGTTGGGGCGTGGTCCCATGACATTTTTGTTTTGGACAGGTATCATGTAAATTTTTGATTGGCTAGTGGACCGGGACATGTTTTTATTTGACAGGGAAGTTACATGTTTTGAAGTAAGGTTTGGCCGCTCAGCCTCCTAGTCAATCGGTACCGGTGGCTGTCGTTCCGGGGTATAAGTCACTGCAATTTTAAAAATGACCATTCGGGCTCATCTATTGCCGAAGTTAAGAATGAATGGTTATCTACGTCCTCTCGACCATACTCTTCATGGCAAACCGAGGATGACTTTCCCATGACTGACCCCCTTTTTCATGCTTCCATTGTTCACAGGAAACATAGAAGTTGGATCCGGCAGTTTGCTAACTCAATTTTGGGAACAGACTCATTATTGAAAAGAAAAGCATCTTTGTTGGGCAGAAATGGGAAGTTTCCCCGCCTGTTATGGAAGCCGTAGGTTCCGTATCACTTAAAAGAGAATGCCTTTGGTTTTTATACTGAAGCAGATTAATCTGTTCCATTCTCTCGTCTCTCTTCTTCAAGATTAATTTTAATATTATGGTCCCATCTAAGCCTAGGTTTTAAAAAGGGTCCTTTTCTTTAGGTCAGTTTTTAAGTAACGGAAAGTAACGCGATAATGCTATATGCATTTAAATTTATGATAATAACATTAGATGAGAAATTATTTATAGATAATAACTGTCATGCAATGAAAAAGGAAGGTTTTTTTTTCCTATAGCTCGACAGCCCCCAGGGGGCCTAGGTTCCTTTATTTTTCGAGGTTTCGCGATCACACACTTGAGACAACACCACTCTTGGTTAGGACTCCCCTGGACGAGTGGCCAGCCCGTCGCAGAGGGCCTCTAAACCCGACAACACACAACACTCACAAAAAGACAGACATCCATGCCCCCCGGGGGGATTCGAACCCATAATCCAGCAAGCGAGGGGGCCGCAGACCCACGCCTTAGACCACCGCGCGCCACTGGGATCGGCAATGTATGGTTTTACTAAACTCTATTATCTGTGTTTAAAATTTTGTGTAGCTTTATGCATACGTCAGAGGGAAGTATGCGAACTGGGAAAGCTTCTCTGAGATTATTACAGTTTTGAGAAAAAACGAAAATAAAAAAAAGATAGAGAAGGCCCAAATCAAGTTATCACGAGAGCACTGGAAAGGTTGTGATGTGGAGTACAGTGCAAAAAATTGTAAAACTCTTCCTTTTTGTGGCCGGTTTTTAAAACTTCATTACCTGTTCATGATAGACTTGAAAAAATCAAATACCAACGAGTAACGCTTTTCTACTTAACTATTTTTTATTATAAAACAGTATTTGTTTTTTATATAAAACGCTACATGTTTCGACCCGTAGGGTTTTTTTATCAGGCGAAAATGTGTAGAGTGACGGAGCCTAAATTTTTAAAAATTTTCCCTTTTTATCTCTTCTTTACCATTTTTCTCTATTTCAATTATATTTTTTTTATTAGAAATACAACTAATGCAGCTTTGATTACTTACAATATAATGTATAACAAAAAAAAAGTCGAAGAAAGTCTTCATAATACACCAAAAAAAAAAAAAAGTAAATAAACTGCATAAACTGTAGGAAAAAATTCAAATTGAAAAGTCATCTTTTTAACACATTCATCGTTAACGAAATAATAGTTTTCAGATACCCACACTAGGTAAATGTATCATTTTATGAAACCAGATTGAATCAAAATAATATAACCACCAAAATATTAGCAAAAGAAGGCTAATTTAATCTCCCTGCAAGAATTCAAGGCAGAAGGAATTTTATAGCTTTTTAGAATATCCTACAATAAAGGAATCAAATACTTAAACATATATTAAATACTGCAATGTACCTGTCCTATAAAACACAACTAAAAAATGCAAGGATTTTGACATTAATATAATTAAGGCGCATTAAGTGAATTTTAATACATTAATACAACTGTAATAATGAGATCTCTGTCGTAAGATGGAAAATTTTAAATGCTAGCCACCCCCTTTTATACATTACGCTGATGTTGACCCCTATATTTCAAAACATGTAGTGTTTTATATAAAAATTTTTTATCATCAATATTTGTGTGGACTGTTTTGCTTTTTTGGTTTTTTAATTTGCGAAACATCGCGATGTCCCCTGTTAAGACTGAAAGATGCCAGTTCATCGCTCTAAGTAAATCAGAATTATACGGGTCAAACATATCTGAAGTCGGAAAGGGAAACCAATAACTTTTATTAAGTGAAATATCGAACTTTGAAATATGTTATCCAGGGCTCAGATCCGTGCGAAGGTCAAAGAGAGGCGGAGTGTCAGAAAAACGGGTCGGACCATATATAAACTTCGATGTAAGTTTTTCGTTTTCTCCGATTTTACTACGTAAAAAAGCCATTACTATAAACGCTAGTAAGCACATCGCTATCCCCAAAATGGAGTGTGAAGTATAGTACCATGCATCTCACCAACAAAAGAAACCCTTTGAGGTTTGTATATTTGGCTTACATGCAATAGTGGGATCCCATATGATTTTGGAATTGGGTAGTTATCGCTGTGTAGTTACGCGAAGTGATGGGATGAAGTGGGTCAGGATACGTGTTTGACTTTGAACCCGGACTTCTTTTCACACGAGCAGCCTACGATATCTAATTTGACTAATAAAATTTAGGATTTTATACCAGCAATAATTTGACATTTTAACCATCAAATAACTAGCTTCTGCATGGAAAGCTAAGAGTTATAGAAAGCCTATAGCTGGTGAAGGCCAATCCCCTAAGTAAGGTTCGTAAGTCATAAAAATTAGCTGAATGTCATTACAAAATTAAATATGGCCTACCTATTTCACTGAAATATCATTATTTTTTCCCCGAATCCGCTAGCACACCCGGTACTTTTTTCCCGTTTGGCGCGAGTTTAAATGTTACGTCGCGGTAGAAATCGGGCTGTTGAATTCGCAATTGTTCACGAACAGCCATTTCCTCTTCCTCGTTGCTTTTGCAATTAGCGACCGTTTAAAAGTGTTGCTTCAGCGGGGCGAATGGTTTAGAATTTTCCAGTGAAACACCTGCAACAATTTTTTTTGTCCATGTGCACTGTGGTGGGTGGGGTTTGCACTGTCTTACCGCAGGATCACACCTCACTACAGAAATCCAAGTCTTTTCCTGCGAATAGCCTCAAACATATTTAGTCCATAAAGCCATAATGACACTATGAAAACTTATCCACACGACAAAGTTTCTAATGCCTTTGCCATTGTGCATGAGCTTATTCCCATGAAAAAACTTCAAAAGACTGACCCTTTTATCATTTTGTTGCCCTTATTACATGTGGTACAAATTTCCCGCGAAAAAAAAATACGTGGTTTAAGCAAAGTTTACAGACTAGGGAAACTTACGCATTGAACATGCCTCGTACGAGGTCGGGCATAAAATAAGACCCCATTGCATGTATTTTGTGTTTTTTTATTCTAAATTTTGATGGAACAGTTTTTGATTTAAACTGTGCTGAAATAACCTCGGAGTTCCTGAGTAAGAACTACCACGGTTGAAATTCTGACGACAGCTGTAGTATGGTGTTTTAGACTATTTAGCTTTTATTTCAAATCCAAAGTAGTTGCTGGCATGATTTATGTCACACCATTTATGAGGGAAATAGTAGAGTTCACTTAATTAAAGCTTTAGCGGAGTTCCCATTAGACTTTTCTTTGCGAGATATTTGGTTCTGATCACGTGTCTTAGATATTCGCTCGTTTGGTGGTTGCTGCGCAGCGTAGGTTTGGGGGTTTCTTACCGACGTTTCGGGGCAGATGCGGTACCCATCTTCAAGAAAAGATGTGCAAGAAATACTGAATCTTGGCCTTGAAGATAAAATTCATTGTGGGGTTTTTTATTTCGAAATTATAGCCATGTAAATTTATCGTTTTATGACCGAACTTACATGGTCCACTTTGAGGCTGCCTCAAACTTAAAGTACAAAAAAATCGAGAAGAGGAATGCCTTATCTCGGTGTTTTCGAAGCACTTTACCGCCGGAAAGTACTTTCTGGAGTAGGTGGGGGCAGTTGGAGGTGCTGTCACCGACGCATGAGGACTGCGCCATCAAATACGAGCTCCGAATCAGACCATGCGAAAGGAGCAGGTCTTCACTTACAGGGCATTATATATAAAAAAATGGACCAAGAAACGTGGAAACATTGGTCTAATGCAGAATTTCCCCCAAAAACTGTGGCTCGTGAAAATCCTTCCAGCACGAAATATTTGAGAAGATTTCCCGGGAAAAAATTCACATTGAAGTTTTTATGGATTAAATATATATATATATTCCAGGAAATACAGAAAAGTTACAAATGTTGTGCTTGGTTTTATTTACAAGGTTTAAATGTGGTTTGTTCTTTTTTCAGAAGGAATAAATTTTTCGAAACACCTTGTGCGTGTGCGAGGTCAGACGAGTGGCTAAAAGAGAGAGAAGGGGCACAAGGAGAAATAATTTGTGTAACGACTTTCTTTTTTTTTCATTTTTCTGACACATTTTAGAAGTGTAATAATTCAAGACATCCTTGGCAAAAGCGGGAAGATCCATTCCGACAGTGGAAATTAAGTTTACGTATGATTAATTTACAAAATTTGCTTTTAAGAAACACCTAGATTTCATTACTTTCTTATATTTTAATGTAAAGGAAAAGGTCTCCCCATAACTTCCATGCAGGACAGTGGGCAAAGCACACGAATAGCTGTATCCTCCTAATCCGCGCTAAGATGGGGTGGCGGGGCAGCGCCACCCCCCGGGCCACTTTATCCCTGGGAAAGAACCCCGGTACCCATTGTACAGGAGACTTTTTGGGGCCCCAAGGGGGTTCTAACTCCGAACCGTCCAGCCCATAGCGACTCACCATATTTATGTATATACTTATATACTTACTTATACATATTTTATATTTTATTTGCTGAAAATCTACAAATACCCGCGAAAATGACGAAAAAACAAGAGAATTTTTATCTGATATTATCAAACCGAAAAAAAAAAAAATAAAAATTTCGTTGACGTCACCAAACACTAATATCTTCACTCATATACACCCTCCCAAATTTGAAAGTCGACTTGACTCTAAAAATACGACTGGGAATTGAGCCAGTGAATAAAATTTATATATTTGTTTTAATAAACAGGTATTTATTTTTGTGCACATTTAGGCTATATATTTCTAATAACAAAGAAAACCTTACTGGCTGACACCGTGTCTGTAGCTAAGGAAATGTGTCTAATCGCTTCTTTCGCTTTAAGACAATAAGGCAAATTTATGCCACAGATTCTGGTCTATGAATGAAGAGCCTTTAAGTACGAAGTGGGATGTACAAAAACTTGGATAACAAAAACTTTTTACAGGGGTTAATTTCAAATAAAGATGTATCATGTTGCTTTGTTGCTAAAAACCCTTAAAATCAACAGGTGTTACGAGTATATATGAATGTGTTTATTCAGCTATAGCTGAACATCTTCATGGGCACATATTTTGGGGTGTGACGACGACGTCCCTGTAACCCCCTGTATCTTCATGAGGTTCAACATTGTAAAGGCTTTGACGAGGATATATGGCTTAGTGAAGTAATCTTCTTTGCTTTGGAGTTTGTCAGTCATATTTTTTTTTTATAATTTAAAAATTAAACTATGGACAAAGTCCAAAGAAATATTATTTCACTTTATGGGTTGTTTTAAATTAATTCAGTCACAAATGGCACTGCTATAGTAAAAGGTTTTTTAAAATTTTTCGTGACCCCTTAAGATTTCCTCATTTTATAAATTCTGCAGGTCTTTTGACCCCCTTGTACAGTGATTCAACTCTTTTGGAATGTATAAAAATGTAACTAAACTCTGTGTTTTAATTAGAAAACTAACAAACTTCATAGAGCGGAGTCCTTCTTCAGAATATAATAGTTCCTCACAAAATAATAGAAAAATGTTCAGTCTTACAAAACAATAATTTTAGATACATATTTAGTTTCCTTATCATAGGTTCTTTGCCTAAAACTCTTAAAATAAAAGTGAAAATGCATACCAAATATATGTGAGACCTCAATTCAAAAATCACATATTTAAATATAAAATGTGGTGTGCACTTTACCTGTATATTAAGAGCTAATACAAAGAGCCTTGCGATGTTCGTATAAGGAGAGAAATACGTTGCTAAAATTTAATACAAAAATTAATTTGTGTTAAGACTGAAAATTGTCTATTTATTTGTTTTTAACGGATAGCACAAACGGGGTGACAATAATCAAAGTAAAAGTTCCCCCAGCTAGTCAAGAATTTTCCTATTTTATGGAATCTTCAAATTTATTACTGTGTCCACAAGAGCCCCCCCCCCCATGCTCCGTATTCTGATTCACAATAAAATAGTCCCCGTCCTCCCATCCTATTTTTTTATGATCCCATTGAACATTTTTCTCTCATCCATATCTAGATCTTCCAAATGGTCTTTTTCTTCTGGGAGATTTAGATTCTTGGATTCTATTATAAACTGAACCACTAAATATGAATTTTTATGTAACCCAGTTCTGAAAGAAGTCTCCAAATCCTTTGTATACTATTCCCCAGTAGGGGCGAAACACTAACCTCTACATATAGAAAAGCGATCAGCACTGACTGAATGAAAATAATAACTTACGTGAAAGCAAGACTGTTTGTTAAGTTTGCTGTTGTGGGTCACGACTCGAATAAATTGCGGCTTCCTACCTGTTAACGTTTGAAAAACCCCTTTGCTGTGGTAACCCATCCACAAACATATTCAAACCTTTAAAAAATACCTATTATATTTGTAAGGCTAATTACGGTGCTTTCGTAAAACTTTTATTTCCCTCGACATCAGGGTGACGTTACTTTTTAAAAAGAGTTTTCCTGCATTCCAGTTCTAATTTTGTTTTGTCAAAATTTGTTTGCTTAAGAGTTT
>JAJKFL010000427.1:22639133-22655741 GCA_021186555.1 Reticulitermes speratus | reverse complement strand
CATCCCTTCCAGCGCCGGGTTGTAAATTTGGGTTTTGGATCTATACCTCCCCCTGGTTTTGTGTTTGCATAGGCATGTCCTGGAGTAACCTTTCCTTTCCATCGTAAAGACTCTGTTGTTTTTTTGATAAAAAAAATTGGGTAAAAGTGAAGTTCCGGGGTTTTTACCCGGGCAGCAAGATGTGCAGGGGAATAATGTGTGTTTTCTTGGTATCGTAGCAAATTAACTATTTTGGGGGGGGGGTTTCCCCAGTGTGAGTACAGTTGCCTATACGGGCTTTTCGCAGGGCTTTTTGTTTGGTCTAACATGAGAGGAATGCCGTAAAATGATAGGCAAAGAATTGATAAAACCCAAATCCAGTCATGGCACAGCAGCATTAAAATTTTTCCAAGCTTACATTCTTCCGGAAATTTATTTCATTTTTCCGCTATCGCTATTAGTTTCAATACAGACTGTGACGGACGGACGTCCCGATATTGCGAATATATATATATATATAAGTATTATATATATATATATGCATGCACTATTCCCTTTCTGTGTGTTTTTGCTTTTTTATCGCGATTAAATTTCGCGTTGTTGTAATGCCAGTGTCTGGTTCAGTTTTTGATATGACTGCTTTTGAATATTTCAGTCATATTTAGGATTTGTTGTTTTATTTTTAAATTACACGTGACCTTCAGAGACTCCGCCGTTGTTCATTTTGACTATTTTTGAACTTGTTCCCAGAAGTGAATTTGTTCTGCAATTATCACAACACTTTACCGTGCTAAATTCGTAATTTTTGTTTTATATGTTACTTGCTTTTGGCAAAAATTTGTGCTTATTAAAACCATTTTTACATTTAAATCATAAGTGACACAACAAGACGTGTGTCTGGAACATGTTGTTCTAGCTGTACTTTAAATAAATTTTGCCCATTTGTATTTATAAAATTTGGGTTTATTGTCTAAATTTTCGTTACCCAAAGGGAAATTAACAATTCCGACATGTCATAATTGGATTGTGTTGTTCCTGTTCCAGTAAAGGAGTAGATGCTACGCGCCCATTCTGATGACGTTTTAACACCAATCTTGCCACTACTTCCGCCTCTTCTTACATTTTCTCTATTTGGAACTAAGAAACAGTTTCTGCAGAAGAAACACCCCAAGAATATTGCCCGAACGTTGCATAATATTCTGGGAATTTTTTATCAAATTCCTCGATTTATACGTTTTCGTCTTCTTCCTTTAAGTGGTCAATAATACAAAGGTAAAGCAATCACATTACAGACCTGGACAGGCCCTTGGGTCCCGGAGGTTGAGGCTCCCAGATTTCTAGATAATTTGGCACATGAAGGTGGTAAGGTTGTCAGCCCTACGCACCGGCCGCCTTTATCCCCCCGGAAAGATTCCTGGTACTCATTTCTGTTAGAGGCGAGTCGACCTCAGGGCCATAGTGCGACCAAAACGGGTTATGTCCAAAGAAAAATTCCAGTGACACCATCGGGAATCCGAACCCGGGGACGTTCCGGTTTTGTAGCGCAGTGCCTCGTCGCTATGCACCAAAGATGTCGTCCGCTCCCGCAGCGCTCAGTTCTGCTTTAAAATAACCCCTGTCAAGGAGACCCTTCCAGTCTCATTTATCAACGAGGTGATTCCCCCCAAACTTCCATAACGAAGTGAGGGAACACCTGGATGAACTCCTGATTAATGGACTGGCTATAGAAGCCTTCCGATTGACCTCCAGGATCACCAGATTTTCAGAAACAATAACTCTTCTTGTAAGGGTTTTTTAAAGGGGCAATCCCCTTTTTTTCCCCCATTTGCCGAAGACACGGGAAGAGTTTAAAAGATACGGATCCAAAAGCTTGTCCGAAAAGTTACCACGATATGCTTTCTCCAGAACGTGGGGCAGAACCTTGAATTCGATTTGACATTGCTCGAGCCCGTTGTGGCGCTGACATTGAACTTCACCGGAGAGTCACAGCACTTGTGAGACATCTCTTGCAAGTTTATATTTCTTATCGCCCTTCACGTGATCTCAGTAATAAAACAATAAACAGTATAGGTTTTTTAGTGCTTTCTGTATTAACCTTCATTAATATTCGAAGTTTCTTTACCAACAAGGATACTGGAAGGCAACAGACCCTTTTAGCTTCGCACATGGAACGTCTCGGATTCAAATCTCGGCCTGAAGACTAATTCTTATACTCAGGTTATGCGTGTGTTACCCCAGTCACTACAGGAAAATTTTTGGGAATGGAACCTCAGATTAAGCCATGAGCACCCTGTCCCAAGTTTTTTTTTAATTCATTACTAATTGATAAGCACCATTGACGCCATATTGGCTGAGCTGGTGAGCTACGACAGCGTCCTTGCTATTCGGTAAACAAGTAGATGAGTAGCAACCCGGTTTTTTCGGTACTTCGCAAACTTAGGTGAAAAGATGTTTAGGAACACCAAAAGAAAATTTGGCATAAAAAACGTAGCAGGCTGCATGTCTTGTTGCATGACTGTTTGTTTCTGTGATATTGATGACGATGATGATGATGCTAGTAGTGATGATGGTTTTGTTAATGGGGATTTTGATTGTATTTACTTAGTGTCTCCCAGTAAATGTGTTATGTCTGTCGCAAGTTACAATATATTTCACCATGTAGCTATATATCCTGCGTCAGGCAATCCATACGCTCCGTGTACGTTAAGTGCGTGCCAAATAGTAAGGTGTGTTCTCTTAGCTCGACATGCGACGTAACTACCGAAGGGGTTTTTAGTTGTTATTCTTATTCTTTACGTAGGATTTAATCAAGCAGTAAGTTTAATATTCTTAAATTCTTTCTATTTGTTATGGACGTTTCGGGTACTGCATCAAAATCCCAAAGTTACGGAATGAAATCAGAATTTCCATAATTTCGCTTTGAGTAAAACTTCTAGAGACATTTTATATGAGACTCACGTGCATTTGTTTTAAAAGTCACTGTTTTTAAAAAACCACAAATTTCACTTTTATTATGTACCTAATCGACCCCCTACATAACTTAGTGTTACAAACTGCTGCATTCTACTATTTTGACACGAAATTTGACGAATTTTAAGGATTTTATACTCTATTTTTTATATATATATGTTTTAAATTCTGATTTTATAAGTGATTCTAACTTACATACAAAGTTGTTGTACATTATAATGCCAGAATTAACAATGGATGTGGAATGAACGTAGTTTTGAACCCCCTGAGTGATTTTTACATAAAAACCGAAACATATTGGGGGCGTTTAAATAAATAATAAAAGTGAAAGTGAAGTTCAATTTTTTTGGTGTCTTAAACAGTGAGTTCTAGAGACATGCAGGGCATACACAAAAGAATGGTGCGGTATCAAAAGTGAATAAAAACAAACCGCACCATTCTTTTGTGAATTTCTCTGCCCTCTACCGCTGTTTTAAATTGGATCCATAAACATCGTTGGAATGAAAAACATGACCCAAATTTTCTTGGACTGTTGGAATACGTAAATGAGCGGCCACTGGTCTATCATTAAAGAAATTTTGTTTCGCTATTGTCCATCGTAAGGAAACCCGGGGAAGTTAAAGGTAAATTAGCGTTGTTAATTTTTTGTAATATGCGCCGCGATATGGTGACAAGTTTGGTTACCCAAGGTATGCGTTGGACAGCAGCTATGAGGGGATTACATCTGTTGATATATATGTCAGGGATGTGACTGTTTTTGTCCGAATAGTAGCTTAGTCACCATACTGACGGGAGCTGTCCTGGCTGCTAGGAGGAAAAAAGCAGACGTTGCTTTGATCGTATTTGATAGGTTACATAATTATCCGAAAATTGCGCATTACGCAATTCGTCTCGTTCCATAAAAATGTATATCTGCTGAGCAATCCTCTTATCGTCGTTATTTTTAAGATTTCACATTTTGCTTTCTGCAAAGTGAAACCCAATTTCAAGCGCTGCTTCCAAATTTAATACTGTCTTTTTCCGATTCTTGAACAAGCCGCTGTAATTTGTTGTGTTATAATCATCATCATCATTATCATTATTATATATATGTGGTGTACTTGTATTCACTGTACTATTTTGTTTTGTATGTGTAGGGGTTTGTTTTTGTAAGGTGTGTACGGTGTTCTAATATGTGTACTTGTATTTACTGTATGTATTTTTTTTTGTATGTGTATGGGTGTTTTTGTAAGGTGTGTACGGTTTGTTCTAATATGTGTACTTGTATTTACTGTATGTATTTTGTTTTGTATGTGTATGGGTGTTTTTGTAAGGTGTGTACGGTGTTCTAATATGTGTCCCTTGTATTTACTGTATGTATTTTTGTTTGTATGTGTATGGGTGTTTTTGTAAGGTGTGTACGGTGTTCAAATATGTGTACTTGTATTTTACTGTAGGGTATTTTGTTTTGTATGTTATGGGTGTTTTTGAAAGGGTTTGGTACGGTGTTCTAATATGTGTATTTTATTTACTGTATGTATTTTGTTTTGTATGTTTTGGGTGTTTTTGTAAGGTGTGTACGGTGTTCTAATATGTGTATTGATTTTATGTAGTATTTTGTTTTGTATGTGTAGGGTGTTTTTGTAAGGTGTGTACGGTGTTCTAATATGTGTACTTTATTTTACTGTACGTATTTTGTTTTGTATTTTGTTTGGGTGTTTTTGAAAGGTGTGGATGTATTTGAAAGGTGTGGATGTTTTTGTAAGGTGTGGATGCTTTTGTAAGGAGTGGTGCTTTTGTAAGGTGTGGATATTTTTGTAATGTGTGTACGGTGTTCTAATGTGTTACTTGTATTTACTACATGTATTTTTTTTTTGTAATTGTGTATAGTTTGTTTTGTATTGTTATTTTTATGTATATTATGTCCATTTGTATTGTGTGAACTAGTGTAAGGACTACTCCCACCGCGTGAAAACATTTGTATTGTGTGTGCTAGTGTAAGGACTACTGCCACCGGGTGAAAACATTTGTATTGTGTGCACTAGTGTAAGGACTACGGCCACCGGGGTAAAAAACATTTGTATTGTGTGTACTAGTGTAGGACTACTGCCACCGGGTGAAAACATTTGTATTGTGTTACTAGTGTAAGGACTACTGCCACCGGGTGAAAACATTTTGTATTGTGGTGTACTAGTGTAAGGACTACTCCCCACCGGGTGAAAACCATTTGTATTGTGTGTACTAGTGTAAGGACTACTCCCACCGGGTGAAACATTTGTATTGTGTGTACTAGTGTAAGGACTACTGCCACCGGGTGAAAAACCCAATTGCAGTAAATAAAATAATATTATATATATAATTAATGAGGTAAGTTTTGTTTTCGGCATCAGGATCTACTGAATTATCGAACGGATTTTTTTCAAAAATATTTTAGAAGGCTTATGATTCGGTATTAAATGGCAATCTCCTTTTTTATAACTCCTTCTCAAAAATTGTTTTGAACAAAAAAGGCTAAATTAAAAAATGACAGTGCTCCCCAAAGCGGAGGCCAAGTGAAGCTAACATATTTCATTTACTTCCCTTGACCTCCGCTTGAGCAGTACTGTCAATTTCAACATTTTGTTTCTTATTTACCCGTTGCTTATGATCCGTTGATCTGCGAAAAAAAATTACAAAACCCTCAAGAATTAGTAATTTAGAATTTTTAATGTTTAGTAAGATTAAGATGTCGTAATATTTGTTGACTCAATATTTTTACAAATTTTTATGTGCAAATTTTTTTCGCACGGGTGTTCGCAGTATTTTAAAATTCAGTTCTTACCTGACACTGTGTTTCCCGCTACCGAGAAAAACGGCCATTCATGTCAGCAAATAATCAGTGTTTGTTTTCAGAATCCCATGAAAGCCGTAGATAATCTTGTGGAAAAAATTCAAGTAATAGTAACGTTACGTCATTTTACTTAGTACCGTGTTTTAAAAGTTAAAATGATCTGCCTCTTCGCCTTATCTTACATGTTGCTGCATTTTGTTCATTACAATTTAAAAATCGCTTTCAATTTTTCGTCTGAAACACTAATACTGGGAAGGTAGATACTCGCAGTGGTTGTATTAGGATCTACCGTTCAACGCCATGTTCATATATCGACAAAGGAGTAGATACTCACATTTATTGGCTGTTGTCATGGTGATGTGAGAACATGGCTTCAGTCTTCTCCTCACTGATGTATTTTTTTTAATTTGTCATCAATATCCCAGTATATACAATCCGCTAATGAAAACAAGTTGTATACACTTAGATACTGGAAGATCATCAAAATCACATCATCATGAACGTAAACAGCTGTATGATAACTAGGTCCTGTCCTGTAAAAACTCAATCTTGAAGATGTTGTTGGTCTTTTCATCTTGTTTTTGGTCTACCTACGTCCTTTTGCCTTTTGGTTGGTATTTTCCAATGCCATCCTGTGTATCCGTGAGTTTTCCATCCTTTTAACATGTTGTAGCCATTTCTTTAGTAGCTCTGAATTCCATCTACTATGTGTTCTACTTTTGTTTTTCTCGAATTGTTGTATTGCTTTGATGGTGTCAGTTATAAAGTGATATCAGAATACCGCTAGATAAAGTACAAAATCGAGAATTAATTTTATGTCCCAGTAATGTTTGTCTCAGTGTAAACATAATCAAATATATCCTGTTGTAATAAATATTTTTGTAAGGTTAAATCATTGTAGCCTTACGCTTCAAAGACAGCTATAACTTTTCTTTTTTAACTTTTATAAATGAAAAAAAAAATGGGTGGTTAAGTTTCAATTAAACGTCAGCTCTAACAAGTCCTGTTGACACTAAGAACACTACAGCAACACTTTACTACGCCACTCCTAACGAAAGTCGCGATTCTGATACATATTAGCGAGATCCTGAGTTCGAATCTCGGTCCGCATACCCTCAGAAAGTTAGCTTGGGGAGTTCAAAGAAACGTTTTGGCCAATCAGTGCCCTGGATTAGGTCACTGACACTGCCAAGCCGTTCACATATGATTTGTTCACTCATTTTCGTAGGGCAAGAATTTGTTAGGTTAAGCAGGCATGAGTTGTGTGATTTCAGGCTTCCCGTGATGTAGATGAATTGCTGTCTTCCTGGGATATTCCCCAGCGTTGAGTGGTAGTTCTGTAACCGACGTTTGGGGACAACATATCGGTCCCATCCTCAAGGAGTCTGCCCCTTGATTGGGACCGATAGGTTGTCCCGAACACGGTACAGAACTCCCACTCAACGCTGTGTAATATCCCAGAAGACAGCAGATTCCACGCATGAGTTGTGTTTGTGCACTGCATCCATGTTAAGGCTGCCACGGGCGGATGCAAACCTAATAAATTAAGAATCTTTAGTCTTAACTCACCGTGCATTTTATTATTTTAGATTATACACCAACAAATGCACAAATTAATAAAGGTGCAAATTAGCTCCTTATCATGATTTTAACCCTACACGCGTTTCAGCTCTTTTATGGCCTTCATCCAGGGTTTTCCTTATGAAAATTTGCTTTTCAAATGCTGGATAAAAACCCTCGTTCATGAACGAGTGTTTTTATGCTCTAAATAGTGCATAATTTTACAAGTGTCATCAACAGATCCAGCATTTGAAAAGCACTTTTCATAAGGAAAACCCCTGATGATGGCTCATAAAGGGGCTGAACGCTGTGGGGTTAAAATCATGATAAGGAGCTAATTTTCGCCTTTATTAATTTGTGCATTTTGTTGGTGTTATCAAAAAACTAATAAATTAAGATCATAATGTAGACCAAAGACTGGTGTGTCCCGTTGTTTTACATTTCCTCCTCTTTATATCGGATTCTAACGACATGCTCTAAGCAGACACATAAAATTTCGCCCAGTATGTACAGTACGCTGCGATAATTGATAGTGTATTAAAACCGTCTTCTTTTAACAGTAATGGACGTTGAGATCATTTTATATTTGTGAACCAATATAAATGCAGTTAACCAAAAAAATGGCAACAAATTACTCACTTAATTTCGTGTTTCTGCATCCTGTTGTGTAATCTGCTTTTGACCCAAGATACTTACTTACTTTAGTCTTAATTCACCGTGGGCATTTTTGTATTATAGACAGTCACCAACAAATGCACAAACCATCAATAAAGGTATAAATTAACCTTTTTATCATAATTAAACATGTGTAGGGGTTTTAATTGATAAAAGGTTAATTTATACCTTTATTGATGGTTTGTGCATTTGTTGGGGACTGTCTATAATACAGGGCATACACAAAAGAATGGTGCGGTTTCAAAAGTGAATAAAAAATGTGTTTCTTCCTTACACGGGCACAACATACACCGTCAGCGGCGGCAACTGTCCAAGTTTCACATTTGGTAATTACAATCCTTCAATGTGTGCCCCTGGGTCACACGACACACATCCACACGGTAATCAAAACTCATTCCAGACCGGTGTAGCATGTCCGCTGTAATGGCCTGCAGTGCATGCGTTATCCGATCACGAATTTCATGGAGGACGTGGGCAATGGTGGTACATAAACGCTGTCTTTAACGAACCCCAAAGAAAGAAATCACGCTGCACTGTATCACAGATCTGGACACCTCCAAAAAGGAGCACACAGAAAGCCTTTCCCTGCTGCAACGCCAAACTTTGAAACTGGCCCCCGCGGCCACCAGTAAGCATGAGAACGAACTGCTGGTAGCGCATGAGAAACTTGGACAGTTGCCGCCGCTGACGGTGTATGTGTGCCCGTGTAATGTGAGACATAAATTCTTTATTCAGTTTTGAACCGCACCATTCTTTTGTGTATGCCCTGTATTTACTTACGTTTTATTGAATGAGGCCATTAAATATGTTACAGCCTGTCAAGTTACATACTGGCAGTAGATGATACGTTTCCCCCACTTACTATTTATCTTCAAGGCTGTAAAGGGATACCTTTACCTTTTCCTTTTAGCTTCATCATCAGGGCTTCTGAATATTTATGATCTACTAAAGTTTCGCGATATCGTAATTGATATTTCATAACTTTTTTTAATGTTTAGTAAATTTACAATATGTTTTACAATTCATAGAAATTTAAAGGAAAATAATTCTCTTAATTTGATTTTAAGAATTTGTACATGTTTTGAATGTTTATAATTCTTATGTTGTTTAAAGTTGGAAAGTGCTTTTTGGAACACCTGCATCTTCCTATTTTTACGAAATTTAAATTTTCAGATGTCTCAATTTAAGTCTCTTTAAACTTAATATTTTATTCTTGTGAGGAAAATTTTCGCTACAGGAGACACACCACTTTAAAGTCCACCGCTCCCTACAACATGGGTTCTAGCATTCATCGCCCGTCTATTTGCTTTCAGTTCTTCTTTCTTTATCCTCTTAACATTTTCTTTTAGCCTTTCAAAAGACAGGCATTTATCCTATAAAGCGGCTTTATGTTTCGTATGACTCTCAAGATAAACACCGACATTTCCTTAAAAAGTGTCAAGGTTCTGTAATGGAAAGTCTGATTCTTTCGTTTTTTTGTGATATTACATAGCGAAAATTAATTGTTTTTAAACCCGACGTTCGGGACAGTCTGTCTGTTCCATCTTCAAGGGTAAAAGCTACCCAATATACGCTGCGTGACATCTGGACAGCGAAGTCCTCAGACTGAAGCCTGAAATCTCGCGAGTTTTTGATGTTTACTGTGAAGTGGAAGTGTATTTGTTAGAGTACTCCAAAAAAAATTTAAGGAAATCGAAGTTTGAGGTCGATGTATTTTTTGTAACTTTGCGCTCCCAATTTCATCTTTGAATCATTTTAGCTGTTTTTAATTAAACATACATATAGAAGGGTTACATCCAAAAAGTCCCCGTCATTTTCCATGACACTTCAGCGGAAATTTCTTAAAATCTACGCCCTCAACATCAGTGACATGATTACAGCTGCTCGTAATCAGACCCCAATACTGGCACCTCCACCGCTCTGATAGCAGAAACCACACTGATCTACGCGCCACACGACTCGCGCACTCTCCCCACTTGTGACATCAGCCTAGGCTCGCTAACTTTACATGCGTCTCAGCTGGAGACTTTGTGAAATTTCTTTCTGCTATGCATACTACAAACAAAACTGTGTGTAAGGCAAAAATAGCAACATATTGACCCATGCGATTCTTTGAGATAGTGTTGACGTTACAGAGCTTACCCGCCTAAATGAAAGAATACCTACAGATAAAACAGAACTAGAATCAAAGCAGTATGGAAACTGGCTTTGAGATCTGTCGGAACTGCTTATTTTATATTTCTGCAGAGAAATTTATGCTTTAAAATTTTACCCTTTAAAAACGCACAGCTTTCAATCACTGGTGTCGTTTTAATAAATAAATAATAAATAAATAATAAGTGCCTTTGCTTTTACTCTATTTTCCTATTTTATACACACATTAATTTAGATGACCATTTTTTAATAATTGTCTTTAAAATTCATAATTTGTAACAAATTCTCTTACTGATATATAATTTAAGGGAAAGGGCATTTTCTTTACAACCCGACAAAAATTATATTTTTAAATCAACAACATTAAACACAATACATTGTAGATACAACCCATTAATGGGGTTAAATTATACACAATATTCTTGCGATAACCTCTTTTCAGAGTGGAATAGTGTCTTAGTAAGGTATGCTTAAGCTGGGGCATTTGGGATTGATATTATTCTAAACAAATACTTCTAATTGTGAGTCTACAAATATAAAATCTAAAATTATGCTACGTGGTTTAGAATGGAACATGCATGTGCAGACAGACTCGTTCAATTGATTTCTTTATGCGGACATCTTCCATGTTTAGTTCGGGAAACTTTACAGCACTCAGCCAGTAGGTAAATTTCTGGGGACTGTGAAATGCGAACGCCAACTGTTTTAATGCATACTAGAGCCCCGTATGTAGAATATTCTATGGATTGTGAATTGCGAACAACAACAGTTTGGATACGTAATACAGCCCAGTAGGTAAAATATTCCACGGGCTGTGTTATGCATACGAAACCTGCTTAGATTTTTCTAAGGTTTTTTGAGATGCGAACACCAGCAATTGTCACGTACACTACAACTCAATCGTAGAATTCTGAGGACTGTGAAATGCAGACCCCAAGTGCGTAGACCATACAAAGGTTTGCGAGAAGCGATCACCATATTTTTTCACGCGTTAGTTAGCCCAGGACGTAGATATTCTGACTGTGAGTTGGGGAACACCTAGTTGCCATGCGTAAGACAGTCAGCGTGTAGAATATTTTGTGACTTGTGCTATGCAAACTGTTTTTTCATCATACCAGCAGCAAGTACTACACAAAGTACCTGAAACGAACACCAGTTTTTCTTCAAGCGTAAGGCAACCCAGCACATATAATATTCTACGGATTTTTGTATGCGATACAAAATACAGAGAGTAATTGTTTTAAGGTAAAATTTCCTTTCAGTTTCGAAATTTCCCTTTCTGATTTATAGATCTAAAAGAAAATTGATATAAAGGCCTACATAAATGAAACTTACGGTTAACAACGTGGGTCGGGATAGCTCGCTACGGGCTGGACGTTCCCGGGGTTCAAATCCCGGTGAAGGCGAGAATTTCCGCATGTTCCGACCGGCCCTAGGGCCTCCCAGCCCCCCTATCAATGGGTACCGCGTGTCTTTGGCGGGGAAAATCGGCCCGAGGGTTTGCGTTGAACACCCACAACGTCCCAGCGCCGAGGTTAAAGAAGAGTACAGCTATACCTTTACTCCCCCTCTAGGCCTTCATGGCCTGTTCTAGTGTGAACTTTACCTTTACGGCTAGCAAAAGCAGCATTAGGAAACATGTCGGCCTGATTTCTTCTGCCTAACATTAAAGTCTATCTTTCGAAGAGGAATATGAATATATATCTTATGCAGACAAAAACATTTTCTGCATTAAGATTAATATAAATTAAAAATGTACGGTACAAGTACGTAAGGAATATTGAGAGTTACGACTGGACTCAGTTTGGGTCAAGAGGGAGCCCGGTGGCAGGCTCTTGTGAATACGGTGTTAAACCGGATATGATGATACAAAATTTATCAGTGCAACAATTGTACAGTCTGAAAGTGAATTTACTTCTTAACGTCATAAAAATTCAAGTTCCCCAAATTTGAGGCACATCTTAACCGGTTTAGCGTCTGGTTTATCTGCTGAAGAAGAACCATGCTCCGGTATAACGTATAAGATTTATATATGTAACACTAGAAGCTTTCGCGGCTACCAAAACCCCACATAACTTTGTCTGACTGCCAGCAGCGTCATAACTGGAAAAAAAATCCAACGTTCGGAATCCTTTTCTGCCTCCACCATCAGGGCCGATGGCGAGGACCGCCAGTCTGACATCACG
The DNA here is from genome assembly GCA_021186555.1 of Reticulitermes speratus. Taxonomy (NCBI): domain Eukaryota; kingdom Metazoa; phylum Arthropoda; class Insecta; order Blattodea; family Rhinotermitidae; genus Reticulitermes; species Reticulitermes speratus. The sequence goes on along the minus strand of JAJKFL010000427.1, from coordinate 22,643,408 downwards.
TATTTTCGATATAAGCTGATGCCGACTTCAATGCCTTTCCTTTATTAATAAATGGATCTCCAAAAAAGGTGGTCAAGCTGAGTATAGAAACACTCAGGCGGCCACAGCGAAGTTTTGCTCCAGGATGCTTAAAAACGACGGCCTGAGAGGACCCCAGACTTTATAAGGAACAATTAACATGGTAATGGTGTGGCTGTCTGCTACGGAGCGAGTTTCTTTTACCAGACTATATAAATGCTATCCCACTTTAGCTTACCTGCAGGAGTGCAGACTGCTTCTGCCGTAGGGTTTAACGAATTGCAGTCCCCACGAAATGAGATTTAATTTAATATTTCCGTGTTCAGCAAATGGAGAAAATTGCATAATGGGGAGTTTCATGTTTTGAACTCATCAAGGAATATTATTAGAGTGATCAAGACGGAGATTGGATCGTTTAAATTTAGTGGTATCACTTTTGAGAAATATTTTTACAAGACATTTTACTAATGACTATATATAATTCATTCATTCTGTAGTCTGTCTTACGACGGGGCCCGTACCTTTTCAAAGCGAGTTCTCCCACAGGGTGCGATTTTGTGTTTCCTCTTTCATTTCCAGTATCTTCTCTTTTCCTTAAGATCATCCAATAGCTGTTTAATTAATAAACCAAATAATAAGCTATATATATTTTTTCCTATGGCTCGACAGCCCCTATGGGGCCTAGGCCTCCTCATTTTTCGAGGCTTCGCAATCACACATCCAGACACCCCACACTCGGTAGGACTCCTCTGGGGCGAGGGACCAGCCCATCGCAGAGACCTCACTGACAACACACACACTCACAAGGGGACATACATCCATGCCCCCGGTGGGATTCGAACCCAAACCCCAAGCGAGCAGCCATAGACAAATAAGTTATATATACACGCATTAGAACCCTTTATGTTTATATTTAAAACATCTTTCACATGGTACATAACCCTTAATCTCAAACACCGAGGTCCCTTTATCTTTGTACAAATGTGTATATATGAGTAACGTTTGTTTGATACTGTAATAGACCTGATGATAACCTGCAAAAAGCCAAAACCTGTTGCCTGCTAATCTTCGCGGTGTCATTTTAATAATAAAGTTGTGTCTAACGGAGTTTGTCTCCATGAAGATAAGTTATCTCGTATGAGATAAGCGGCACTAAAAACAAATATAAGTGAGGAAGAATCAACGAAAGAAATGTTTTTTGTGTATGCCTAACTGCGCTGTACTTCTTGTTATTAAAGGAAGCGACCAGCACTCCTGTGTATGGCATACTGCGCTGTACTTTTGTTTTAAAAGGAAAGAGCCAGCACTCCTGTGATGGCATAACGCGCTGTACTTCTTTTTACAAAGGAAAGCAACCAGCAACTCCGGTATGGCATAAAATGCGCTGTACTTCTTGTTATTAAAGGAAAGCAGACCAGCACTCCTGTGTATGGCATAACTGCGCTGTACTCTTGTTATCAAAGGAAAGCAGCCAGCACTCCTGTTTTATGCCATAACTGCGCTGTACTTCTTGTTATTAAAGGAAAGCAGACCAGCACTCCTGTGTAGGCATAACTGCGCTGTACTTCTTGTTATCCCAAAGGAAAGCAGACCAGCCCTCCCGTGTATGCCATAACTGCGCTGTACTTCTGTTATCAAAGGAAAGGGAGACCCGCACCCTGTGTTTTGGCATAACTGCGCTGTACTTCTTGTTATCAAGGAAGCAGACCACACTCCTGTGTATGGCATAACCCGCGCTGTACTTGTTATCAAAGGAAAGCCCGACCAGCACTCCTGGGCAACTCGTTATTTGCGGACGGACAGAAAGATGGATGTGAAGAAAATACAGTTTATTGCAGATCAAATCTTAAGGCACATGAAAGCGGATGCTTATTCTTCATAAAATTAACACATAAGGAGGGAAGGATCTGCATTATTAATGAATAAGAAAAAGAGAAGAAAGATGCATCTTGCACGTGTAATATACTAAAATAATTGGAAATCATTTCTGTGGTCTGTAAATACGATTTTACTTTCCATCTTGCCATAATACGTCATTTATTATTGACATTAAGGTAAACTTGAAGTTGTCCCTCCGCACCCCATGAAGGTGTAATGGGGAGTAAAGGGTATAACTCCACGCTTCTTAACTTCCCCTCAAGGAGGAGGGTCAGTTTCACCCCCCGACCCTTTGCAAACGGGAAGTGATTTCCGGTGCCCACGAATAGGAACCCTGTACGGGCCCCAGATTGGTCGGGGACTTTTTGGGGGAGTGGAGAATAATTTTTTTACCTTTCCCGGGAATCGAACCACGTTTACTCAGACGTTCAGCCCATAGCCTAGTTCACGGATGTATTTCGGCTCCCTTATTATTACTGGTAGCCCACATAATTAATTTTAAACTAAGGTCATTGTCGGGTAGTTTTATTGGGCCCTATGCGTTTACGTTGTGTCCGAATCTGATGATGTTGCTGTAATATTGTAATAAGCAGAGAGGTTGTGTCGAGCATTAACAAGTCGAAAATGCCCCCCAGGTGGCACAAGCGAATTGAGCGGATAGCCAATTGCGTAATGCTCTACATAATCCTCCCTGACAATTCTATAGTTTTGAGATGAAAATATAAAAATTTATTTCAAAAAAATGCTACGCACACATACGATATGTTCCCGGTCTGACACTAGGCGGGAATATTATTATGGTCTCATAGAATTTTCCGTCCTTCCAAATGCCTAAATACGATTTGCTTTTTTTTTCTCTCTCTCTCTCTCTCTCTCTCACTTCCTTTACAGTTTGCTATTCAATACCATTCGTAAAAAATGGCGCAACATGCATACATAAAATTAAATCCGGTGTTGCCATGGCAAAAGGACCATCAACAAGAATAAGACTCTTTTCACAAGCAAACTGGACTTAAATTTAAGGAAGAAACTGAAACATTGCTACATTTGGAACATAGTTTGTATGGTGCTGAAATTTGGGGACACATTGGCAATATCAGAAATACTTTGAAAGTTTTGAAATGTGGTGCTGGAAAAGGGTGCAGGGGCCCAGTATTACAAGGGTCAAGGAGGAAAGAAAATTCTGCATGCAATGAAACGAAGGAAGGCAACTGGATTGGTACATCTTGCGTAGAAACTGCTTTCTGAAACACGTTATTAAAGGGAAAAGATAAAGGGAAGGGAAGATTAGGAAGAAGACGAAAGCAGCTATTGATTATCTTAGGAAACAAGAATATACTGGAAATTGAAAGAGAAAGCACTAGACAGCACTTTGTGGAGAACTCGCTTTCGAAGAGGCTATGAATCCGTCGTAACAGACTATGCCATTTTTTTATCAAATCATCGGACACTGTGTTCTGTGTTGCTGACAGTGTCATTAAACAAATCAAAGATAGGCCTAAACGAAGAAAACCCGATTCTATAAGTTCTACAGTGAAACACGGGAAGCTGAAATTTATCGAACTGGTTCGCATATATCCTAACTGAAATAACAATGTGTAAATAATTGGCAAAGCTATAGATCTTTTCCAGTGAGATGTTCCATTCCTGACTCAGTACATCAGAATCCCTTTTTAAATAAATTATTAAAGGCTCAGCTATTGAATTTTTTTATTTGAAATTTCATTATCGCCTTGAGTCAGACGAATCCAGTCCACACCCCCAGTATCCTTAAGCCATTTTAATTATACTCTCATAAATATAGGGATGTGCTTAGATCTTGCAAGTGGCTTCTTCCCTTCAGGTATTTCGACTAAAATTTTATTGCTTTTCCCATGTTTCTGATTTGTGTTACAAACCCTGCCTATTTAATTCCCCTAATTCCATGACTCTAGTAATATTAGGCACCCACTTCTTTTTAGCGCCAAGGTTGTGTGTGGGTAGAGCTATACCCCTATTTCCCTGTGTGCCTTTATGGCATGCTACGAGTGTATTTCTTCTTTTTCTTCTTCTTCTTCTGCTGAAACTACAACCCTTGGGGGGATTTGGTCTTTTTCCCACTGTTCATACCATTCTTTTGTGTATGCCCCTATATAGCGTAATGTTTTTGGCTACATCTTTTAAGTACAAATTCTTCTGAAGAATACGTAATGAAAATAATATTTACTGAGCAGTGCATGTTATGAATTTCCCCATTAGGCTACGTCGTTCTGTACGGCTCATGTAACATAATCCATGTTGGCCCAAAAGTCTGCTTAAATAGCAGGATGGCCACAAACATATGTCGACACTCAAAGTCACCATCGGGTTTTTTCAGTTAGAACAGCACCCTTCGTTCTG
>JAJKFL010000427.1:22348679-22639033 GCA_021186555.1 Reticulitermes speratus | reverse complement strand
GGTGCCAACTTTCTTAGCGGGTTATTCAAAAACATATGTAAACTACTACATGTTCAGAAAATAAACACCACAGCGGTGCACCCTATGACGAACGGATCTTTGGAACGGACTCATCGTGTTTTGGTCGAATTCATCAGATATTTTGTGAACCAGGATCAAACCAATTGGGATGAATGGGTTAAGTAAGCTGTGTTTCCTTACAATACAACACCACATAGCGCTACAGGCTTTACACCATTCGAGCTTATGTTTGGGCGCATTGCTAACTTACCGGGTTACTTACAGAAGCCACCAGAATGTGTTAATTACAATTTAGATAGCTATGTACAAGAACTAAAGCAGAGACTACAGCATAGTTATGTCATAGCGAAGGAGAGGTTGGAAACTGCGAAGAGAAAAAGCAAGGATTACTAATATCGACCGATCAGTCTCCTGCCTGTCCTTAGCAAGTTCTTAGAAAGTATAGTGGTCAAACGACTACTTAACCACATTCATACAGAAGAAATTATTCCCAACGAACAATTTGGGGTTAAAAGGAAACATTCCACTACAACGCAGCTAACACGACTTACGGAGCATATAACCCATGGATTTAATCTACGTAAACACACAGGACTGGTACTACTTGATTTAGAAAAAGCATTTGACTCGGTATGGGGAAACGGACTGCTATTTAAACTCATACACTATCACTTCCCACGATATCTTATTCAATTTCTCAGCTCGTACCTTACAGGACGGACATTCACGGTTACTGTTGAGGGGTGTACATACTCATGCCACAAGCTTTTGGCTGGGCTCCCCAAGGCGCCGTACTCTCACCAATACTATTCAACATATACACGTCAGATCTACCACGAACCCCCTATGTACAACTTTCTATGTTTGCAGACGATACAGCAATCTTTTCTCAATCGTGGAAACCTGACACTATAGCACGCCGATTATCTTATAACCTAACACGCCTTACTGCCTATTTTGAAATATGGAGACTGAAGGTAAACACAAACAAAACGCAAGCTATTCTATTTACCAAACGACGTCCTGTAAGACCACCCTCCCCCAAGATCGGACAAATACCAATCCCATGGTCAACAGAGGTGAAGTACCTGGGGCTACAACTTACGCCGACTCTAAACTATACTAAACATATCACAGGGCAGATTGGAAAGGCGATGGGGACAATGCGGAAACTGTTTCCGCTCCTTGGCAGAGAATCAAACCTGGAAGCATCAACTAAATTACTCCTCTACACCACAGCTATTCGGTCTATTGTAGCTTATGCTGCACCAGTTTGGTGATCTATTAGCAGATCCACATTCAATCAGCTCCAAGTGCTGCAAAACAAATGCCTACGCATCATTGGAAATGCACCGAGACGTACACCCATAACAGAGCTACATCATGAACTAGGGGTCGAGCACATCAGGACGTACATGCTACACATCTCTGTTCGCTTCTATGACAAATGTGAAGCACACAATAATCCCCTCGTTGCGAACATCGGACGATATGATCTGTCCGCTGTACAAACGGTACAGCCATAAAAGACCCAAACATGCACTGTTATAATTAACCAAGGTACATAGGTAGTGTTTTTTATTCGGCACTTTTCACTACTATTACGAGGTGGGTCATCCCAGTAAAAAACAGGATGGAAGGAAATTCAATAACAACGCGTCATGGCAATTGGTTAAAGGAACAATTGTATTTAGATTACTGTGTAACAGACTATGTAATTGTACAGAGAAATAAAGAAAGAACTTTAAAAAAAAAGGATTACTATGACAAGCAAATACATATGCCAACATTCCAAGTAGGAGATCTCGTACTTTTACAACATGAGAGCCCACGGAAGAACCGCTCCAGGAAGCTGGGTCCTAGTTGGATAGGTCCATACACAATTAGGGACATAAAGGGAGTAAATGTCACTTTGCAACTCCGAAGAGGCAAGCAAACCACAGTGCACGCCAATCGACTAAAGCCATTTTTTGTGTAACTTCCAGATGTGGCTTACCGCATGTATAGCGTGTTTCCTCATCCTGGGAGGAGGAAGCCTAGACTTCAGACTCGAACGCATCTCCGAGTCACCTGGCGTGTATTACGAACACGTTGGAGAGGCCAGGTTATCCACCAGTGAATGGAAGATTTTAAGTTATGTTAATTTGGCACAAGTTAATAAGAATTTTGATGTTGTTAAACGGTATGCCAAATTTACAGTAGATTTTTGCCGGGCGCATGAGAGGTCTGATTGGGCGAAGTTAACGGAGTGCAGGACCACTATTACACAGGTAGAAAAGTTGTTAAGTTGGAGTTACTGAAAGGTACTTTGATGGATTTAACTAAACGGGATTCAAGTTTACTTAGATTTTGACGACGCCTTTTTGGATTTATTGGTACTATTTCTCATGCTTTACTTGGTACTTTAGACGAGGAAGATGGAAAGTTCTACACAGATAAGATTTCGCAACTTGAACAGGAACAGGCTTCATTTGTAAGACTTTCCAAGGAGCAGATAGTCCTTGTTAAGAAGACCACTATAAGAAGTTTTAAATGCTTACAGCTACATTCTAACTAAGGATCTCACATTTCTACCTTCACAGTAGGGAAAAATAATAGTGTGCACCCAATTTCACCATAACTCCAAGATGGTTGATACCATTCCACCAGAGCTCTACCGATTAAAGGGTCCGCCAGATCATCCTCTAAGAGGTACACTTGCTTTGGAATCTGCTAAGAGAACTATATCCCACAGACTTCATGATAGGTACGATGTTATTCAGTGTATGATACCAGACATCGATATACCCATATTGAGTATCCACAATGAAGAACTGGCAGTGAGGTCTATGTTTATGGCCTATCGCTACTCATCATTTGCATTGGGACCTGGAGAGCTCCCACCAAGGAGGGGTTGGCTGGCTCAGTGTTGGGGTTGCTCTTCAATACAATAGATCCCACTAGAATACTTGCATTTAATAAGGAACTGTAAAACCATTGCATAAAGGCAGGGTTTAGGCCCATTTTTCGAGTAATTTAAACTGAAGCCGACATATATGCTATTGCAAACAGTGAAAGGACTCAAAGTTTTTTAGGAAAATTTGGAGATGGGGTTGGAAGATTTGTTACAGATAGGGCACAGCAGCTGATAATGTTTGGGCCCATTATGCTCACACTTGGTAAGAATATTCAAGTGGAGGGCTTTCAGGGTTGGATAACAAAGATAGTGAGGGCCTTTATGGGCACCTTGGGACTGGACTCTTCAGACATAGTTTGGACAGACTCAACATATCCTGCAGTATCAACTATGAATACTTTGGGTACATATCTATCCTCATCTTATCTGCTTAGGAGAGATATTTAGGATGTGTTGGGCAACATCTACAGGACAAGACCGCCTATGTAATATCTTTAAAGATATCATGAGCCTTCTGAAAGGCACCAGCATGACTCACATAATATTGATTGATGAGTATCTTTACTCTAGATACCGAAAACTGTTGTCAATTCGTCTTCTTGCAGAGAATCATAAAGGTATGCTTGCTGCATGAAGGTTCCTTGCAAGTCTCCCTGAACATGAAGTATACTATGACAAGATCTTGCATGACAAGGAAGCAACAGCATGCCTAAATAGGAATAACTTTCCTCTCCATATTGCTGCCGCAGTATCTGCTGCAAGGTTTGAGTTGCCTGCTATGCTTAACTACCGAGGGGCTAAAACTCAAGTTCAAAGTTCAACTCTTCTTGGGAACATTGTTCATGGATACTTGACTAAAAGACTATCACTAGCAACGCGTGCTGTCATAAATGAGTCCTTGTTAAAACGACGTTTAGGACAGTAAATAGGACATTGCACAATGTGGCTTATAATGAGCATATTTTAGAGAAGGGATTGTTAGATAGTAGGAAACACATTGTAGTGGAAGAAGGGAACTTAAATATGCAATTGGGATATATATCTATGTTGATTGTCCTTAATGACCATGCGCTGCAGTTAGATAGAGCAATTGAGGAACTGAAGGATCAGTACTCGATGTTAATAGATGCTGCGATTCATGCACAGAAGGGAATACTGCAGCCGCAGCTAATATCACCCATAGGAAGATACTGCAGATCATGAAAGATAATCATGATCATTTCCCTCGAGACCAGTCACTTCCCATACCCTTGAGTTCGGAGTACGCTCCCTAATTACTGCAACTAATCGATTTAGATGTATTTGTACAAGGAACTTATTTTGTTTATGTTATTACTTTACCTTTAACTTCACACTTGAGCTATAATGTGTACCACATTCACATTTTTCCCAGCAACATAAATGGTACTGCCTCCAAGTTCATTTTTGTGCAACCAGAAAAGAAAATTATAATGGTAGATAAGACAAAACAATATGACACTCGGATTAGCCTAAGCGAGTTAGCAAGATGCAAGGTACCAACCCCTGCAGTATATGTATGCAATCAGCACTCTCCTGTACAGTTGATGCATTCAGGTACTGAATGTGAGGCGAGACTGTTGCAGTACAGTACACGCCTAACTCCCACTTGTTTACAACGAATAACTGAATTGACAAGCACACTGTGGACACAGCTGCAAGGAAACACATGGCTGCATGTAGCACCCCAGCCAGAGCATTTTACTATCCTTTGTCCAGGGCAGGAAACCACCGACTTAATTATTAACGGATTGGGTAAGGTTATTTTTTTTAAACAATGTTCAGGATATGGGAATTCTGTGGTTATCCAAGCCCATGGCATTACAAAGGTAAATAACACGAACAAAGACATTATTCCCCCTATACACTTAGAGAACGATTGTTGTGAAACCATAGGTAGCCGGCAGGCGCTGAATGATTTACACCTGGATACTCCACTCAGGAGCGTATCAACCTCTGAAAATGATTTGAGGTTATCCAGTAGAAACTACGATTAACGAGCAGCAATGGAAGTTGAAACATTCTAGAAGGACAGAATCCTTATCCTTTTTCTCCATTATTGGTTTATGTACAACTGTTTTACTCATCTGTATTTTATTATGTTTGTGCTGTTGTAAATGTTGTAAGTGTTGGCCTTATTTTAAGAGCTGGTGGGGGAGGCAACGGTCATGTCACACTATTTTGTTTAAGCCTAAGATAATTACGAAAATCCATAATTCAAATTAAACTTTACCAAGGTCATCAAGTTATGCAACTCTTCGCCATGTGTCTGGAACAGCCGATGAGACCGAACTTGTTACTATTGTGGCATCCGATACCTCCAAGTTTCGAAGGGATCCTAACACGGTCACTGCGACAGACAGGCTCTAGACGGCACACAAGCAGAAAATTGAACGAATACTTTGTAATCATTCAATTTCCTTCCTTTTTTGGGGGGGAGGTGTTGTATATGTTGAGTAAATTTATGGGTCAGTATATTTAGAATTAATTGAAATGTAAGAAGGGTTATGCTTTCACATGAGAGGTCGTAAGTTAGGTAGAAATGTTTATTGTACTTAGAACTATGGTTTGTGAGTATACTCTTTGTATTTGTAAACATTTCAAGAGAGGGTGATGATTACTCGAGACCATGTGAGGATGAGGGACGGAGCAAGTCATAAATTGCGGGCGCATGGTACTGTTCCAGCAGCTTCGAGACAAGGGTCCCACTTAGTTGTGTTTGGGAGGAGGGAGTTGTGACGTATATACTTGAGATGACATATAAGCCCTGTTTTGGATATTACGAGGGGGAATTTTCTACGAAGACGTGGTCATCACCACTCATCGCACAGGTCTCGAGTCATCTCCTCTCCTGGAACGTACAGGCACCATAGCGACTAGCACGCACTTGTATTTTTCATAAGCAATATATCTGAGCATCAATATCCTACTCTCGTCGGAACTGGTTTTTTCTTTAAATAATTGTGGACTCCTACCTACGTCTCTCACACGGCCCTCCGCTCGGGCATTGACTACCTTCCGGGGAACTGGCCCTTCTCCAGGATACAACAATTGTATTAATAAGCGAGTAGGTTTACTGATTTGACTCATGCCATCTTACCCCAACAAAACTGGCGTGTTACCTCCAGGGTGGGGTAAGATGCCTACATGCAAACTGATGGAAAACGGTGAATTACCAATAAAGTAATTGTTTTTGTGTATCGCGCTCTGGAACACTGCTTCAAGAGTTCCTCGAGTGTATGTGTATTTTACATGATGCAAAAAGACCTACATTTGTCCTGCCCATGGAAATTATTTTAAAAAGTTGGTCACCTTCCCCCGACCTACTCTAAGAAGTTTCTCGAGTGTGTGTGATTGTCCTTGTGATATCATTTGAGTAGAACTTTGCAATTCATGTGTTGCTGACCCTACAATGTGTATTCACAGCGACAATGTCTAACCTATATTTCAGACCTCGTTTCCCATGCTTCAAAGGCAAAATATGAAACGATGTGTACATAGTTGTTGGAAAAAGAATGTGGTATTAAATGCACCATGGTAAAGTGTTATAACTTAGGGTGCACGTTCTCGTACGCAAATAACGCAGGAATTCTCTTCATGTTTCCAAAGGATATAAAGCGGTATGTTTGTAACATTATAGAACAAAACTTTTAAATAGTGTAATTCTGACAGATACATATAAATTTTCACATACAATCTATGTATCCAAAAATTTGTCAATATGTCCATTTAATCATACGCCAAAGAATCAAATGTTCAATAATTCAATATAATCAATACTGTACGCCGACTTCCCCGATTTAAAATGCATGAAAGTGATTAAGAGTGCATCATGCTGCGATTGTAATACTTTATAATATAACTCTTCTTTTACAGAGCTGAATTACAGGCCCAGAAGATTCGTAGGCCCTGCAGTATTGAGGATGCCAGAACCCTGTTAACTTTTAAATTAACTTTTTGCAGACAGACTTCACAACACCTGAAGGGAAACGCCTGAACACAGTGGCAGTACCATGTAGCTCAGACTCAGCTTCACAAGATCCAACACAAATCTGATTCCCCTTCATCGCGTATTTGAATTCATTACCCTCAGTTTTATCTCCCCAGAAGAACATTCGTGTCCAGCTACCCAAGAGAACCTATAGCAAGTTGTCTATGTCCTCATCCTCTATTCAAACACCTCCTCCTATCCATGCACAGTCCAACCACTACCTCACAAATCTCTGCAAGTCAAGTTCATACCAACATCACCAACAGTTTTGTAGTTGAAGACACCTCCTGTCCCATAACCTTAAACAACGTACATAATGCACTTTCGACTTTGAATGATTATCACCTCTGACCTACCACTAAGTGCAAGACTCCGGGTGTTCTTTGGTACATGTATGAACGTTCTACATCTAGTTCACAACTTCGCGATCACAAGTAAGTTTGTATAAGAACTGAAATTGCAAAAATATTCTTTGTTAACAAATTGAAAACACAGATGACTCATGACTTAACCACATCAAACCCAGACCTACCGTTTCATATTTCCCATGAATCGTCTTTTCTGAATTTAATACTACCAAGCTGACTCATACATGTAATAATGCATGTTCTTAAGTGACACTAAAAGTTCAGAGTAAATTGGAAGCGTGTACATATAAAAACTACAGCATCGTTCTAACTGGCAGTAACAAATATCAACCCTCACACCATACTATTCTCCGACGAAAAATACCTCGATATCTGACAGGTATTTGATTATCTTCTTTAATAGGTGGACCTCATATTGCGTTTCAAGAAGACTGGCTGAAACCACATCAGTATCAAAGACTTGGAGAAGAACACAGAACACCCTACACATTAAAAGCTAAAAGGGAACACATAAAACACAATACTCAACCAACAAATGCACTCTTATAATTTTCTTAGATATTATGTATTACGATATCTGTAACCTAGTCCAACATTTTTCGATCCCCTCCTGGGATCATCATCAGGGACTCTTCTTGTACTTAACCCAGTTCATTTATCTCCCATAGGTAACTTCTAACACTATGAACATATGAACACACATTCTCTGGCTGGAGTTTATTCTGTGTGTAGGGTTGGAGACTGGCCCTTTCTAATGTCACGGTACAGTGGACAGTGTCACAAAATTAGTCACAACAACAGTTACACACTTCACATTGAATATGTTCATTAGAATGAATGGTAACTGTTTGTTGACAGTGATAGAAGTTTCAGTATGACATGAGTGTTGTTAGGTTGAGACGCCACGACACAGCGCATCACAGAACGCCGATACATGGGCTTCACATGCAGCAGTCATCATAACCTATCCAATCTTCTGCCTGTTCTCTCCCTCTTGTGGCCTAATTTTTTACATAGAATTTACGTCTTTCCGATCGTTTACGTGGCCGACACTTAAGAAATTGCATGTAACGTTTTGGCGTTACGCAAGAACGTGCTCACTATCGCTCATAGCAAACTGCAATTTGCAATAGTTATATACGGTTTGAAAGAGCAACGATGGCTGTTTACAACAACGCACGTGTCAAGGTCGTGCGCTACTGCTAGCGCGAACGGTGGGGAGGGGAAGTAGACGCTAGAAATCGGAGCTCCGTGCGACAGTGCGCGCTCATACCTCGCGAACTAAACGTCTAGAGAGGTCGGGTTTGTTTCGTTTGATAGAGATTCCATTACTTTACTCGTGTTTCAGTGCAAGGAAAACCTAAGTGTTGTAAAGTGCCTAAAAGTAACGATATATACCTCCGAGCTTCACCATGCCTAAGACAAATGCTGCTGAACGCATGAGAGAATACCGCAAACGGAAGGCTTTGGTACATGCCGAAAGTACTTAGGCCCCTAAGGTCCCCAAAACCGGAGCTGAGCGTGTCCGAGAGTATAGAGCCAGAAAATCTGCAGAGCAACCTTCGACGTCTACGGTTCCTCCACCAATGTCGTCCCAACGCTCTCAGACACGCTCGATCACCAACCAACGGTCGTCAACGTCATCTGCGAAAGGTTCTTCGGCTGTTTCAGAAACGTCCACTAGTACTGCAACTTACCAGTCAAAGTGTCCAGCGGCCGACAAAGAATTTACGAAACGGTTTCTCGACAAGCAGTTTGGTCATGTGTGCAGCATTTGCGATCATCTGTGGTTTATAAGCGACTTGAAGCCAGTTCCTGTGAAATCTCGACGACCATCCCGACTACCTTAGGCAGCACTACTATCGACATGGTCTTCACGAGGCACTTGTCCCTCAACGATTTTCTCAACTACGCATCTTACTTCTCCTATCATCTACCTCTGCTCGCTCTACTAGAGCGCAATCAAGAGGATAACGACGTCGATGAACAAGCGCCTTCGACACCTAAACTGCAAGAACTTGAGTGAAATTTATTTCTTTGTACAAATGTGTAAAGAAAATAAAGGCTTTAAACTGGCTCATTCTTTTTTTTTCAAACATTCCAAAAAATGAACTAACACAACCAACATCACGAAAGTCACCAAAGTAAATTCTACGCCCCAAACCTCTCGGATCTCTCCAACGGAGACGGACCCCCCCCCCCCCCCGACTTTTTCCCTTTTCTTGCACACTGACCACCAATTTATTTTCTTAAATAAGTACATATCATTATTATTTGTTGAAGTGGTGGTAGTGGTACTGGCTTGTCTCACATTAAACAACAGTTTGTGATTGCATAAAAGCCCGTGCACAGTGCTGTAGGAAAAAGCTGTTTTGTCCTAGAACACATCTCGCGATACTTTGTTTTGTCCTAGAACACATCTTCTGATACTTTCATTATGTCCCAGTCCAATACCCTCAAGTCCACAATTACAGTCGTTGTGTAGTCTACGAACGAGCCTCTGAAGTAGAGGTAAGTTTAACAATTATCACTGTTCTGTCAAGTTGCGTTTGATAACACTGGTCAACAGTGAAAATGTTACGGAGTTGAAACTAGTTAATCTTAACTAATTTGAGGTCGCTGAGAACGAATATAATCCTTAAAATTGTTTGTTAGCTCTTGTTTTGAAGTAACAGGCCTTTATTAATGTGACCGATTTTTATTATTTTCCTTACATTTTGTTTATACACGAAAGACTGAAAGGGGTCTACATTTCCATTCCTAACCGTAATTTATGCTATAGGCTTATACTTACACTAAGATTGTGTACTTGCATATTCACAAAATTATATAGGCCTATATATTGAGCCGGTTCTGGCGTAGCGCAACTGCAGTTACTTGGTGTCGGTCATCGTCGGATCGCGTCGGGTCGCGCTAGCTAATCGTCGGGGATTCCCGCGCCTTTTCCACGGTGTGCCACGTGGTATTTAGAGTTTCAGTGTGCTTTCTCGCTGCATCCGTGCTCGGTTACAATATCTTGTTTTTTAACGCGAAGAAAACTAAGATGCCTCGTAAATGTGTGAACCGTTCAGATAGTTTTTGTTATGTTTGTGGGAAAGTGACATTTGCTTCACAAGAGCGTGCTCTAACTCCAATTGTGAAAAAGGCGTACCATCTGTACTTCGGTTGTAAAGTTGGGGATCAGGACAAGAGCTGGGCTCCACACATATGCTGCAACTCTTGTTCGGCAAATCTTTGCGGCTGGTTAAATCACAAGAAGCGTTCTATGCCTTTTGCTGTACCCATGGTTTGGCGTGAGCCAACAAACCACATTACTGACTGCTATTTCTGCATGGTTCCTCCACTGGAACATGGAACGTCGAAGAAGAAAAAGTGTAAACTGAGCTACCCAAATATACCATCTGCTATACTACCGGTGCTCCATGGAGACGATCTACCTATTCCAGAACCGCCTGGCTCATTTCAAATCGAAGATGATGATGAAGATGAGGAATGCAGTAATACAAATGTCTCAAGTTCTAGCGATCCAGATTTTATATCTGATGAAGCATGTACTGAGCCACACAGAATAACACAGAACGAATTGAACGACCTTGTGCGTGATCTAGATTTGTCGAAAGGTAAAGCTGAACTTTTGGGCTCAAGATTGCAGCAGTGGAATCTACTTGGTGAGGGTGTCTGCGTGTCTACATTTCGTTCACGTCATAAAGACTTTGTTTCATTCTTTTCAATGAAAAGTAATCTCGTCACCTGCCATGACATTGATGGTCTAATGTCAGCTCTCAACATCAATCATAACCCTGATGAATGGAGACTTTTCTTAGACTCCTCACAGTTGAGTTTGAAAGCAGTATTATTGCATAATGGCAACATTTTGCCATCGATTCCAATCGGTCATGCAGTTCACATGAAAGAAACATACAGCAACATGAAGCAACTGTTGGAGTGCATAAACTATGATAAATATAAATGGCAGCTTTGTTGTGACTTAAAGGTTGTTGCCATCTTACTCGGACTGCAGCAAGGATACACAAAATTCTGTTGTTTCATCTGTGAATGGGACAGCCGAGCAAGGGCCTCGCACTATGTGGTCAGGGACTGGCCTTTAAGACAACGTCTGGAGCCAGGTTCAAAGAATGTACTACATCCGTCTTTAGTGGAACCAAGCAAGATTCTGTTGCCACCGCTGCACGTTAAGCTTGGCCTAATGAAGAATTTCGTCAAGGCAATGGATCGAGACGGCCAAGCATTCAAGTACCTTCGTGATAAATTTCCGAGGATGAGTGATGCAAAAGTCAAAGAAGGTGTTTTCGTCGGTCCACAAATCCGAGACATCTTCAGAGATGAACAATTTGACCGGCTTATCACTGGTGACGAGCAGTGTGCTTGGAATGCTTTCCGGTTGGTTGCTAATAACTTCCTCGGAAACACCAAGGCTGACAATTACAAGGAAATAGTGGAGGACCTGTTGGTTGCGTATCAGAAATTGGGCTGCAATATGTCGTTAAAGATTCACTTTCTGCATTCTCACCTGGATTTCTTCCCTGAAAACTGCGGTGCGGTCAGCGACGAACACGGTGAACGCTTTCACCAGACCATTGCGGAAATCGAAAATCGTTATCAGGGGAAATGGAGTCCAGTTATGTTAGCAGATTATTGCTGGACAGTAGTTAGAGACTCTCCAGAACTTGTATACAAAAGACAGGCTAAGAAAAGACGTCTTTAGCCGAAGTGATGACGGACAGCAGTGAATAGTAAGTATTATTGTGTTAAATATGCTACATGTTATTATAAAATTTCACAAATCTTGGAAACTGTAGCTAACTCATCATTTTAAGGCCTATTTTCATGTTCAGCATACCCAATTACATAAAGGAAAGAGGATTTGATGCTCGTAACCGAAAAAAAGTTAAAATTTGTTGCCCAGTGTTATCAAAGGGGCTCCAGGACAAACAGATCGACAATAGACAATATTTTTATAGTGAGACAGATTTTTGAGAAGTGCCATGAATACAATATTGAACTGAATAATATATTCATAGATTACGCGCATGCATTTGATTCGGTGCACCGGAAGAAAATATTAGAATGCCTAAAACAATATGAAGTACCATCAAAGTTGATAAAGCTAATATCCTTAACGCTAGAAAATACAAAAGCGAAAGTTAAAATAAATAATGACCTAAGCGGAGAAATTAAAATTGAAACCGGGGTGAAACAAGGAGATCCACTGTCTGAAACTTTGTTCATTGTGATAATTGACTCAATCATTAATCAATTAGATGTTAAAGGGAATACCTCAACACGGTTGAAACAAAGTATTACCTATGCTGATGACATATTAATTACAGCAAGGACCACGCAAGCTGCTATTGACACCTTCCAGAAACTAAAAGAACAATCACTCAAATATGGGCTAGTAATAAACACACAAAAAACTCAATACTTAAAATGTGCAAAAAACAAAGTAACAGGACTTAACTGTAACGGTACATGTCTAGAGCAAATGAGCTCATATAAATACCTTAGATCAATTTAAATGGAGATAATACCATAGAAGAGGAAATTAAAACAAGGATAATCCAAGGTAACAAAGCATATTATGCAAACCAAACCCTATTTAAAAGTAAATTAATTGCAAAGAGTTTAAAATTACATTTTTATAGAACGGTTATAAGACCGGTAGTTACCTATGGCTCTGAAACATGGGTCCTCAAAGAAGCAATGAAGCAAAAACTGCTCATATTCGAAAGGAAGATATTAAGAAGGATTTTTGGCCCAAGTAAAAATATTAATGGCTCATGGAGAATTAAAACAAATGAAGAGCTTAATAAACTAATAAAGTATAAGAGCATAGTAAATCATATCAAAGCACAAAGACTAGGGTGGTTTGGGCATGTGTACCGAATGGAAAATGACAGATTGGTTAAAAGAATCTATAATTGGAAGCCTATTTCTACAAGAATGCATGGAAGACCGAAGAATAGATGGAAGATGATGTTATGGCAGACTTGAGGACTCAAGAAGTCAAAAACTGGATAAACTGCATCCAGGATAGGAAGAAAGGGAAGGACATAGTTGAGAAGGCCAAAACCTACAAAGGATGAGGTTGTCGCGCCTGTAGAAGAACTGAGCAAGTTCAGGCCGAAACATGCAAATTAAAAGAGGACCTAACATCTAAAATTCAAACTGAAGTTAGTAACTTGACTCAAGCCAATTCAGCCTTACGCGATGAAACTGAGAGAAAACTCGAAATGATTACTAATTCTGAACAGAGTGTATCTGATATTGAATGCTCATATTGTTGACACCAGAAAGAAAACAATCAATATCCCGTGAGGTAGAAGCTAGAACAAAGGCGCTCACTGCCAAAATTCACGAGCAAAAAGCTGAAACTAATTGTAGTTTGGATATCATGAAGCAGGATGTAGCTAAGATCAGGAAGGAGAGGTCGACTGAAAGGGAAAGGGGGGGGGGGGGGGGGGGGGGGGAATAAAAATATGTAATGATAATATTGGTACAGTTGATGATATTAACCATGTCAAATTGTTGTTGAGATTACTAATAATTATGTTTTTTTTTATCTAAATGAACAGGAAACCAGACATGCGAGAGTGCAACAGCACAAATGTGACGTGTGTGATAAGACTTTTTATGACAAAAGTAACCTTACGAAGCATCAATGCATACACACCGGACATCGTCCATTCTCTTGTAATATGTGTACCAAGGCCTACAGTGATCACACTGGTCTTAAGCAGTGGGGGATAAAAATATGCAATGATAATATTGGTACAGTTGATGATATTAACCATGTCAAATTGTTGTTGAGATTACTAATAATTGTTTTTTTATCTAAATGAACAGGAAACCAGACATGCGAGAGTGCAACAGCACAAATGTGACGTGTGTGATAAGACTTTTTATGACAAAAGTAACCTTACGAAGCATCAATGCATACACACCGGACATCGTCCATTCTCTTGTAATATGTGTACCAAGGCCTACAGTGATCACACTGGTCTTAAGCAGTGGGGGATAAAAATATGCAATGATAATATTGGTACAGTTGATGATATTAACCATGTCAAATTGTTGTTGAGATTACTAATAATTGTTTTTTTTATCTAAATGAACAGGAAACCAGACATGCGAGAGTGCAACAGCACAAATGTGACGTGTGTGATAAGACTTTTTATGACAAAAGTAACCTTACGAAGCATCAATGCATACACACCGGACATCGTCCATTCTCTTGTAATATGTGTACCAAGGCCTACAGTGATCACACTGGTCTTAAGCAGTGGGGGATAAAAATATGCAATGATAATATTGGTACAGTTGATGATATTAACCATGTCAAATTGTTGTTGAGATTACTAATAATTGTTTTTTTATCTAAATGAACAGGAAACCAGACATGCGAGAGTGCAACAGCACAAATGTGACGTGTGTGATAAGACTTTTTATGACAAAAGTAACCTTACGAAGCATCAATGCATACACACCGGACATCGTCCATTCTCTTGTAATATGTGTACCAAGGCCTACAGTGATCACACTGGTCTTAAGCAGTGGGGGATAAAAATATGCAATGATAATATTGGTACAGTTGATGATATTAACCATGTCAAATTGTTGTTGAGATTACTAATAATTGTTTTTTTTATCTAAATGAACAGGAAACCAGACATGCGAGAGTGCAACAGCACAAATGTGACGTGTGTGATAAGACTTTTTATGACAAAAGTAACCTTACGAAGCATCAATGCATACACACCGGACATCGTCCATTCTCTTGTAATATGTGTACCAAGGCCTACAGTGATCACACTGGTCTTAAGCAGTGGGGGATAAAAAATATGCAATGATAATATTGGTACAGTTGATGATATTAACCATGTCAAATTGTTGTTGAGATTACTAATAATTATGTTTTCTTATCTAAATGAACAGGAAACCAGACATGCGAGAGTGCAACAGCACAAATGTGACGTGTGTGATAAGACTTTTTATGACAAAAGTAACCTTACGAAGCATCAATGCATACACACCGGACATCGTCCATTCTCTTGTAATATGTGTACCAAGGCCTACAGTGATCACACTGGTCTTAAGCAGTGGGGGATAAAAATATGCAATGATAATATTGGTACAGTTGATGATATTAACCATGTCAAATTGTTGTTGAGATTACTAATAATTGTTTTTTTATCTAAATGAACAGGAAACCAGACATGCGAGAGTGCAACAGCACAAATGTGACGTGTGTGATAAGACTTTTTATGACAAAAGTAACCTTACGAAGCATCAATGCATACACACCGGACATCGTCCATTCTCTTGTAATATGTGTACCAAGGCCTACAGTGATCACACTGGTCTTAAGCAGTGGGGGATAAAAATATGCAATGATAATATTGGTACAGTTGATGATATTAACCATGTCAAATTGTTGTTGAGATTACTAATAATTGTTTTTTTATCTAAATGAACAGGAAACCAGACATGCGAGAGTGCAACAGCACAAATGTGACGTGTGTGATAAGACTTTTTATGACAAAAGTAACCTTACGAAGCATCAATGCATACACACCGGACATCGTCCATTCTCTTGTAATATGTGTACCAAGGCCTACAGTGATCACACTGGTCTTAAGCAGTGGGGGATAAAAATATGCAATGATAATATTGGTACAGTTGATGATATTAACCATGTCAAATTGTTGTTGAGATTACTAATAATTATGTTTTTTTTATCTAAATGAACAGGAAACCAGACATGCGAGAGTGCAACAGCACAAATGTGACGTGTGTGATAAGACTTTTTATGACAAAAGTAACCTTACGAAGCATCAATGCATACACACCGGACATCGTCCATTCTCTTGTAATATGTGTACCAAGGCCTACAGTGATCACACTGGTCTTAAGCAGTGGGGGATAAAAATATGCAATGATAATATTGGTACAGTTGATGATATTAACCATGTCAAATTGTTGTTGAGATTACTAATAATTGTTTTTTTATCTAAATGAACAGGAAACCAGACATGCGAGAGTGCAACAGCACAAATGTGACGTGTGTGATAAGACTTTTTATGACAAAAGTAACCTTACGAAGCATCAATGCATACACACCGGACATCGTCCATTCTCTTGTAATATGTGTACCAAGCCTACAGTGATCACATGGTCTTAAGCAGTGGGGATAAAAATATGCAATGAAATATTGGTACAGTTGATGATATTAACCATGTCAAATTGTTGTTGAGATTACTAATAATTGTTTTTTTATCTAAATGAACAGGAAACCAACATGCGAGAGTGCAACAGCACAAATGTGACGTGTGTGATAAGACTTTTTATGACAAAAGTAACCTTACGAAGCATCAATGCATAACACCGGACATCGTCCATTCTCTTGTAATATGTGTACCAAGGCCTACAGTGATCACACTGGTCTTAAGCAGTGGGGGATAAAAATATGCAATGATATATTGGTACAGTTGATGATATTAACCATGTCAAATTGTTGTTGAGATTACTAATAATTGTTTTTTTATCTAAATGAACAGGAACCAGACATGCGAGAGTGCAACAGCACAAATGTGACGTGTGTGATAAGACTTTTTATGACAAAGTAACCTTACGAGCATCAATGCATACACACCGACATCGTCCATTCTCTTGTAATATGTGTACCAAGGCTACAGGATCACACTGGTTTAAGCAGTGGGGGATAAAAATATGCAATGATAAATTGTACAGTTGATGATATTACCATGTCAAATTGTTGTTGAGATTATAATAATTGTTTTTATCTAAATGAACAGGAACCAGACATGCGAGAGTGCAACAGCACAAATGTGACGTGTGTGATAAGACTTTTTATGACAAAAGTAACTTACGAAGATCAATGCATACACACCGGACATCGTCATTCTCTTGTAATATGTGTACCAAGGCCTACAGTGTCACAAAAATATGCAATGATAATATTGGTACAGTTGATGATATTAACCATGTCAAATTGTTGTTGAGATTACTAATAATTGTTTTTTTTATCTAATGAACAGGAAACCAGACATGCGAGAGTGCAACAGCACAAATGTGACGTGTGTGATAAGACTTTTTATGACAAAAGTAACCTTACGAAGCATCAATGCATACACACCGGACATCGTCCATTCTCTTGTAATATGTGTACCAAGGCCTACAGTGATCACACTGGTCTTAAGCAGTGGGGGATAAAAATATGCAATGATAATATTGGTACAGTTGATGATATTAACCATGTCAAATTGTTGTTGAGATTACTAATAATTATGTTTTTTTATCTAAATGAACAGGAAACCAGACATGCGAGAGTGCAACAGCACAAATGTGACGTGTGTGATAAGACTTTTTATGACAAAAGTAACTTCACAAAGCATAAAAGAATACATACTGGACATCGTCCATTCTCTTGTAATATGTGTACCAAGGCCTACAGTGATCACACTGGTCTTAAACAGCATCTTCGCATACACAGTGGTGATCGTTAGGTTAGATCGGATTTATGTAACGGAGGCGCTCTACGACAATAAAATTGCAGCGACTATAGTGGCTGCTGCTTTTACAGATCATTTTGCTATGACATTGCGAATAAAGCTGCACGTGCCGCGTATTAGAATGGGTCGGGGCTATTGGAAAATAAATATCACCTTACTCATGGTAGACGTAATCAATGAGACTTGTAAGAAACATTGGGAGATTTGGAACAAAATGCGATTCAGACATACCGACACAACAACATGGTGGCTTCAATATGTGAAAACAAGGATTCGGTTTCTGTTTACTGCGGAAGGTAGAAGATACAGCGAACAATGGAGGATGCAGGAAGAATTTTACTTCCAATGTATATATGATCTAATGGCTAGGGAAGAAGTTTCAACTACAATGTCGACAAAACTTCACTTCTTTCAGCGGCGTATACAACACATACAGACTGAGCGCCTCACGCAGACAGTGACATTGCTACGTGCGGAGGCACCGCATGCATCGGAGAGGCCATCCTTATTTCATTTACTCAAAATTAAAAAACGGAATAAGACTCACGTCATTACCTCTTTGTGCACTGATGATGGTCACAAGATTACCACGCTACGTGATATACATATTCAATTTAGGGATTATTTTCAACAGAATTACGATATGTTGGATAGCGGACGATTGGCAATACTATCGAATACACGTGGAAAGAGAAGGTCCGCACAATACAAGGATCTATAAAGGACTCACATACACGGAAGTTAGACATACAACAGCGCATATGGATTAGCAACGTGTACTATCTGTCAAAGATATGGTATACGACACAGATCATTCCCATTCCAGACCCACAGCAAATCACGACATTACACCAGTACATATGGAAAGGACACATCTTCAGATTACCAAGTTCTACGTTATATAAACCCAAGCATGAGGGAGGATTAGGGATGGTTAACATTAGAGCAAAGTGTCGTACATTGTTTATTATGCGTATTCTGAAGCAATGCCAGCAAAAAGACAATATTACTGCACAGTGGATTGAGCAACACGCACACCTTATACAACATAACAATCCCCCACATTGGATACCGCTCCCACAGGCAACAGAATACCTACGTGTCTATATGCAACAAAAAGCATATATTGGTGATCAAGCGAATAACGAACCGAACAACAAATACAAGAAGAGAGTTTACGACATAATTTCTATTTGTCAATTAATTGATTGCTGTCTCATCTTTCTCATAAGTGGGCTCACAGACGAGATTATTGCATATTGTAAGTTCGTTAACGTTTCTGTACTTAACTATTTTGTGTACAGAGTGGTTAAGTAGATTAACTTGCACGGAGTTTTAATATTCACTTTCTAACATTTGGTTTTAATTTCTTACTGTGGAATGGATTATTCAGTTGTAATGACACCAAAAAATACCTTTATGCGTGATAGGTGTATAAGGGTTAATAAATAGGTAAATAATGGGTATTTCAAACATTTAACAGTGTCACTTCGGCAAACCAGTTAATGTAATAACTTCGTGCAGTTATTATTTTGTATAACGGAGATCTCCCTGATGAAGGTTGGTCGACCAGAACATGTAGCAGTTAAAAATAAATAAGTGATATACAGAATTGATGCATACTTCAATGGCGTTGTATGATAATTTGTTCACCTAAGTGCACGGCAAAGATGAAGGAATTGACATGTATGTGTTAATTTGTGATTTTAGCTACCGACTACGTTTAAAGAAGCCTCGGAAATAAAAAAAGCTGGAAGATACACGAAAAACTCTCATCAACGTTTGAAGATATGGACATAGTAAAGAATATATATATATATGAAAACAGTGGCATATATAGTTTATGTTGCAACAGTTGTCATTGGCGAACACATCAAAAGCATATGTACTCGTGCCCTACGTGCAACAAGTCATTCTATGACAAGAGCAATTGGAAAAAACATTATCGGATTCATTCTGGAGAACGTCAATTACATTACTGTTGTTGAGATTACTAATAATTATGCTTTCTTATCAGAATACCGTACCTGAAAATCAATCCACACGAGAGAAAAGCTACACGTGTGAGGTGTGTAACAAGAAGTTTGCAAGGCGAACATCATACAGGACACACTGGAAAACTCATCAAAAGGATCGCTACTCCTGCCCTACATGCAAGAAATCATTTTACGACAATAGTAATTTCAAAAAACATTATCGAATTCACACTGGACATCGTCCATTTTCATGTACTCTGTGTGATAAGACCTCTAGTGATCCTACGGGACTAAAATTCCATAAACTCCGCAATCATTGATTGATTGATTGATTGATTTAAAGTTTTTTAAACTTATCAATATTACCAGAGGCACATTTAATGTTTGAAGGAAGACTATTGTGAAGTTTTATTCCTGAGAAATACACCCCCTTTTGGTAACAGGCTAGAGAAGCCTGAGGTAAATGGAAATCGCTTTTATGCCTAGTATTTAGATTATGAAGTTCTTGATTCGTGATAAAATTTTCTAAATTGTGAATCACAAATAACAGCAAAGATAAGATATATTGCGATTGCATAGGTAATATATCTAGTTCCTTAAACAAATTCCTACACGAGTCTCGACTTCCTCTTCCCATAATAATTCTTACAGCCCTTTTCTGAATCTTAAAGACCTTAGAACTGTGTGTGCAATTGCCCCAAAAAATAAATTCCATAAGACATTATTGAGTGAAAAAGGGCATAATATATTGTTAATAATGTAGATTGAGACATGTATGGTTTTATTTGTCTTATTGCATAGCAAGCAGTGCTCAGTTTATTTACAAGATGGTCAATATGAGTTTTCCAATTTAAAGAGCTGTCAATCAATAAACCTAAAAATGTTGTGCGTGTAACATTTGAAATTGATCCACTGATATCACTAATTTGCAAGTGGGTCAAGGAGTTATTCTTAGAAACAAACCTAATGTAATGTGATTTTTCAAGGTTAAGAAAGAGTAAATTTCTTTTAAACCAGTTATTAAGGGACTCAAAAACAGTTTGGATATTCACATTATTGGTGCCAAAATCTGAATGTCTTAATAGAATACTTGTATCGTCAGCAAATAAAGTGGGTTTAGAACTATTGCTTATTTCTTGTGGAAAATCATTTATATAAACAAGAAAAAGCAGGGGTCCAAGGATGGAGCCCTGTGGAACACCATGCTTAATCCTAGCCCAATTTGAAGCAAGAAAACTGTTTGTATCCGTATCATATATGGACACTCTTTGATAACGATTGTGGAGGTAAGATCTGTATAAATCATTATCTACTAGGTGCGCCCAGAAAGTAATGCAACGCATTTTTTTTCTCGGCCCAATTTTGTTGGATAAAAATGATATTTTGCGTGCTGTATCTTTAAAGTGTCCCGCGTTTATGCACATAGGTGCAATGTTTCCCGCTGGATAGCAGCGCAGTAGTGAGCTTTCAAAATGGAGTCTGCAAGTGACGTGCGTTCTAAACAGAGAGCAGTAATTGAGTTTCTTTTGGCAGAAAACGAAACGAGTGAATCAATTCACAGGCGCTTAAGAAAGGTCTATGGAGACATGGCAGTGGATAAAAGCACCGTCAGCCGTTGGGCGAAGCGATTGGCGTTATCAGAACAAGGACGGGGCACTCTGTCTGATCTCCCGCGCTCGGGCCGCCCATCAATAGCTGTGACGCCTGCAACAGTGCAACGAGCCGACAGTCTTATTCGAGACGATCGGAGAATCACAACCAGGGAACTCGCCGCTGTACTCGGTATTGGTAAGGGAAGCGTCGACAAAATCATTCACCAGTTAGGATATTCAAAGGTCTGTGCCCGATGGGTCCCTCAAAACCTAACCGAAGAGCACAAGCAACGTTACGAGGTTGAGGGTGACGATTTCTTGTCCAACATTGTCACGGGTGATGAGACATGGATTCATCACTTCGAGCCCGAGACGAAAAGGCAATCCATGGAGTGGCATCACACGACCTCTCCTCGGAAGAAAAAGTTTAAAGCAGTTCCCTCAGCCGGCAAGATCATGGCGACAGACTTTTGGTACCGCGAAGGCATACATGCTCTCGCATCTCGGTGGCGTAAGGCCAAAGATTTAGAAGGAGACTATGTCGAAAAATAGGGTCAGGTAGCCAAAGATTCATGTAATGATGTGACATATTTGAAGTTTTGATAAAATCAATTGTGAATGAGAAAAAAATGTGTTGCATTACTTTCTGGGCGTACCTA
This sequence comes from Reticulitermes speratus, assembly GCA_021186555.1. Lineage (NCBI taxonomy): Eukaryota > Metazoa > Arthropoda > Insecta > Blattodea > Rhinotermitidae > Reticulitermes > Reticulitermes speratus. Next base: position 22,616,959 of record JAJKFL010000427.1, on the reverse strand, counting down.
GTATACCTTGTATACCGTAGTATTGGAGTTTAGCCAACAATATTTCAAAATTCACACTATCAAAAGCCTTTTCAATATCACAGAATATACCACCCACTATTAGTTTGTTATTTAATGCATTTAATATTTCATTAGTAAGAGCAAAAATAGCATTATCAGTGGTAAGTTTAGGTCTAAACCCAAACTGTTCCTTAGCTAAAATATTTAATTTATTTAAGTGATTTAATAATCTGGATTGCATTATTTTTTCAATGATTTTTGAAAAGGATGTAAGTAAAGATATAGGTCTATAATTTGACAATTCCTGTCTGCTACCTTTCTTGTATAGAGGTTTTATTATTGAATATTTAAGTCTGTCTGGAAAAAACGCCTTTAGAAAGAACTTTGTTAAATATATAATTCAAGGGTGATATTATAAAAGGAGAACTTAATTTAAGAATCTTTGAAGAAATCTCATCATACCCATATGAACATTTAGATTTGAGGGATTTTATTATATTTTCTATTTCCATAGTTGTTACAGGCGTATATTTAATTCTTGCGTATGTCTTGTGTGTTGATTTTGAAAAATAATATGCTGAGCTGTCTTTGTTAGTATAATTATTATGAACATTATTCTTATCTACGTGAGGTTGAATTTTGTTTTTGATTAAATCTTCAACTATAGAGAGATAATAGGTGTTGAAGGCCTCTGCAATATGTTGCTTATCGTGTATATTATTATTTCATATTTCAACAGCCTGTTGTTGAGATTACTAATAATTATGCTTTCTTATCAGAATACCGTACCTGAACAACAAACACATGCCAAAGAGAAACACTACAGGTGTGACGTATGCAATAAGACGTTTGGAAGGAGAAATTCATACAGAAGTCATTGGCGAACACATCAAAAGCATATGTACTCGTGCCCTACGTGCAACAAGTCATTCTATGACAAGAGCAATTGGAAAAAAACATTATCGGATTCATTCTGGAGAACGTCCATTTTCATGTAATCTCTGTCACAAGACCTTCAGTGATCCGACTGGACTCCGCAATCACAGTCGTGATCATCAAAATACCTGTCATGTGTGTAAAAAATCGTTTTTTTTTAAAGAGTGATATGAAGCGGCATGATCAGCGCGTTCATGATAAAGTGCATTCTTTTAGATGTACGCTCTGCAACAAAGCATTCGCACATCAACAAGGTTTGAAACAGCACAAGATTATACATAGTAAAGAGAGAGTGTACAGAGTGTTTAAGTAGATTAACTTGCACGGAGTTATATATATATATATATATATATATATATATATATATGAAAACAGTGGCATATATAGTTTACGTTGCAACAGTTGTAATATGCAATATATTGGTCAAACCGGACAAAGCCTGAAAACACGCTACACAGAACACCATAGGTACATAAAAACGACCCAAAATCAGCTTACGCCATGCATATCCTCAATAACAAACACGAATATGGCCCGTAACAATCTACAATGGAACTATTAAAAACCTGCAGAAACGGATGGCACATGAACATCTTGGAAAATTTCAATATACAACAATATTATCACAAATGAACATTGATTAAGGAACAGCAACCAGGCGAGGAAAACCTCCTGTTTAAGATTATTAAACCCACCACACAACACGCGCATGCGCACAATCCCACGTAGACAACTACCACCTAAGCACAGCTAACAAATCAATACCAGACACTACACAACTACCCGGTGCAGCAGACAAGGCTTAATACGGAACATAATACAGATATGTCACTACATATATCAATACTCCCCTAAAAATAAAAAAGCTTGATACCGAGTTTGGTACTATGATACTGATATTGTTAATATTTTCTACAGAAAACCGCCACATCTTCGCGATACTGACGCGACACAAGACCAGTCTGCCACTAATTTTTAAAAAAACAACGTATATGTAATATTTAAAGGATTTTAACCTTTTATTCTACATACTTCCTAAGAGTTCACAGTGCAACCCATAAGGAACCTCAGATCTTGTTTTATTATTTACGCTTAAATGGATGTAACAACCTGTATAACAGATGTATAGTCTATGCTTAAGTAATTTGACCCCCTGAGGATGGCTAATAATTAGCCGAAACACGTGTAGGGGTGTATGACACTATTGTAAGAACATTGTGCTTATGATGGTGAAATAAAACTTTTACTAGGTTGTCCCCCATTTAAAATTCATAATACCGTACCTGAAAATCAATCCACACAAGAGAAAAGCTACACGTGCGAGATATGTAACAAGAAGTTTGCAAGGCGAACTTCATTCAGGGCACATTGGAAAACACATCAAAAGGATCGGTACTCCTGCCCTACGTGCAATAAATCATTTTACGACAATAGCAATTTCAAAAAACATTATCGAATTCACACTGGAGATCATCCATTTTCATGTATTTTTATTAGACACAGGTGCCGATCTGTCTGTAGTTAAAAGGTCGAGTTTAAACCTACAAATAAATTATCCACTCAAGGGAGGAATAAATATAAAGGGACTTTCCAACACGGTAATGAAAACAGAAGGAACTGTAGTATTATATACACACATGAAACCACACACAATTTTCATGTTGTTGGAAATGAATTTGGAATTCACTGTGATTACATTTTAGGTCGAAACTTCTTTCAAGATAAACAAAGCATTATAAATTACTGCGACCAACAAATTATGGGAATGTAGTTGTTAAATTTGATCCCAAGCCAGCCACAACTAACAGTGGAATTTGTAAATTAACCTTGAAAGCCATATCTGAGAATATTGTGCAATTACCTACCAAATCCTTGGGCCACAGATCAACATCCAAAAAGGAATTTATACCACGTGTATATTTAGCAGAGTCCTTGACCAAAGCCATTAATGGAATGTGTATTACTAGCATAATAAACATACTGGAGGAGGATATCACTCTTGACCTACCACAGGTTCTTTTAGAGGAAGTAGATGATAACGAAGAGTCAATGCCCTTGATATACACAGCTGTTTCAGTAGAGGACAGTAGAGGGTTATCTAGACTTCGTGAACAACTGAGAACATACCACTTAAATGACGAAGAACGGATTTCACTTGTTAAATTATATCAGGAATACAATGACATATTTCACTTGCCAGGCGATAAACTGACATACACAACTGCCGCTGAACATGCCATACCAACGCCCTCAATATATCCAAGTAGAGCAATTAACACTAAACCTTACAGAAGCCCAGAAATTCATAAAGTACAAAGACAAATTGAACAAATGTTAAGGGACGAGATTATGCAACCCAGTACAAATCCATGGAATTCTCCAGTTTTAGTAGTACACAAGAAAGCAGATGCTTTCGGTAAAAATAAGTGGAGGATTGTCGTAGATTTTAGATAAATAAATGACATCACAGTTGGTGACATTTTCCAATACCTACGATTTCGGATACTCTTGGCAACTCTAAGTATTTTTCTACAATAGACTGCACTAGTGGACTTTTGCAAATCCCTGTAAAATGTGAAGATCGCCCGAAAACAGCATTTAGCACATCTTATCATTATAAGTATAAAAGAATGCCAATGGGATTAATAGGTGCTCCTTCCACCTTTCAGAGACTTATGTCCACCGTACTGTCTAGGATGCAAGGATTAAAGTGCCTTGTTTACCTTGACATTATCGTTTTTGGTGAAAATTTGAGAGTACACAATCAGAGATTAAAACATGTATTTGCTAGATTAAGACATGTATTTGCTAGATTAAGGTCACATAACTTAAAACTGCAACCTGACAAATGCGAATTTTTGAGAAAGGAAGTTTTATACCTAGGACATCGTTTGACAAGCAAAGGTGTATTACCTGATGAATCAAAATTAAGTACCGTTAAGGAATTCACCATTCCCAACACTACAAACAAACTTAAGGGTTTTCTTGGTTCAGCAGGATACTACAGACGTTTCATACCAAATTTTAGCAAGACTACCAAACCTTTAACTAATTTGTTGAAGAATAACACACCCTTTACTTTAAATGAAGACACGGATAAAGCTTTCAACACCTTGAAGCAGTTGCTAACAAGCCAACAACTGTTGCAATATCCTGACTTCACCAGACATTTCATTTTCACCACAGACGCAAGCAATGACGCCTTGGGCGCCATACTTAGCCAAGGAGATATGGGACGAGACTTACCTATAGTTTATGCCACTCGAACACTGAATAAAGCCGAGAATACTACCCAACTGTAGAGAAATAATTACTGGCAATAGAATGGGGATGCAAACATTTTAGACCATATTTGTATTGGAGAATATTTACTGCAGTAACTGATCGCCGTCCCCTTGTTTGGATTTTCAATGTAAACGATCCGAGTTCGAGACTCCTTAAATGGCGATTGAAACTAGAATATGACTAGAGGTAGTTTACAAACGAGGTTCTAGCAACACTAATGCAGATGCATTAAGCAGAATACACGTAGCAGAAACCTCCCCCGCCTACACAGTTGGGATAAACCCACCTACAGAACAGGAGAAACTTAATATTATTAAAGAAATACACATGAAGCCGACTGGAGGTCATTTAGGCATGAATAAAACTTATGATGAAATTATTTACTATCTGTCCAGGAATGAAACAGAAAATAGAAAATTATATTAAGAGATGTGAAGTCTCAGAAAAATAAGATCACACAACACAAGGTTAAAATGCCCCTGCAAATTACCACTACACCTGAAGTAGTTTGGGGGAAAATGCTGCATGGACATAGTAGGTCCTCTAACAGTTACGTCAGAAGGTCACAAATACATACTTACATTCCAAGATGAGTTATCTAAATATACCATAACTGTCCCCATATCACAGCAGGACGCTGAGACAATAGCTAAAGCTTTTGTGGAAGAAATCATACTTAAGTTTCGCATTCCGCAGGTTATTTTGACAGATCAAGGTTCAAATTTTCTCAGTGCAAGCTTTTGAAAATCAAGAAAATTAAGTCCACTGCCTATCATCCAGAAACGAATGAAGCCTTGGAAATAACCCACAGAGTATTGGTAGAATATTTAAGATGCTACATTGTAGAAGATCAATCTGATTGGGATAAATGGATACCTTATGCTACTTTCGTATTCTCTACTACTCCACATACGAGTACTGGCTTCACACCTCATAATTGCTTTTTGGAAGAAAACCCAACATACCCTGTATATTACATAAAGAAACGCCGGAATCCAATACACATATGACAACTATGTAAAGGAACTCCAGGCCCGCCTACAGTCAAGTTATGAGATAGCGAGGTCTAACCTCCAGGTCAAGAAAAAAAAGGTAAGGAATACCATGATAGAACAGTTAACGTGCCCTTGTTTGTAGGAGATAAAGTTTTGTTACATGATGAAAAAGTTCGCAGAGGCAGATCCTCTAAATTATCTCAGCCATGGATAGGCCCACATGAAGTGATAGCAGTAGACGAAGTAAATGTTACTTTAAAATTACCGCGAAACAGAAATTTAAAAGTACACGCCAATAGACTGAAACACTTTGGTTAAAATTGCAGGACTATGGAACACAAACACTGGTCCTTCTACGCGTTCCTAGACCTCTGTGCAGGAACACTAGCTTTGGACGTAACTGTACATTCAAGGAATCACCATGGTTACACTATGATCACCTAGGTGTGGCGCAATGGTAGATTGTTACATACATTGACTTACATGATGCTGAAGAAAATTTTCGAGTTGTAAAAGACTACGCTCAAATGTCAATTGACTTTTGCAGAAAGTACATAAACACCTTTTGGATTAATTACACAGACTGCATTAAAAACATTCTACATACGAACAGGCAAATTCAAGAAGTACATAATCTGAGAATGTTAGACAGTTGACTAAGAATGAAGATGATTCCACCCAATCCAGATACAAAAAAAAGGCGTTTTCAGCTTTATTGGAGGTATTAATAAGATTCTTTTTGGCACGCTAGATAATGAAGACGCAAATTACTATTCTGATAAGACTAAGGTTAGAAAATGAACAAATGGACTTTCTAAAACGTTCTAAGGAATAAATATCCGTTGTAAAGTCCACTCTCTGGTCTTTGAATTCTACTTTGTTGGCAGTTTCAGAAAATGAAAGCATTTTGTCTAAAGGCTTAGAAGACATGGCAAAGCATATTAATGAACAGGACGGAGAAGTTAAAAGAATGATTACAGCTTCATCCAAGTTGCTTACTGTAAATGAACATGCAATGCAACTAAACAGAGCCATTGATAAATGTAGACGGGAATTTGAAATTTTAATTGATGCTATTATTAATTCGCATAAAGGGGTAATTCAACCGCAAATTATTACACCTGCACAAATTATGAAGCAGATAAAAGCTAGGCAATCTGACGTGCAACCTGAACTGTCTTTGCCCTTACCGATGAGTGCAGCTTACTACCACTTAGTTTTAAGGATTATTGATTTTGATGTATTTTGAAAGGGAATTTTTTTTTTACATAATTCGTCTGCCTTTAACTAACAATATAAATTACAATTTATACCATGCCTTGCCCTTACCTAAACAAGTGAAAAACACTGAGCGCGAATATCTTTTAATGGATTCGCGAAACAATATTTCACTAGATTAAGGACCGACGAATTAAATAATTGCAAAACAATCAGCAGTCGACACCGTGTTTGCAGACAAACACAGCCCGTACAACTAACTCACTTAGATGAAGAACGTGAAGCCCAAATGTTGCAATGTGTCAGAACAATCCCATCTACCTGCTCTCAAAAAATAACAGAACTAAATCAAACCATCAGGACGCAAGTGAATAATAATGGATGGCTATTTGTTACCCCGACGCCTGATGTTTTATCTGTATTATGTTCAAGACACGAGCCATCTGATGTTACATTAATTGGTACAGGGAAATTGAAACTAAATAACATATGTAAATGTTACGGTTCTAAAGTCGTTAGTGAAGCTCAATTAATATTTTCTACGAACGAAACTGATAAAGGCATCATTCCTCATTTGCCTTTACAATTTGACTGATGTGAAGCGGAAGGAAAGAATTTTAAATTAAATAATATACATTTACATTTACCTGTGTAAAATGTAATTCATCATTTAGATGATTTGAAGGTAGCCAATCACACAGTGCAGGAAGTAGAGAGACTGATTTCAGAAAAAGATTGGAAATTAAGGCATTCAAATATGGATTATCATCTCTCCTTCTTGTCCTATGTGGGAATGATTACCACGAGTTTAACTTGTTTTTATTCTGATTTACTGTTGTTGTTGCAAGCGCTGCCTTCAGCATTGTCCGAATTTTTTAAAATGGTGGAAAGACAATAATCCATGTACAACAGTTTTTAAACCGAAAATTGTCAATTCAATACATTCCTCTAAGGAAAGTTTAAAGTATTCCAATCCTAGAGCCAGCAGAAAAAGTAGAAACTCACAGGATGACTCCGTACAGATAACACAGTTGGTATCACTCAACCCTACTTCCAAACAGACGCTGCCGTCAGGCAAACGATAATTTTTTATAATAAACAAAATGCGCAAGCGCGCTTGATTTTGCTCAAGTGTGAGTAGTATTGTTTAATTATGTAACTTATGATAATTAATTGGACATATATGCGTGCATAAGCACTTCATTATTGTTGATTTTATGAAGTCTGCTTAATTTTTAATAAATAATTATTATTTACACATGTACGTAAGCATTTAATGATTGATTACGCATGATGTAATTCTGTTTAGCTAGTTGCCGGTGTAGTTGCATTATACAGAGTGATCCCAAAATAAGCGTGGTAACCGCTTATTTTTTCGGGGTGGGGAGGTGTCGTATACTATTCTGTTACGTTTATAAGGTATATAATTGTGTTATTCCACAATGTAGCATGTTTTAAGATACAGAACCAGTGTTGCACAACACAGAAATGTCGATGTCACAGGAATGGAATGGACCTACATACCTTTTTAGAGGAAGTACTGGACTGAGGACGTATTTGGAAGACCTACCCGGAAAATAAGACACACAACTCATGATGACTCAACAACTGATAAGACCTGATAAGACAAAACATTATATAATCAGCACCAATTAGCAATGCAAATCAGTTCATTGTAACATGTAGAGATGCTCACAGCATCAAAAGTGTGAACACGAAACATATGAATGTCAGTGTACATACTGTTGGGAATTTAGTGCTCAGTGTCCTCATCAGTACGAAGGACACTCAACTACATTAAAATCCATCCCTCCACAATACTACAATCATGGAAACTCCAACAACAACATACACAACAGAACCAGCAGGACCACCATGGAAATGGATAGACCAGATGGGAAAAAAGGAAGATTGGCCGACAATAGTAAACGCACAAGGAACATCAATATCTATTGCACCGACACACTATGTTGTTCAACTAAATTATCGCAACGGACAGGATCGCCCGCCCCCTATACAATCTCACCTAGACCCTTTAACATCCCAACTCAAACCAATTATCAACTCTACCCACAATTATCGGAAAGCACCGGAACCTTTGAAGAACTTAGATTCTCATTTCCAAATCCTAACACGACCATGGGAAGCTCTTTCTGCATCTTACAAACATTTCTTCCCAGATCATTCGGAAGACACTGTTCAACGATTTACTGAATATTCTGTTCTGTAGCAGACATACAATATGTACAATAAAACGGACCATAGTTGCGTTCCAAACCTAGCTGGAATGGAGGTTAAAGTAAAATTGGAAAACTGCATAAAGAGAGCTAGGGAAGACGTGTCTGTGCCTGTACATACAGTCTATAAGGAAGAACTGTCAGACACTTACGCGAAAGGGTATGACATGGTAACGGAAATACCAAAATACGAGAGTGTTAAGTCTCGACTGTGTAAAGAACGGCGAAAGGTTCTGGGTACTGAGCAAAATCCAGAAGACAGTTCGAAAGTTTTTTTTCCGGAAGAAGTTTTACGTCTGGCAAATAACTGCAGCTTTCTTCCAATCGATCACGCTGATGACTCAGAAAAAGGATTCTCGTCTTCGCTGGGGAAGGTTGTGAATATTTACTTAGAACCGGAACTTCTTTTTTTCTAGACGGCACATTTAAAAGTTGTCCGAGGCAATTCGCTCAGTTGTACAGCTTGCACGTAGATCTCGGAAGCACATCGCATGAAAACTACATACATCCTATTCTGTTTGCACTTTTACCGGACAAAAAAGAAAAAATGTATCATTGTTTGTTAACTCTGCTGAAGAATTGGTGTGTGTTCTGGTCACTAAAAATTATAAAGGTCGATTTTGAAGCAGCCGTCATCAGTGCAATAAATAAAGTCTTTCCAGGCTCAGTTATTACTGGCTGTAATTTTCATTTTAATCAGTGCCTGTGGAGACAAATACAAAATATTGGTCTTGCGGTGGAATACAAAGAAGATGAACAAGTCCGAATAATTTGCAGAATGTGTGCTGCTTTGGCATACCTACCTATCGACAAAGTAGAAGAAGGTTGGCTCATGATCATGGAGTGTTCCACAGAATGAGAAATTAGCCTTATTTCTCGATTACTTTGTCGAGCAATGGATGGAGAATCAGAATGTTCCAATCGAGATGTGGAACATACATCAGTATCGGCATAGGAACAACAATGCAGTCGAGGGTTGGAATTCCAAACTGAACAGCATTATAGGAAAGCAACATCCGAATGTTTTTCTGCTGGTACAGAAATTAAAAGAAGAAGCAGAGTTGGTATCGTGGCAAATAAAATCAAAGGAACTTGGACTCGCTGGCCAGAAGCCTCAGAAACCTCCGACAAACCCGGAATGATCAGCCTCCTTAGCGCCCTAAGCAAACTGCTAGAACGAGTGATAGCTTGACGCCTGGACGCACACGCGCGCCGGATTCAACTTATTCCAAATGAGCAATTTGGTTTCCGAAAGCGGCATTCCACTGTTGCACAACTGGCAAGAATCACAGATTACATCACGCATGGGTATAACCACAAAAAACCTACGGGCATGGTACTACTGGACCTCGAGAAAGCGTACGATACAATATGGACAAGGGGCCTGCTTTGGAAACATCAATTACAACGTACCGGCATATCTAATTACTATTTCTCCATTCACACCTCAACCGCCGAACATTCACGGTGGTCGTCGACGGAGCACTCTCCTCCTATCGAACTCAACGCGCCGGTCTCCCTCAGGGAGCGGTCCTATCGCCGATTCTAATTACGTTATACATTTCTGATATTCCACACATCCCACATATACAATTGGCTCTCTATGCAGACGATACAGCACTCCTCACGCAGTCCTGGCGCGTGGATACAATTGTATACTGGCTCAGCATAGCAGTCAAACGGCTCAAAAAGTATTTTACCCGATGGCGGCTCCAGGTCAATACCACCAAAACGGAAGCCATCTTCTTTACCAAGAGAAGACCGTTGCCCCCCTCAAAACTCTGTATAGAGGACCAAGAGATACCATGGTCAACGGACGTTAAATATTTAGGACTACATTCAACTCCCACTCTTACTTTCACAACTCACGTCCGCAGAGCGGCTCACGCAGCACTTGGCTACCTGGCAAACCTATTTCCACTCCTAGCCAGGGATTCGACGCTGTCCATGACAAAACTTCGGCTCTACCTGACGTCTATCCGCTCTACGCTCACATACGGGGCCCCAGTCTAGTCCAGTTTGAGCAGCCGTGCGGTGCGGTTCGGTTTGGTTATCCTACCCAACCGACGCTACTAGTGTGCGGCGACAAGCAAGTCGATAGTGGGTATGTATGTGAATTGCATATTGGAAAATTCATCTGTACGAGAGGAAGGACACCATAGCGTGCACGTTTGATAAAGACAGTCCGAGGATTACGGCTTATGATATCCATGAATGGATATATCAGAAATTAAGTTTGGAATTGGAAGACGTGGCGACCATACAAGTGGATGGACCTAAACGTCGAATATTCATCAAAACAATTCAGGCGCAGACAGTAGAGTTATTAATCAGACGTACAAATGGTGCAACTTTCGTGCATGTGACTGGGGAAATGTCAAGGGTTAGTTTATGTCCTGCAGGATTAGGTCGACGTAGTATTAGAATTGCTAATCCACCACCGGAAATGCCGGCTGATATTATTTGGAACCATTTGACAAAGTATGGTACTGTGCAAACAGTGACGGAGGAAAAATGGTCAAATGTATATAGATATAATGTGGGAAATGGAATTAGGATTGTCAACATGGACCTGAAAACCCATGTCCCGTCGCACGTGTACATTGAAGGGTATAGGGCATTGATTCGTATATAGGACAACCTGTGCCATGCTATGTGTGTAACGAGACAAATCATATGGTGCAGGAGTGTCCCAAAAGAAAACAAAGAAGGACAGAGGACAGGCTGTCGGTCAGACGTACCTGGGCCCAAATAGTGGACACGGAGGAACATCCTACGAGGAGAGTAACATGGCTGAAACACGAGTTGCGACAGAGGGGAAATCATCTCCTGCACAGGATGCACCCACAATACCAACTATGCAAAAGGAAAAGGAAAAACAGCAGTGTTCTTGATGCTGGGACTATTTTAATGACAGACGAGACCTGTATGAAGCAGAACGGTGGTTCCAGCATACAATCTAGGAGAGAGGATCTGAAGTCTGCACGACGTTCATGGGCACAACTCGTTGACATGGAAGCCCTAAGACTTCCACAGGAATTGGAGACCGTGTCGGGGAACTGTGTTGCTACAGGGACGCCATCACTTCCCGGGGGGGGGGGGGGGGATGATGGAGCAGAAAACAAATCAGGGTATTCCTAATGTTGACGATGTTCAACAGACAATGATGGTGGACATAGCCATTTCGGACAGGGATCTTGTGGAGAGATCACAGATAACTGATGTTACGAAATCACAGACGATAACTGGGAAGGATGTGCGACAACAAACAAGTGAGCAGCCAGTGCAGCAACCATATGCATCACGAGCGAATGACACAGGTTTACAAGTGGCAGATGACATAGCGCGGCGGTCCAAGGAGGAAGACTTGTCAAGAGAGGAGGTGTTGGATGAATTAATGGATCCAACGTGTAAGTCTAAAGGTCAGCGGACAAGGGGATCGGAGTCGAGAACAACGAAGAAGCTTAAACAGAGCGAACAAGGTCGCAGACCTAGGAGTCGCAGCACAAGCATAAGGCGTATGAATCAATGATTTTTCTGTAACGTCGGTTACTTCTCCTTCTTCGGGACAAGTGTGTATTGTAGGGACGCTGAATCTTAATGGAATTTATAAAAATGCGGATGCGCACAGAATTTATTATTCGGAATGGCCTAAACATTCTGCTCTTACAAGAAGTGGTGACGGAGGATTTGTATCCAATTTATGGATATACGATACATATCAACATAGGGACAGAGAGGCGAGGAACAGCAAGTGATCCGGGATTCGATGCATTTAAAGGACATAGAAAAATTACCGAGTGGAAGAGGAATTGCTGGGAGACTACAGCAGATTACGATAATAAATCTATATGCACCCTCGGGTAGTAACAATCGTCAATGGTTAATTTGCTAAGACATCTGCCTAATCATTGCATAATAGGAGGCGACTTTAACTGCGTCACCACTCCTTATGACTGTACTGGAGCATATCGTCCATGTAAAGCTCTACATACTATCCTTAAGCAATACAATATGAAGGATGTCTGGACAAATACTAGAAACAGTAAGCGGTACACACATCATACACGGAAATCTGCTGCAAGGTTAGATCGGATTTATGTAACGGAGGCGCTCTACGACAATAAAATTGCAGCGACTATAGTGGCTGCTGCTTTTACAGATCATTTTGCTATGACATTGCGAATAAAGCTGCACGTGCCGCGTATTAGAATGGGTCGGGGCTATTGGAAACTAAATATCACCTTACTCACGGTAGGAATAGGAAACCACACATGCCAAAGAGAAATACTACAGGTGTGACATATGTAATAAGAAGTTTGGAAGGCGAACTTCATACAGGAGTCACTGGAGAACACATCAAAAGGATCGCTATTCGTGCCCTACTTGCAATAAATCATTTTATGACAAAAGCAATTTGAAAAAACTTTATCGCATTCACACTGGAGATCATCCATTTTCATGTAATCTGTGTCACAAGACCTTCAGTGATCCGAGTGGACTGAAACAGCATAATCGCAATCACAGTCGTGATCGTCAAAATACCTGTCGTGTGTAAAAAAATCGTTTTCTTTAAAGGGTGATTAATTTAAAACTTGTTCTGTGGTGGGAGGTTCTAATTCTAATTCTAATTCAAAGTGTGTGGTACTTTGTGTTCTCATCCATTACATTCATGATGAGGTGTGGACAGAAATTATCATTATTTGTAGTCTTGTGTAAGTTGCTACATATTTACTTGAGGATTCCATTCTTTTGGAATATGAAGCTGTGTCACTGGAGAAGTGGTGGTTGATGTTTTGAAGGAATGTAGTACTTTGTGCTTAAAGGGTCTACATTTCTGTTTGGAACTCTAAATCCTTGTGCCAGTGTGAACAGTAGTGCTTACTGGTCTGTAATATATTTTATTGCTGTACTCGGTGTGTGTGTGTTTTTTTATACAGATATGTTGTTGCATTAATGAAAGCAATGTTTGCTCTCATGGATAATATGGATTTGATGCTTTGAACACTGCTGTTCGTGAGGTTCAGAAGGAACAAAAGCAATTTGAAAAAACATAATCGCCTTCATACTGGAGATCGTCCATTTTCGTGTGTTGTGTGCAATAAGACCTTCAGTGATCCAACTGGACTAAAATATCATAAACTCCGCAATCACACTCGTGTGTAAAAAATAGTTTTCTTTAAAAGGTGATTAATTTAAAACTTGTTCTAACTTAGGCATAGGTGGGAGGTTCTAATTCTAATTCAATTTTATTTTTTCATTGATCCTATTTAGTTACAATGAACATAGGGATGTAGAAATTGTCTAAATCACTATATAAAAATTATTACACAATATATCTGTAGATACTTGTCAAAGATAAAATATTATGCGGACAATAACTAGTTGAATTTGTACAATAATAAAAAGAGTAATTATGTAATAAACAATAAGACAGTACCAGTGACCTTATTTTATACTAGGATTATATAATCATTTACCAACCAACATAAAAGCATTAAAGAATGACTTGAAACTCTTTGGGCCTCCAATCCTTAATCAGTTTTGGTGTACGGAGGAAGCTAAACAATTGTGTATTAAGTGAATACTATCGCGACAATGCAACGGTACGAAAGGAAGAATACCCTTGTGTGTATGTTCGACAAGGATAGTCCAAGACTGAGTGGATACATAAGAAGTTACAGTTGGATCAACAGGATGTGGCGACCATCCAAATAGAAGGGCCTTATCCTTAATCCTTATCAGAATACCGTACCTGAAGGGTATAGGGCATTGATTCGTATATAGGACAACCTGTGACATGCTATGTGTGTAATGAGACAAATCATATGGCGCAGGAGTGTCCCAAAAGAAAACAAAGAAGGACAGAGGACAGGCTGTCGGTCAGACGTACCTGGGCCCAAATAGTGGACACGGAGAAAATAGGGACATCCCACGAGGAGAGTAACATGGCTGAAACACGAGTTGCGACAGAGGGGAAATCATCTCCTGCACAGGATGGACCCACAATACCAACTATCCAAAAGGAAAAGGAAAAACAGCAGTGTTCTTCGGGCTGGGACTATTTTAATCACAGACGAGACCTGTATGGAGCAAAATGGTGGTTCCAGCATACAGTCTAGGAGAGAGGATCTGAAGTCTGCACGACGTTCATGGGCACAACTCGTTGACATGGAAGCCCTAAGGCTTCCACAGGAATTGGAGACCATGTCGGGGAACTGTGTTGCTACAGGGACGCCATCACTTCCGGGGGGGGGGGGGGGGGGGGGGGATGATGGAGCAGAAAACAAATCAGGGTATTCCTAATGTTGACGATGTTCAACAGACAATGATGGTGGACATAGCCATTTCGGACAGGGATCTTGTGGAGAGATCACAGATAACTGATGTTACGAAATCACAGACGATAACTGGGAAGGATGTGCGACAACAAACAAGTGAGCAGCCAGTGCAGCAACCATATGCATCACGAGCGAATGACACAGGTTTACAAGTGGCAGATGACATAGCGCGGCGGTCCAAGGAGGAAGACTTGTCAAGAGAGGAGGTGTTGGATGAATTAATAGATCCAACGTGTAAGTCTAAAGGTCAGCGGACAAGGGGATCGGAGTCGAGAACAACGAAGAAGCTTAAACAGAGCGAACAAGGTCGCAGACCTAGGAGTCGCAGCACAAGCATAAGGCGTATGAATCAATGATTTTTCTGTAACGTCGGTTACTTCTCCTTCTTCGGGACAAGTGTGTATTGTAGGGACGCTGAATCTTAATGGAATTTATAAAAATGCGGATGCGCACAGAATTTATTATTCGGAATGGCCTAAACATTCTGCTCTTACAAAAAGTGGTGACGGAGGATTTGTATCCAATTTATGGATATACGATACATATCAACATAGGGACAGAGAGGCGAGGAACAGCAAGTGATCCGGGATTCGATGCATTTAAAGGACATAGAAAAATTACCGAGTGGAAGAGGAATTGCTGGGAGACTACAGCAGATTACGATAATAAATCTATATGCACCCTCGGGTAGTAACAATCGTCAATGGTTAATTTGCTAAGACATCTGCCTAATCATTGCATAATAGGAGGTGACTTTAACTGCGTCACCACTCCTTATGACTGTACTGGAGCATATCGTCCATGTAAAGCTCTACATACTATCCTTAAGCAATACAATATGAAGGATGTCTGGACAAATACTAGAAACAGTAAGCGGTACACACATCATACACGGAAATCTGCTGCAAGGTTAGATCGGATTTATGTAACGGAGGCGCTCTACGACAATAAAATTGCAGCGACTATAGTGGCTGCTGCTTTTACAGATCATTTTGCTATGACATTGCGAATAAAGCTGCACGTGCCGCGTATTAGAATGGGTCGGGGCTATTGGAAACTAAATATCACCTTACTCACGGTAGGAATAGGAAACCACACATGCCAAAGAGAAATACTACAGGTGTGACATATGTAATAAGACGTTTGGAAGGCGAACTTCATACAGGAGTCACTGGAGAACACATCAAAAGGATCGCTATTCGTGCCCTACTTGCAATAAATCATTTTATGACAAAAGCAATTTGAAAAAACTTTATCGCATTCATACTGGAGATCATCCATTTTCACGTAATCTGTGTCACAAGACCTTCAGTGATCCGACTGGACTGAAACAGCATAATCGCAATCACAGTCGTGATCGTCAAAATACCTGTCGTGTGTAAAAAAATCGTTTTCTTTAAAGAGTGATTAATTTAAAACTTGTTCTGTGGTGGGAGGTTCTAATTCTAATTGTAATTCAAAGTGTGTGGTACTTTGTGTTCTCATCCATTACATTCATGATGAGGTGTGGACAGAAATTATCATTATTTGTAGTCTTGTGTAAGTTGCTACATATTTACTTGAGGATTCCATTCTTTTGGAATATGATGCTGTGTCACTGGAGAAGTGGTGGTTGATGTTTTGAAGGAATGTAGTGCTTTGTGCTTAAAGGGTCTACATTTCTGTTTGGAACTCTAAATCCTTGTGCCAGTGTGAACAGTAGTGCTTACTGGTCTGTAATATATTTTCTTGCTGTACTCGGTGTGTGTGTTTTTTTTATACAGATATGTTGTTGCATTAATGAAAGAAATGTTTGCTCTCATGGATAATATGGATAATATTGATGCTTTGAACACTGCTGTTCGTCAGGTTCAGAAGGAACAAAAGCAATTTGAAAAAACATAATCGCCTTCATACTGGAGATCGTCCATTTTCGTGTGTTGTGTGCAATAAGACCTTCAGTGATCCAACTGGACTAAAATATCATAAACTCCGCAATCACACTCGTGTGTAAAAAATAGTTTTCTTTAAAAGGTGATTAATTAATTTAAAACTTGTTCTAACTTAGGCATAGATGGGAGGTTCTAATTCTAATTCAATTTTATTTTTTCATTGATCCTATTTAGTTACAATGAACATAGGGATGTAGAAATTGTCTAAATCACTATATAAAAATTATTACATAATATATCTGTAGATACTTGTCAAAGATAAAATAGTATGCGGACAATAACTAGTTGAATTTGTACAATAATAAAAAGAGTAATTATGTAATAAACAATAAGACAGTACCAGTGACCTTATTTTATACTAGGATTATATAATCATTTACCAACCAACATAAAAGCATTAAAGAATGACTTGAAACTCTTTGGGCCTCCAATCCTTAATCAGTTTTGGTGTACGGAGGAAGCTAAACAATTGTGTATTAAGTGAATACTATCGCGACAATGCAGCGGTACGAAAGGAAGAATACCCTTGTGTGTATGTTCGACAAGGATAGTCCAAGACTGAGTGGATACATAAGAAGTTACAGTTGGATCAACAGGATGTGGCGACCATCCAAATAGAAGGGCCTTATCCTTAATCCTTATCAGAATACCGTACCTGAAGGGTATAGGGCATTGATTCGTATATAGGACAACCTGTGACATGCTATGTGTGTAATGAGACAAATCATATGGCGCAGGAGTGTCCCAAAAGAAAACAAAGAAGGACAGAGGACAGGCTGTCGGTCAGACGTACCTGGGCCCAAATAGTGGACACGGAGAAAATAGGGACATCCCACGAGGAGAGTAACATGGCTGAAACACGAGTTGCGACAGAGGGGAAATCATCTCCTGCACAGGATGGACCCACAATACCAACTATCCAAAAGGAAAAGGAAAAACAGCAGTGTTCTTCGGGCTGGGACTATTTTAATCACAGACGAGACCTGTATGGAGCAAAATGGTGGTTCCAGCATACAGTCTAGGAGAGAGGATCTGAAGTCTGCACGACGTTCATGGGCACAACTCGTTGACATGGAAGCCCTAAGGCTTCCACAGGAATTGGAGACCATGTCGGGGAACTGTGTTGCTACAGGGACGCCATCACTTCCCGGGGGGGGGGGGGGGATGATGGAGCAGAAAACAAATCAGGGTATTCCTAATGTTGACGATGTTCAACAGACAATGATGGTGGACATAGCCATTTCGGACAGGGATCTTGTGGAGAGATCACAGATAACTGATGTTACGAAATCACAGACGATAACTGGGAAGGATGTGCGACAACAAACAAGTGAGCAGCCAGTGCAGCAACCATATGCATCACGAGCGAATGACACAGGTTTACAAGTGGCAGATGACATAGCGCGGCGGTCCAAGGAGGAAGACTTGTCAAGAGAGGAGGTGTTGGATGAATTAATAGATCCAACGTGTAAGTCTAAAGGTCAGCGGACAAGGGGATCGGAGTCGAGAACAACGAAGAAGCTTAAACAGAGCGAACAAGGTCGCAGTCCTAGGAGTCGCAGCACAAGCATAAGGCGTATGAATCAATGATTTTTCTGTAACGTCGGTTACTTCTCCTTCTTCGGGACAAGTGTGTATTGTAGGGACGCTGAATCTTAATGGAATTTATAAAAATGCGGATGCGCACAGAATTTATTATTCGGAATGGCCTAAACATTCTGCTCTTACAAGAAGTGGTGACGGAGGATTTGTATCCAATTTATGGATATACGATACATATCAACATAGGGACAGAGAGGCGAGGAACAGCAAGTGATCCGGGATTCGATGCATTTAAAGGACATAGAAAAATTACCGAGTGGAAGAGGAATTGCTGGGAGACTACAGCAGATTACGATAATAAATCTATATGCACCCTCGGGTAGTAACAATCGTCAATGGTTAATTTGCTAAGACATCTGCCTAATCATTGCATAATAGGAGGCGACTTTAACTGCGTCACCACTCCTTATGACTGTACTGGAGCATATCGTCCATGTAAAGCTCTACATACTATCCTTAAGCAATACAATATGAAGGATGTCTGGACAAATACTAGAAACAGTAAGCGGTACACACATCATACACGGAAATCTGCTGCAAGGTTAGATCGGATTTATGTAACGGAGGCGCTCTACGACAATAAAATTGCAGCGACTATAGTGGCTGCTGCTTTTACAGATCATTTTGCTATGACATTGCGAATAAAGCTGCACGTGCCGCGTATTAGAATGGGTCGGGGCTATTGGAAACTAAATATCACCTTACTCACGGTAGGAATAGGAAACCACACATGCCAAAGAGAAATACTACAGGTGTGACATATGTAATAAGAAGTTTGGAAGGCGAACTTCATACAGGAGTCACTGGAGAACACATCAAAAGGATCGCTATTCGTGCCCTACTTGCAATAAATCATTTTATGACAAAAGCAATTTGAAAAAACTTTATCGCATTCATACTGGAGATCATCCATTTTCACGTAATCTGTGTCACAAGACCTTCAGTGATCCGACTGGACTGAAACAGCATAATCGCAATCACAGTCGTGATCGTCAAAATACCTGTCGTGTGTAAAAAAATCGTTTTCTTTAAAGAGTGATTAATTTAAAACTTGTTCTGTGGTGGGAGGTTCTAATTCTAATTCTAATTCAAAGTGTGTGGTACTTTGTGTTCTCATCCATTACATTCATGATGAGGTGTGGACAGAAATTATCATTATTTGTAGTCTTGTGTAAGTTGCTACATATTTACTTGAGGATTCCATTCTTTTGGAATATGATGCTGTGTCACTGGAGAAGTGGTGGTTGATGTTTTGAAGGAATGTAGTGCTTTGTGCTTAAAGGGTCTACATTTCTGTTTGGAACTCTAAATCCTTGTGCCAGTGTGAACAGTAGTGCTTACTGGTCTGTAATATATTTTCTTGCTGTACTCGGTGTGTGTGTTTTTTTTATACAGATATGTTGTTGCATTAATGAAAGAAATGTTTGCTCTCATGGATAATATGGATAATATTGATGCTTTGAACACTGCTGTTCGTCAGGTTCAGAAGGAACAAAAGCAATTTGAAAAAACATAATCGCCTTCATACTGGAGATCGTCCATTTTCGTGTGCTGTGTGCAATAAGACCTACAGTGATCCAACTGGACTAAAATATCATAAACTCCGCAATCACACTCGTGTGTAAAAAATAGTTTTCTTTAAAAGGTGATTAATTAATTTAAAACTTGTTCTAACTTAGGCATAGGTGGGAGGTTCTAATTCTAATTCAATTTTATTTTTTCATTGATCCTATTTAGTTACAATGAACATAGGGATGTAGAAATTGTCTAAATCACTATATAAAAATTATTACACAATATATCTGTAGATACTTGTCAAAGATAAAATATTATGCGGACAATAACTAGTTGAATTTGTACAATAATAAAAAGAGTAATTATGTAATAAACAATAAGACAGTACCAGTGACCTTATTTTATACTAGGATTATATAATCATTTACCAACCAACATAAAAGCATTAAAAAATGACTTGAAACTCTTTGGGCCTCCAATCCTTAATCAGTTTTGGTGTACGGAGGAAGCTAAACAATTGTGTATTAAGTGAATACTATCGCGACAATGCAACGGTACGAAAGGAAGAATACCCTTGTGTGTATGTTCGACAAGGATAGTCCAAGACTGAGTGGATACATAAGAAGTTACAGTTGGATCAACAGGATGTGGCGACCATCCAAATAGAAGGGCCTTATCCTTAATCCTTATCAGAATACCGTACCTGAAGGGTATAGGGCATTGATTCGTATAAAGGACAACCTGTGACATGCTATGTGTGTAATGAGACAAATCATGTGGCGCAGGAGTGTCCCAAAAGAAAACAAAGAAGGACAGAGGACAGGCTGTCGGTCAGACGTACCTGGGCCCAAATAGTGGACACGGAGAAAATAGGGACATCCCACGAGGAGAGTAACATGGCTGAAACACGAGTTGCGACAGAGGGGAAATCATCTCCTGCACAGGATGGACCCACAATACCAACTATCCAAAAGGAAAAGGAAAAACAGCAGTGTTCTTCGGGCTGGGACTATTTTAATGACAGACGAGACCTGTATGGAGCAAAATGGTGGTTCCAGCATACAGTCTAGGAGAGAGGATCTGAAGTCTGCACGACGTTCATGGGCACAACTCGTTGACATGGAAGCCCTAAGGCTTCCACAGGAATTGGAGACCATGTCGGGGAACTGTGTTGCTACAGGGACGCCATCACTTCCCGGGGGGGGGGGATGATGGAGCAGAAAACAAATCAGGGTATTCCTAATGTTGACGATGTTCAACAGACAATGATGGTGGACATAGCCATTTCGGACAGGGATCTTGTGGAGAGATCACAGATAACTGATGTTACGAAATCACAGACGATAACTGGGAAGGATGTGCGACAACAAACAAGTGAGCAGCCAGTGCAGCAACCATATGCATCACGAGCGAATGACACAGGTTTACAAGTGGCAGATGACATAGCGCGGCGGTCCAAGGAGGAAGACTTGTCAAGAGAGGAGGTGTTGGATGAATTAATAGATCCAACGTGTAAGTCTAAAGGTCAGCGGACAAGGGGATCGGAGTCGAGAACAACGAAGAAGCTTAAACAGAGCGAACAAGGTCGCAGACCTAGGAGTCGCAGCACAAGCATAAGGCGTATGAATCAATGATTTTTCTGTAACGTCGGTTACTTCTCCTTCTTCGGGACAAGTGTGTATTGTAGGGACGCTGAATCTTAATGGAATTTATAAAAATGCGGATGCGCACAGAATTTATTATTCGGAATGGCCTAAACATTCTGCTCTTACAAAAAGTGGTGACGGAGGATTTGTATCCAATTTATGGATATACGATACATATCAACATAGGGACAGAGAGGCGAGGAACAGCAAGTGATCCGGGATTCGATGCATTTAAAGGACATAGAAAAATTACCGAGTGGAAGAGGAATTGCTGGGAGACTACAGCAGATTACGATAATAAATCTATATGCACCCTCGGGTAGTAACAATCGTCAATGGTTAATTTGCTAAGACATCTGCCTAATCATTGCATAATAGGAGGTGACTTTAACTGCGTCACCACTCCTTATGACTGTACTGGAGCATATCGTCCATGTAAAGCTCTACATACTATCCTTAAGCAATACAATATGAAGGATGTCTGGACAAATACTAGAAACAGTAAGCGGTACACACATCATACACGGAAATCTGCTGCAAGGTTAGATCGGATTTATGTAACGGAGGCGCTCTACGACAATAAAATTGCAGCGACTATAGTGGCTGCTGCTTTTACAGATCATTTTGCTATGACATTGCGAATAAAGCTGCACGTGCCGCGTATTAGAATGGGTCGGGGCTATTGGAAACTAAATATCACCTTACTCACGGTAGGAATAGGAAACCACACATGCCAAAGAGAAATACTACAGGTGTGACATATGTAATAAGAAGTTTGGAAGGCGAACTTCATACAGGAGTCACTGGAGAACACATCAAAAGGATCGCTATTCGTGCCCTACTTGCAATAAATCATTTTATGACAAAAGCAATTTGAAAAAACTTTATCGCATTCACACTGGAGATCATCCATTTTCATGTAATCTGTGTCACAAGACCTTCAGTGATCCGAGTGGACTGAAACAGCATAATCGCAATCACAGTCGTGATCGTCAAAATACCTGTCGTGTGTAAAAAAATCGTTTTCTTTAAAGAGTGATTAATTTAAAACTTGTTCTGTGGTGGGAGGTTCTAATTCTAATTCTAATTCAAAGTGTGTGGTACTTTGTGTTCTCATCCATTACATTCATGATGAGGTGTGGACAGAAATTATCATTATTTGTAGTCTTGTGTAAGTTGCTACATATTTACTTGAGGATTCCATTCTTTTGGAATATGATGCTGTGTCACTGGAGAAGTGGTGGTTGATGTTTTGAAGGAATGTAGTACTTTGTGCTTAAAGGGTCTACATTTCTGTTTGGAACTCTAAATCCTTGTGCCAGTGTGAACAGTAGTGCTTACTGGTCTGTAATATATTTTATTGCTGTACTCGGTGTGTGTGTGTTTTTTTATACAGATATGTTGTTGCATTAATGAAAGCAATGTTTGCTCTCATGGATAATATGGATAATATTGATGCTTTGAACACTGCTGTTCGTGAGGTTCAGAAGGAACAAAAGCAATTTGAAAAAACATAATCGCCTTCATACTGGAGATCGTCCATTTTCGTGTGTTGTGTGCAATAAGACCTTCAGTGATCCAACTGGACTAAAATATCATAAACTCCGCAATCACACTCGTGTGTAAAAAATAGTTTTCTTTAAAAGGTGATTAATTTAAAACTTGTTCTAACTTAGGCATAGGTGGGAGGTTCTAATTCTAATTCAATTTTATTTTTTCATTGATCCTATTTAGTTACAATGAACATAGGGATGTAGAAATTGTCTAAATCACTATATAAAAATTATTACACAATATATCTGTAGATACTTGTCAAAGATAAAATATTATGCGGACAATAACTAGTTGAATTTGTACAATAATAAAAAGAGTAATTATGTAATAAACAATAAGACAGTACCAGTGACCTTATTTTATACTAGGATTATTTAATCATTTACCAACCAACATAAAAGCATTAAAGAATGACTTGAAACTCTTTGGGCCTCCAATCCTTAATCAGTTTTGGTGTACGGAGGAAGCTAAACAATTGTGTATTAAGTGAATACTATCGCGACAATGCAACGGTACGAAAGGAAGAATACCCTTGTGTGTATGTTCGACAAGGATAGTCCAAGACTGAGTGGATACATAAGAAGTTACAGTTGGATCAACAGGATGTGGCGACCATCCAAATAGAAGGGCCTTATCCTTAATCCTTATCAGAATACCGTACCTGAAGGGTATAGGGCATTGATTCGTATATAGGACAACCTGTGACATGCTATGTGTGTAATGAGACAAATCATATGGCGCAGGAGTGTCCCAAAAGAAAACAAAGAAGGACAGAGGACAGGCTGTCGGTCAGACGTACCTGGGCCCAAATAGTGGACACGGAGAAAATAGGGACATCCCACGAGGAGAGTAACATGGCTGAAACACGAGTTGCGACAGAGGGGAAATCATCTCCTGCACAGGATGGACCCACAATACCAACTATCCAAAAGGAAAAGGAAAAACAGCAGTGTTCTTCGGGCTGGGACTATTTTAATGACAGACGAGACCTGTATGGAGCAAAATGGTGGTTCCAGCATACAGTCTAGGAGAGAGGATCTGAAGTCTGCACGACGTTCATGGGCACAACTCGTTGACATGGAAGCCCTAAGGCTTCCACAGGAATTGGAGACCATGTCGGGGAACTGTGTTGCTACAGGGACGCCATCACTTCCGGGGGGGGGGGGGGGGGGGGGGGATGATGGAGCAGAAAACAAATCAGGGTATTCCTAATGTTGACGATGTTCAACAGACAATGATGGTGGACATAGCCATTTCGGACAGGGATCTTGTGGAGAGATCACAGATAACTGATGTTACGAAATCACAGACGATAACTGGGAAGGATGTGCGACAACAAACAAGTGAGCAGCCAGTGCAGCAACCATATGCATCACGAGCGAATGACACAGGTTTACAAGTGGCAGATGACATAGCGCGGCGGTCCAAGGAGGAAGACTTGTCAAGAGAGGAGGTGTTGGATGAATTAATAGATCCAACGTGTAAGTCTAAAGGTCAGCGGACAAGGGGATCGGAGTCGAGAACAACGAAGAAGCTTAAACAGAGCGAACAAGGTCGCAGACCTAGGAGTCGCAGCACAAGCATAAGGCGTATGAATCAATGATTTTTCTGTAACGTCGGTTACTTCTCCTTCTTCGGGACAAGTGTGTATTGTAGGGACGCTGAATCTTAATGGAATTTATAAAAATGCGGATGCGCACAGAATTTATTATTCGGAATGGCCTAAACATTCTGCTCTTACAAGAAGTGGTGACGGAGGATTTGTATCCAATTTATGGATATACGATACATATCAACATAGGGACAGAGAGGCGAGGAACAGCAAGTGATCCGGGATTCGATGCATTTAAAGGACATAGAAAAATTACCGAGTGGAAGAGGAATTGCTGGGAGACTACAGCAGATTACGATAATAAATCTATATGCACCCTCGGGTAGTAACAATCGTCAATGGTTAATTTGCTAAGACATCTGCCTAATCATTGCATAATAGGAGGTGACTTTAACTGCGTCACCACTCCTTATGACTGTACTGGAGCATATCGTCCATGTAAAGCTCTACATACTATCCTTAAGCAATACAATATGAAGGATGTCTGGACAAATACTAGAAACAGTAAGCGGTACACACATCATACACGGAAATCTGCTGCAAGGTTAGATCGGATTTATGTAACGGAGGCGCTCTACGACAATAAAATTGCAGCGATTATAGTGGCTGCTGCTTTTACAGATCATTTTGCTATGACATTGCGAATAAAGCTGCACGTGCCGCGTATTAGAATGGGTCGGGGCTATTGGAAACTAAATATCACCTTACTCACGGTAGGAATAGGAAACCACACATGCCAAAGAGAAATACTACAGGTGTGACATATGTAATAAGACGTTTGGAAGGCGAACTTCATACAGGAGTCACTGGAGAACACATCAAAAGGATCGCTATTCGTGCCCTACTTGCAATAAATCATTTTATGACAAAAGCAATTTGAAAAAACTTTATCGCATTCATACTGGAGATCATCCATTTTCACGTAATCTGTGTCACAAGACCTTCAGTGATCCGACTGGACTGAAACAGCATAATCGCAATCACAGTCGTGATCGTCAAAATACCTGTCGTGTGTAAAAAAATCGTTTTCTTTAAAGAGTGATTAATTTAAAACTTGTTCTGTGGTGGGAGGTTCTAATTCTAATTGTAATTCAAAGTGTGTGGTACTTTGTGTTCTCATCCATTACATTCATGATGAGGTGTGGACAGAAATTATCATTATTTGTAGTCTTGTGTAAGTTGCTACATATTTACTTGAGGATTCCATTCTTTTGGAATATGATGCTGTGTCACTGGAGAAGTGGTGGTTGATGTTTTGAAGGAATGTAGTGCTTTGTGCTTAAAGGGTCTACATTTCTGTTTGGAACTCTAAATCCTTGTGCCAGTGTGAACAGTAGTGCTTACTGGTCTGTAATATATTTTATTGCTGTACTCGGTGTGTGTGTGTTTTTTTATACAGATATGTTGTTGCATTAATGAAAGAAATGTTTGCTCTCATGGATAATATGGATAATATTGATGCTTTGAACACTGCTGTTCGTCAGGTTCAGAAGGAACAAAAGCAATTTGAAAAAAACATAATCGCCTTCATACTGGAGATCGTCCATTTTCGTGTGTTGTGTGCAATAAGACCTTCAGTGATCCAACTGGACTAAAATATCATAAACTCCGCAATCACACTCGTGTGTAAAAAATAGTTTTCTTTAAAAGGTGATTAATTTAAAACTTGTTCTAACTTAGGCATAGGTGGGAGGTTCTAATTCTAATTCAATTTTATTTTTTCATTGATCCTATTTAGTTACAATGAACATAGGGATGTAGAAATTGTCTAAATCACTATATAAAAATTATTACACAATATATCTGTAGATACTTGTCAAAGATAAAATATTATGCGGACAATAACTAGTTGAATTTGTACAATAATAAAAAGAGTAATTATGTAATAAACAATAAGACAGTACCAGTGACCTTATTTTATACTAGGATTATTTAATCATTTACCAACCAACATAAAAGCATTAAAGAATGACTTGAAACTCTTTGGGCCTCCAATCCTTAATCAGTTTTGGTGTACGGAGGAAGCTAAACAATTGTGTATTAAGTGAATACTATCGCGACAATGCAACGGTACGAAAGGAAGAATACCCTTGTGTGTATGTTCGACAAGGATAGTCCAAGACTGAGTGGATACATAAGAAGTTACAGTTGGATCAACAGGATGTGGCGACCATCCAAATAGAAGGGCCTTATCCTTAATCCTTATCAGAATACCGTACCTGAAGGGTATAGGGCATTGATTCGTATATAGGACAACCTGTGACATGCTATGTGTGTAATGAGACAAATCATATGGCGCAGGAGTGTCCCAAAAGAAAACAAAGAAGGACAGGGAACAGGCTGTCGGTCAGACGTACCTGGGCCCAAATAGTGGACACGGAGAAAATAGGGACATCCCACGAGGAGAGTAACATGGCTGAAACACGAGTTGCGACAGAGGGGAAATCATCTCCTGCACAGGATGGACCCACAATACCAACTATCCAAAAGGAAAAGGAAAAAACAGCAGTGTTCTTCGGGCTGGGACTATTTTAATCACAGACGAGACCTGTATGGAGCAAAATGGTGGTTCCAGCATACAGTCTAGGAGAGAGGATCTGAAGTCTGCACGACGTTCATGGGCACAACTCGTTGACATGGAAGCCCTAAGGCTTCCACAGGAATTGGAGACCATGTCGGGGAACTGTGTTGCTACAGGGACGCCATCACTTCCCGGGGGGGGGGGGGGGGGGGATGATGGAGCAGAAAACAAATCAGGGTATTCCTAATGTTGACGATGTTCAACAGACAATGATGGTGGACATAGCCATTTCGGACAGGGATCTTGTGGAGAGATCACAGATAACTGATGTTACGAAATCACAGACGATAACTGGGAAGGATGTGCGACAACAAACAAGTGAGCAGCCAGTGCAGCAACCATATGCATCACGAGCGAATGACACAGGTTTACAAGTGGCAGATGACATAGCGCGGCGGTCCAAGGAGGAAGACTTGTCAAGAGAGGAGGTGTTGGATGAATTAATAGATCCAACGTGTAAGTCTAAAGGTCAGCGGACAAGGGGATCGGAGTCGAGAACAACGAAGAAGCTTAAACAGAGCGAACAAGGTCGCAGACCTAGGAGTCGCAGCACAAGCATAAGGCGTATGAATCAATGATTTTTCTGTAACGTCGGTTACTTCTCCTTCTTCGGGACAAGTGTGTATTGTAGGGACGCTGAATCTTAATGGAATTTATAAAAATGCGGATGCGCACAGAATTTATTATTCGGAATGGCCTAAACATTCTGCTCTTACAAGAAGTGGTGACGGAGGATTTGTATCCAATTTATGGATATACGATACATATCAACATAGGGACAGAGAGGCGAGGAACAGCAAGTGATCCGGGATTCGATGCATTTAAAGGACATAGAAAAATTACCGAGTGGAAGAGGAATTGCTGGGAGACTACAGCAGATTACGATAATAAATCTATATGCACCCTCGGGTAGTAACAATCGTCAATGGTTAATTTGCTAAGACATCTGCCTAATCATTGCATAATAGGAGGTGACTTTAACTGCGTCACCACTCCTTATGACTGTACTGGAGCATATCGTCCATGTAAAGCTCTACATACTATCCTTAAGCAATACAATATGAAGGATGT
Source organism: Reticulitermes speratus (assembly GCA_021186555.1). Lineage (NCBI taxonomy): Eukaryota > Metazoa > Arthropoda > Insecta > Blattodea > Rhinotermitidae > Reticulitermes > Reticulitermes speratus. The sequence continues at coordinate 22,588,435 of JAJKFL010000427.1, read as the reverse complement.
CTGGACAAATACTAGAAACAGTAAGCGGTACACACATCATACACGGAAATCTGCTGCAAGGTTAGATCGGATTTATGTAACGGAGGCGCTCTACGACAATAAAATTGCAGCGACTATAGTGGCTGCTGCTTTTACAGATCATTTTGCTATGACATTGCGAATAAAGCTGCACGTGCCGCGTATTAGAATGGGTCGGGGCTATTGGAAACTAAATATCACCTTACTCACGGTAGGAATAGGAAACCACACATGCCAAAGAGAAATACTACAGGTGTGACATATGTAATAAGAAGTTTGGAAGGCGAACTTCATACAGGAGTCACTGGAGAACACATCAAAAGGATCGCTATTCGTGCCCTACTTGCAATAAATCATTTTATGACAAAAGCAATTTGAAAAAACTTTATCGCATTCATACTGGAGATCATCCATTTTCATGTAATCTGTGTCACAAGACCTTCAGTGATCCGACTGGACTGAAACAGCATAATCGCAATCACAGTCGTGATCGTCAAAATACCTGTCGTGTGTAAAAAAATCGTTTTCTTTAAAGAGTGATTAATTTAAAACTTGTTCTGTGGTGGGAGGTTCTAATTCTAATTGTAATTCAAAGTGTGTGGTACTTTGTGTTCTCATCCATTACATTCATGATGAGGTGTGGACAGAAATTATCATTATTTGTAGTCTTGTGTAAGTTGCTACATATTTACTTGAGGATTCCATTCTTTTGGAATATGATGCTGTGTCACTGGAGAAGTGGTGGTTGATGTTTTGAAGGAATGTAGTGCTTTGTGCTTAAAGGGTCTACATTTCTGTTTGGAACTCTAAATCCTTGTGCCAGTGTGAACAGTAGTGCTTACTGGTCTGTAATATATTTTCTTGCTGTACTCGGTGTGTGTGTTTTTTTTATACAGATATGTTGTTGCATTAATGAAAGAAATGTTTGCTCTCATGGATAATATGGATAATATTGATGCTTTGAACACTGGTGTTCGTCAGGTTCAGAAGGAACAAAAGCAATTTGAAAAAACATAATCGCCTTCATACTGGAGATCGTCCATTTTCGTGTGTTGTGTGCAATAAGACCTTCAGTGATCCAACTGGACTAAAATATCATAAACTCCGCAATCACACTCGTGTGTAAAAAATAGTTTTCTTTAAAAGGTGATTAATTAATTTAAAACTTGTTCTAACTTAGGCATAGATGGGAGGTTCTAATTCTAATTCAATTTTATTTTTTCATTGATCCTATTTAGTTACAATGAACATAGGGATGTAGAAATTGTCTAAATCACTATATAAAAATTATTACATAATATATCTGTAGATACTTGTCAAAGATAAAATAGTATGCGGACAATAACTAGTTGAATTTGTACAATAATAAAAAGAGTAATTATGTAATAAACAATAAGACAGTACCAGTGACCTTATTTTATACTAGGATTATATAATCATTTACCAACCAACATAAAAGCATTAAAGAATGACTTGAAACTCTTTGGGCCTCCAATCCTTAATCAGTTTTGGTGTACGGAGGAAGCTAAACAATTGTGTATTAAGTGAATACTATCGCGACAATGCAACGGTACGAAAGGAAGAATACCCTTGTGTGTATGTTCGACAAGGATAGTCCAAGACTGAGTGGATACGTAAGAAGTTACAGTTGGATCAACAGGATGTGGCGACCATCCAAATAGAAGGGCCTTATCCTTAATCCTTATCAGAATACCGTACCTGAAGGGTATAGGGCATTGATTCATATATAGGACAACCTGTGACATGCTATGTGTGTAATGAGACAAATCATATGGCGCAGGAGTGTCCCAAAAGAAAACAAAGAAGGACAGAGGACAGGCTGTCGGTCAGACGTACCTGGGCCCAAATAGTGGACACGGAGAAAATAGGGACATCCCACGAGGAGAGTAACATGGCTGAAACACGAGTTGCGACAGAGGGGAAATCATCTCCTGCACAGGATGGACCCACAATAATGGGGACCCCCCGCGCCTGGAGGCCCCGCAAGGGGAAACTGGGCAGAATCCGAAGTCGCCTGAGACGAGTGAAACTCCCGCTAGTCGGGAGGGACACTCGCTCTCCGGTACAGAAAACCCTGGCAACCTGGAGGTGCTGACAGAGAAGGTGGGCACTCTGGGGCTCCAGGGTTAGAAGAAAAACAGAAGTGGTGCTGCCAAGAAGCGGGCTAGGAAGGCTCGACAGGCGGAGGCCCCTGCCGGGGACTCTGCAGGCGGCCAGCCCCCGCTTCAAGGTAGCCAGTAAGAGCCTCAAGGCGAGGTACAGAGGCCTAGCACATCTGGGCTTCATTCTTCAAAGGTCGTACAGCCCGAACAGGGTCCTGGCAAACGCCAGAGATCCTCGGGCAGTACACCAGAAGGTGGGCAGGCGAAGCGACCCAAGAGATTGGGTCAGCCGAGCTATGCCAAAGCTGCCCAAGGAGGCCTGCGGTTGGCCATCATTTGTGATGGCTACCCAAAAGAGCAGGTCTCCAATGAAAACTTCATTAGTATCCAGCGAGCTATCGGTGGGCTTGTAGATGGGCTCCCTGAAGGGGGGTTCATCCCCAAGCTCATCGATACGTATTGGACTAAAGGGGCAGTTGTAGCGGTTTGCCAGGACGAGGAAACCAGAGACTGGCTGGGTAAGGAGGTACCCAATATGAAGGCATGGGAGGGCTCAAGGCTCAGAATGGTGGGCCTAGAGGCTCTCCCTACCTACAAGAGAGTGGTGGGTTGGTTTCCGGGCCCCGTGGAAGATACGGAGCGTCTGTTAGCGCGGCTCCGTAGACTGAACCGGGGACTGGAAACCAGCCAGTGAAGAGTGTATGAGCGCAAGGAGGAACCACGTGGGGTCCGCCTTGTTCTCAGCATCGACTCCGAGTCAGCTGCAACGCTGGAGAGGATGAAGTGGCGGCCCTTCAGCGGAACAGGAAAAGCAGTCTGCTCCCTTCTAGGCGCTAAGCCAGAGGGGAAGTAGAAGAAGATTGGTGGAACGATGGTAAGTACCACTATCTCCTTTATACAAGCTAATTTACAGCATAGTATCGCTGCTTCCAGGATTCTTTCTAGGACGGTAGCTGTTAAGGAGATAGACTTAGCCCTGATACAGGAACCATGGGTGCGTGAGGGCCGTATCATGGGTCTAAACATCCAAGGATATACCCTGTTCTGCGCAAGCGGAACAGATAGGTCAAGGGCATGTGTTATTGCTAGGAATAAGAATATTTGGATGCTACCAGGATTCTCTACTAGGGACCTAGTAGCAGTTCAGATTAAATATAATGAAGGCAAGAAGGAGAAAAGCTTGATTGCTTGCTCCGCCTATTTGCCTTACGATTCCGAGGAACCTCCACCAACAAGGGAATTTGAGGAACTCGTGAGTTATTGTGAAAAGAAGAACCTACATCTCATTGTGGGGTGTGACTCCAATTGTCATCATACTTTATGGGGCAGCACCAACTGCAATGATAGAGGATTGGCGTTATCGGAATTTCTAAGCACTACGAGCTTGGAAATTCTGAATCGAGGAGACGAACCTACCTTCTGCAATAGCAGAAGGTTAGAAGTAATCGACATTACCCTGGGATCCATTGGAATTTCAGAGATTATTAAAGACTGGAGAGGTCTCATCGGAACCCTCCCTGTCAGATCATAAACATATTATGTTCAAATTAAAGGGATTAGTACCGGAACGCCTAATCAGGAACCCGATGAGCACCAATTGGGACTCCTTTCGTTGGGACCTGAGAGGGAGGCTGGAACAGGGCCCAAAAATGAACATAATAGATGAGGCTGGATTGGGACTGATTGTAAGTTACCTGCAACAGGCTCTAATATCGGCCTATGAAAATAACTGCCCTCTCAGAACTGAGAGAGTAGGTGGACATCCAGATTGGAAACCCTTAGAAAGGAGGTAAGACGGCTTTTTAATAAAAGTCGTAGAGAAAGAACTTCTCGGAACTGGGAACTCCATAAGGAGGCTCAGCGAAGATAGGGAAAGAGGTAAGGAAGGCTTCTAAAGACTCTTGGAGGGCCTTCTGTAACTCTATTAATGATCTACCTACTTCGGTAAGATTACATAGGGCTCTTTCTAGGGACCCAAAAACCAAACTGGGGTCCTTGGTGACTCCTTCCGGATTGCAGACACAATCGGAGGGGGAAACCAAAGAACTCCTGCTTGCGACTCATTTTCCAGACTCTGTAATTACTGAGGAGATGGCGGCACCTGCGGCCGCCTGTCGCACAAAACGATGCGATTGGCAGGTGGCTGCGGAGGTTGTCACCTATAGGAAAGTGGAATGGGCGATTAATTCTTTTTCGCCATACAAAAGTCCAGGAATGGATGCCATATACCCAGCTCTGTTACAACAGGGACGGGAGATTGTCATTCCATACCTGATCAGAATATTTCGTGCCTGCCTGGCTATGGGCTATGTCCCAGCCATTTGGCGCCAGGTTAAGGTAGTGTTTATACCTAAACCCGGGAGGAATTCCTATACTGGGCCAAGGGACTTTAGACCTATCAGCCTCACATCGTTTTTAATTAAGACAATGGAAAGGCTGGTAGATAGATATATAAGGGATGGAGCTTTGGCTTTGAGGCCATTGCATACCAACCAGCATGCTTACCAAGCTGGGAAATCTGTTGAGACGGCCCTTCATCAGCTCGTGGTGCGGGTTGAGAAGGTGCTGGACCAACGGGAGCTAGCATTGGGTGTTTTCCTGGATATAGAAGGAGCATTTAATTACACCTCTTATGACTCCATATGTAACTCTTTGGTTAAGCATGGAACCAGCTCCACTATTATCCGGTGGATTAGGGCTACTCTAGAGGGCCGTGCGCCACGGCGGCTCTTAATGACATGTTCTTGAGGGTCGCGATATCTAGGGGATGCCCACAAGGAGGCGTGTTATCACCGCTCCTGTGGTGCCTTGTTGTCGATGATTTGATAGCAAGGCTCAGTGGGGACGGTGTATACTGCCAGGGATATGCCGACGACATTTGTTTGTTGACAATGGGGAAATTCCCGAACACTGTGTCAGAGCTCATGCAAGGGGCTCTTCATACAGTAGAGAAATGGTGCGGCAGAGTCGGCCTGTCAGTTAACCCTGATAAGAGCGACATGGTGGTCTTTACAAGAAGAAGGAAACTTGAAGGTTTCTTTGAACCCTCTTCTTTGGAAGTACACTGCACCGTTCTGGAGCGGTCAAATATCTGGGAATAATCCTAGATTCTCGACTATCCTGGCGGGAGCATGTGAATATCAAGGTGAAGAAGGCACATAACTTGTTATAGGCCTGCAGGAGGGCCTTTGGTAGGACGTGGGGCCTACAACCCAAAGTGGTCTATTGGCTATACGTTTGTATCATACGGCCGTCCATCACCTTTGCATCTCTAGTCTGGTGGCCTGGCTGTCAAACAGCTAGTGCCAAGAAACAGCTAAGTAGAATCCAGAGATCAGCTTGTCTGGGAATAACGGGCTATGCGCACTACACCGACTAGTGCCTTGGAGGTACTTACTTGCCTTCCACCACTTGATCTGGTGGTCCAAAGTGAGGCAAGATTAGCTGCGCATAGAATCTGGAGTCTGGGATGTTGGTCTTACCTGCACCCCAATGGCGGACATAGTAATATATTAATACGGCTTCAGAAATCGGATCCCATATTTAGTATGGGGAATGATATGAGGCCGATATATAACTTTGAGATTAGGTATAAGGTTAACATGTTGAATAGAGAGGAGTGGACAAAGGGACCTGGATCCCCGCCTGTAATAAAAGGGCTCGTCTGGTATACAGATGGGTCCAGGACACAGGGGGGGGGGGGAGATCGGGGGCCGGAGTCTATGGGCAATCCTCACGAAGGAGGCTCAGTATCTCTCTAGGAAAACATGTAAGTTTTCCAGGCTGAGATATATGCTATCTTGGCCTGTGCTTATGAAATACAAGCTTATGTAGGATCAGAGAAATACATTAGTATCTGCTCTGATAGTCAAGCAGCTTTGAAGGCTATTCAGGCTGCTAAAACAACGTCCCCATTGGTGCGACAGTGCCAAAGGGCGTTGAATGATATCTCCACCCGCCACTCCGTGGAACTCTTTTGGGTTCCCGGACATACTGGAATACGTGGAAATGAAATCGCCGACGAGCTCGCAAAAGGGGGTTCTGGGAACAGCTTTATGGGACCAGAGCCGGCCCTGGGAGTCTCAAGGCAAAGTATAAGGAAGAAAATTCAGTGCTGGTTAGATAAACAGCACTTGATAATGTGGCAGGGATTAGCTGGCACTCAAAGACAGGCTCGAGAGATGATCTCGGGCCCTTGTATTGCCGCTAAGACCAAACTGCTGTCCTTTAATAGGACACAATCCAGAGTGGTTGTTGGCCTACTCACTGGACATAACACTCTGAGAAGACATCTTCACATAATGGGACTAAGTGATAGCCCCATGTGTAGGAAATGCAGAGCAGAGGAGGAAACCTCAGCTCATGTCTTGTGCGAATGTGAAGCCCTGGCAACACATACACACACTTACTTGGGTTCTTTCTTTTTACACCCTGAAGATATCAAAGAACTAGGCCTAGGGGCGATCTGGACCTTTACTATAAGGACAGGGCTCTTGACTTAGATTTGGTTAAGGGGCACAAAGGGCCTGCTAAAGGCCTACGTGCATCGGGACCATAAAGGGCCCGACCCATATTTCTATTCTATTCTACTCTATTCTATTCTAACCTCGGAAAGAGGAGGCACGAGGAGGGCCGAGGGCTGTTGAGCCACGGTTATTATTATTACTATTATTACCAGCATTTGCAAGTGTTAGAAATAGCCTCTAGAAATACTTCAGGAATCAAGTGTTGCATTGTCTTCTGACAATTTATGATTAAAAGGACATCCAGATGCATTGATGATTGTTCCCAATTGTGTAATAGTTCCTCAGCAACAAAAACTAGACTCTCTGGAGACTCCACGTGTCTGGAAAGGGAATAGTGGTACAGAAGAAGCAACACTGGCACAACTACTTGCTGCTGAACACAGAAATAGCTGTACCTCTAATTGCCACAGGAGCCAGCATTAACTGGGACAAGTCGTCAGGCCTTCCCATAGGCAAGTGGAATACGAATCAAGAGCTGGGTGGCGTACAATACACGGACAACACCAAGATATTAGGCATCAACTTTGGGACAAAAATCGCTCAAACTATTACCAATACGTGGGCAGACAAAATTAATAAGATACGAGCCGGTATTAAAGACTTCCACATACGCCAATTAGACTTACAGCGACTACGAGTTTGTAACGTGTGGCTATTATCAAAAATATGGTACATAGCCCAACTGCTCCCCATTACGAACGACCAGGCAAACCAAATATTGACAAGCATACTACAATATATATGGCGAGGATCAATATTCCGCGTCCCAAACACAACGCTCTACAAAAAAACAACTGACGGAGGTTTAGAGATGATCAACATAAAAGCAAAGTGTGACGCATTACATCTACTAAGACACAACAGCGACAAAACTCGGATACAATCACAGCACAATGGCTAAAACTACATGGAACCCTCAGACAAAAAGATAACCCCCCAAATGGGAGTCCCTCCCAACAACACTAGAATATCTAAGGATATATATATATACAAGGGCCATATGTGAGGGAACGACGCGACAGTGAACCAATCATCAAATACAAGCGCGCGATAAACAACAGACTACAAACACATCCTTAGGACTCAGGGTGCGGAGCAAATTTCCTCACGTCAATTGGCCAATTGTCTGGACGAACATAAATAAGCCATTTTTACAACATGGTACGTGATAGTCCATGATATCTTACCCACTAACGTCCGATTATGGGAAATTAACCTCACCGACGATGGCTAATGCAGGTAGTGTGATCAATACGATACCGCAACACATAGATACACGGCATGTACAGAAACTCAACCTATATGGGACTGGACGAGAAAGAGGATTGCCAGTTATATGCGCACCAATGCACGAGAAGTAAAGTATACCTGGATATGCTTTCCTGAATTCGACATGCACCCTCTACAAAAACAAAATGCCACTATCCGGATCCTAGGTCATATGTTGGGCTACATGCACAATAATACGACTTTAACCCTACAGGACAATCTAGACGTTATGAGAAGAGCCCGATGAAAAGAACATAGACTTCACGGCGAGTACAAAAATTGTGGGAAATACCTCGACATATTGGATTACTAAGAAATTTGGAGGAATTCTAACCAATACGGTTGCACCTATACATCGGAACACCAACTCCATGACCATAAGTAGTTGGCTCCAGAAGAATCGTAGCACCAGGCCAAGCGGACTGCACACCGCAGCAGCATCGCTGAAAATACCGCATACTCCATACTCCTTCAATTAGAACGTGACGTCGAATACACGCTACCGCAGGACGACACGAACTATACATTTCACGGAACATCCTCCTACCCATCAACACATATTGTTATAGATACGTTGTAATACGAAATGTAAACACCAGTAGGGTTTTATTGTCTAAATAAAGGATTTATAATAAAAAATCCCGGTGGGGGCGCGACATTCCGTACCCGTTCAGACCGGCCCTGGGGCCTACCCAGCCTCCTGTACAATGGGTACCGGGTCTCTTTCCCGGAGGTAAAGCGGCCGGGGCGTGACGACCACCCACCTCCATCTAGCGCCGAGGTTAAAGAAAGAGTAGAGCTATACTTCTACTACCCCTCTGGGCCTTCATGACCTGTTCTAGGGTGAACTTTATTTGAGTCCCCCACATATTTCAGCAAACGAGTTGCCATCTTCAGTGGGTTTTTAGCGGAGACCTACAAGAACTTTTTACATACAAGTATACAGTATGGTTATTAAATACTTGTATGTAAAAAGTTCTTGTAATTCTCTATACAGAATAGTTATTAACCATACTATATTTTTTCCTATGGCTCGACAGCCCCTAAAGGGCCTAGGCCTCCTCATTGATCGAGTTTTCACGATCACACAACCCAAACTCGGTAGGACTCCTCTGGACGAGTGATCAGCCCATCGCAGAGACCTGTAACTGACAACACACAACACTCACAAGAGACAGACATCCATGCCCTAGGCGGGATTCGAACCCACAATCCCAGTAAGCGAGCTGCCGTACACCCACGCCTTAGACCGCGCGGTCACTGGGATCGGCAACCATACTATATACTCGGATGTAAACAGTTCTTGTAATTCTCTGCTAAAATACCCTTGAAGATGGCAACTCGTTTGCTGAAACATATGTAGGGGGCTCAAATACATTTATATATGTCAATAATCTTGTGCATTTGTTGGTTGGTATTAGACTTATAATAAAATGCATGGTACATACAATATAAAGTAAGGCAACGTTGATTGATAAAAAATGGTCGTTTTAGTACATTAATTTAATAAAGGATTTCTCATTAAATTAAGTCAACTTTATTTCAAACATGCATACGACTTTTTTCCTTCCGAAGAGTAGGGGATTGACCGTGTACGAAAACTGACATGTCCGTGAACGAAAACGGATACTATACCTGCTGGCCTATACTATACCTACTATACCTTCATTTTACCTTTTTACTACGAAAATATTGACGAACCTTATTTAAGGACTTTATAATGTTTTATATATTTAAAGACAAACTTGTAAATTACTGTAATATGAAACTTGACTGTGTGATACAAAACATTATAGCAGACAACAATGGATGCAAAGTAAATGTAGACTACATGGCCCTGTAAGGGTTGAAACATAAGTACGGGTTGAGGAATAAAAAGTGAAAAAATATAGTGCATTTCGTTGGTGTGTAATTTGTGATTTGTTAAAAAATGCACGGTGAAGATAATATAAGAAATTTAGTAAAATTTTGTTTGGCACATTAGATAATGACGACGCGAAATATTATAATGAGCATAATATGCGGATTGAAGATAATTCTGAGGATATGACTAGTCTTACGAAACAGCAACTTTACACTGTTAAGGCATCGCTGGCAACGTTAAATAATAGTCTCGGATATGGAATATAATGAGAAACTAGTAAAAAAGGGATTGACAAAATTTAAATCATATTTGGAAGTGCTTGCTTCAGAGACCCGAACACAAATACATTAACAGTTATAATGACACTTGAAGGGCATTTCACACGCGTTAATAGCGATTGCAATGCAATACAGAGGAATTTGGACCTTATGATAGATAGTATTTTGAATGAACAGAGAGGTGTCTTATAACCAGACAGTGAATCCCCATTTAATTGCAGAAATATTAATGAAAAGTACGTCGTCCTTTCCTAAAGATACTATGGCACCCTTCGCATTAAACAAGGATTCAACTAATTAATTATTTCATTCCAACAAATGCACTACACTGTTTTAGTGTTTTCTGTCCCTACATATGTTTCGGCACTTCCAGTGCCATCATCAGGGGTGTCGTCGAGAGTTCACAATCCTCAATGCATCCAATTCCAGGAAGTGACGAAACATATGTAGGGACAGAAAACACTAAAACAGTGTAGTGCATTTGTTGGAATGAAATAAGTAATTAATTACTGAAATGCACGGTATATGTAATATAATGGATTCACCTAGTTTGATTAATAGTCAGTGATGTGCATATTTACATCAAGAACGGCATTTTGGGATATGTGATAACTATACCTTTGGTATTGCTTAAGTTTTTGGGTTATAGCCCGGCGTCAATTTTTGGTGTATACCAACGTTTCGGGAACACTTCTTTGTCCCACCTTCAGAGTCTTAGGTAAAAAAGGATGCCAGGAGGTAAGGAACGTGTGTTTATATAGGAATGGGGTCCAATTGGTAGTATTCAATGGACGAGCCAATCAGGAAGAAGGGGGAGGTGTGGTGTGTTGGGATAGGTTTTGACAGGGACTGGGAAGGGGACAATGGGGTGTGGGTCACTGGACCCACCGGATTGAGTAAACTTACTCGCTGCGTGCTGGATGGCGAGAGTCAATCCAGCTTTATTACCCGATCCATAATAAACGACCTGAAGTTGGAGGTTATAGATCACAGAGACTTGGCGATTAGTGCATTTGAATCTACTGCTGTCCCGAGCCAGCGCAGACTTGTTCGACTCGACCTACGGGGAATTTGGACCAATTCCACTACATGCGTTACCGCGCTCGAGAGCACTCACGCATTTACCCCTCAACCAGCTGTCCCTCATGACGTCGAGATGCTGGCGCATACGCGTAAGTTACAATTAGCAGACCCGAAAGACGATCCGGAAGAAGACCTGCCAATCGATATTCTGATCGGAGGTGATCATTATTGGAAAATTGTGAAGGATAGTTCACCGATACGAATATCTGCTTCAGTAGTACTACTCCCGTCTAAGTTGGGTTGGATATTGAGCGGGAAACGATCGGGCATCACAGTGAATTCCACGGTGGTGAACTACATCAACTTGGACCAGACATTCTTACCCCCTGATGACGCCTTTAGATACTTCTGGGAGCTTGAGACTATAGGCATAACAGCTGATCAAGAGAGAACGCTGTGCGTTAAGAACTTAGCACTTCTGCAAGAATTCCAAGATTCGTATCGCACAGAAGATCACCGAAGAGTAGTCTCCCTCCCCAAGAAACAGAACATAATTTTGTCCAATAATTGCCGCACAGCCGAGAAGCGGCTTGCTTCGTTGCAAAAGATATTACAAAATAATGAGCCTTTGCAGAAGGTTTATTACGCTCAGATCTTGGACTACATCCAGAAGAGGCAAGTGGAAATAGCCTTAACGCAAGGGAATCCAGATACATTTTACCTGCCTCATCAAGCAGTGCAGAAGGAAAAACATGGGAACATTAAATGGAGAATTGTGTTCGACGCGTCCTCGCACGAAGACAACGAGGTGCTGGAGATGGCCAATAGTGAACAGGAAATAACTGACATAGAATTCAAAATACTACACAGTTATTCAAAAATACTACACAGTTGCCGACATTTATTTATTTTAACTTGCATTTTAATGTGTACCATTAATGTATAGCTGATGTAATTTGAGAAACGTGAGCCCCTGAAGAAGAACCATAAATTGGTTCGAAACATGTCGGGCACTTTTAATCAAAATTGTGTTGAATAACATAAACAGTGTACATTTGTCAGAGTAAGATTAATTTTAATCAAAAAGAATGTACGGAACAAGTAACGTGAAATTTCAGAATGACATACAGCTTTTAAGGGCACAACAACAAATCAGACTAGAAGTCATGACAAGATCTGGAACTTTGACAACTGACATCGGTAGCAGCAACCCTACTGCACAAGTGATGGTCAGACAATAGAAGTGCTGTCTGATGTTGATTAGAGCATAAAACATCATGTCATAGTATGTCAGAGCTCTTAACCATGGTCAGGAGGGCAGCTGAACAGGAAACATTTCAACACTGAATATTTAACTGAATAAGTGCAAGAGACCTCATGCCTCTACATACTTCCTTATTTTTAAAAACCTGCCACATATATTACCAGGCAACAAAACAAAGCAATTCGCTATCAAATGTAACACACCTCAGATGACAAGACACATTAAAATATGTTAGTGTAGGGGTACACAACTTCTCCAAAGACGTAGCAGCCACCTCAAAATTCTAGGCACTAGAAGGGTGCCAAACAGCAAGTACCACACTGAGGACCCACAAATATTGTATGCCACAGCAAAAAATTTTGTCACCCATGCAACCTGGTGCCTGGAATTTGTGCACCCATATATATAGGTGAATACATTTTTTATAAAAACAACTGATGGCTAAGCACAATACCATTATGACGAGTGTATATGCAAATGGGGCCCTACCTAGTAAGGCACTTGGGCAGTATTTGTTTGATATGGCCCAAGATGCAATACTGATACATTCCTTCAAGCAGTGGAAAACCACAACATTACCAGACACATAATTAAATGCACCTTCTGAAAATAATTAAGGGAGTTCAAATACTGAGGTAATGGTGCCACAGAAAACACGACAACATACACAATCATTTGGACTTTCTGTTCAAAACAAAAGCCACTAATGCAATCCAGCAACCTTTTTAACATTATGAAATCCACTAACATTACAATGTAAGTAATACACCACCAAAAAAGTACCTTGTACAGTAAGTCCCCAAATCAAAGCTCATTCAAGATATGTACATCCTTAGATACACAGATGCATGGGTAGAACTTTTTTTTTTTTAGACAGTTCAGACACCTTGGCTTCTATGGTCATTAGTACCAGACATACAGGGTTTACATATTGTAATATGTTATCACATGGTATGTTATGGTACAATTTTACTGCCCATATATTTGTTATCTTTTGTGATATGTTTATACCACTTTCCATACAATGCTCATAATTAGCTTAAATTAATGCACACTGAATCATATATATATATATATCAAAAAAATACATTGTACTTATGCATGGGTGAACTTACACCATTTTCAACTTACAAGTAAACTTTCAGAATAAATTAACCATGTAAATCAGGGACTTACTGTACATAAAGCCTAGAAGTAAACTTAGAATTCTAATAAAATAACATGGAAGATTTTTTTCACTCACATTGGCTGCAAAAACTGATAATGCATATCCCCCTTCTGCTCTGGAACTGGCTTCAGTTAAAGTTTCACATGATAATCTTCAAACCCCGGTGACACACTCACATATTCCCACTTCACACTTAGTCTGTGAACTCCCTCCACAAGCAGACCACACATCTCAGTTGCTCCTTCTCTACCAGTGCACTCTTCCTCAATACAACGTGATCCATTTTTGTTGCTGCACAGCTCAGTCTTCTTTGAGAAGAGGATGGGCATTATTGCAATGAGGTAGATGACAGTGTATCCAGTGTGTGTTGATGGAGTGAACGTGTGCTGTGGGGCATGGTGGGTTATGACCGCACCACCATCACCCTCCTTGACTAAACCTTCCAGTCGAGACAGACTTAGGTTAGCGTTTAGACTATATCTGTTATAGTCGGCACCCTTCTTAGTCCCCACCACACCTGTATCCCCTCTTCCTCACTAACGTCTGTCACGGCTAACCATCTCAGCATTGCAGTGCACGCTCCAGATCTAGTGATACACGTGTTTTCTGACCTTCCTTTCACACGTTACCACAACTCACATAATTAAGAGTCTACCACAGGTGTGTCTGTCCCACATACATCTAGGTCTTGGCAGGGCCAGTACAGACAGTGAGTGTCACAATCAGCGCACTTCTTCTTTACCTATTCACATCCATGTCAGATGCAACACAGTTCCTTAAAGATCAGCATCTACTGCCTTCACTAATGCAGTGTCCTTCCTGTGACGTGGACATGTGTTGGTGTATTCAGCTGGACAAGAGTGAAGGATAAGGATAAGGCTGAGTGTGCCGTAAAGTTACAAATGGCCTAAAAGGTAACGCATTGTGGAGCATTCACCACTCCTCCTGGTTTACCATGAGCCATCTGACGACGCTGTTCCAGGGGACACTGCTCTCATACTACAATGTGCAAACAGTTCCCGCTCGTAACGTATGAGTCAAACTACAATTGCAAGACCGCACCATCACTCACTGGACCCAGTTCTGCTGGGAGACAAAGATGGACCACATCGCCAAACCATCCGAAAAACTCAGCGAGCCTAGAAACTGTGTAGACTGATGACAGCTGTTTTGGGAGGAGGAAGTACAACTGCAGGGAGCTCTGGAAAACTACCTAGGTTTTTGAAGATGCTGAGAGTGAGTCCGGCAGGCTGTTCATTGTCCCTGCCCCTGACTGCTCCACGGAGACTTTGCTCAACATTATCAAGATCTGGATCCAACATGACACCACAATCATCTCAAACTGCTGGGCTGGCTACATGCGTCTGCCCAAGGAGGGATATACGCACCACACTGTGTATCATACTATCCCCTTCATCAATCCATGCAATGGCACGCACATGAATGCCATTCAGGCCACATGGAAACATGTTAATGTTGCGCTCAATCTGTACAACCAGAGGACACACTATGTGTACTACCTCGCTGAATACTGTTCAGCGCTCTCTGCCACACGTGCAGTTGACCAATCCACCCTCTTCATTGACATTGTCTGAAGTGTTGACTGGATACTCCGGCCTGTGCATCAGGCACAACCTCCTCCTCCCCTCCTGCCACAGTAACCAAGTATATCCCACTATTTCACACTCCTCCCAAACCTGTTTCCTGATATCTACTACCTTCATCTGTAAAAAAAATTTTCCTTCCATGGTCTATCTACAATGCAGTGGCTCAAGAGGATGAAGGTGTTCCAGTCTTCCTGTTTTGTGTGTGTAAAATTCCTCACCAAGTTCACATGCGCATTTCATGAGATGTCACTGTCAAATGCTGTGTGGAATCACTCAACTATAGGCCAGTAAGTAGTCCTCCACACTGTCCCTTTATGTCACGTACCATTTGTACAGGAACAGCCAAGAACAGAAACGTATCACACGCTGTCATGTCAGGAAGGAAGACAATGATGGTCCTTCCTCCAGTAAGTCCAAGAACTGTCACCACTACATGTCTGTCTGTTCCACAGGCAGCAGTGTAACTCTTGTGAAACACAACATGAGCACACTGAGAGAAGTGCCATTGTTGTTAAGGGGGCCTCATTTGACAAACCTGGGACTTTGAGTAAGTGGATACACATTCCTGCGCCTTCCTTGTAAATTTACACTGCCTGACAGCCCACTCTTCACTGCTGCATCTGCACCATCGGACCAACTTCTTGACAGGTGAAGGACGGACAGCACAAACACAATCCAGGTTCCAAACGTTCACATGGCTGCTCATCTATCTGCACGATATCCTGCACAAAAACAAATGAATCATGCCACACTACTGAAAGACAGAATATGCTTACTTCCATAACAGACAGACTAGCACTTCATAAATATGCACAAATTAAAATGCAATACATTACATACATTCAGATAAATTCCCTTTACAAATATCAAAGCAACGGCAATAATATGCAGATTCCCAACAGGTTTTACTGCAAACCAGAGAATGTCTTATTTCTAACAATGCAGCATCGGATACCCTTCATATAAATACAATATGCAACTGCTTATAAATTGGCAAGGAGTGAGATCTCATCATGCATGTCATATTACACTATTTAACTCTGTTCCAGTACATTTTGCAGTAAAATGTTTGAACAGTAGAAACAAAATCTAAAATTAACAGTCCCCTTGTTCTTTCAGTACTTCTTAAATAGCTCTTTATTATATAACTAAAGGTGTAACTTTGCTGGCGAAAGTTACTCTACGAGGTGCAAGGACATGAAAAGGTTCATATGCAGGCATCAAGCAACAAGAAACTGAACTGAAATTAACAATTCACACAACTCAGGTTCAGATTCCCAACAAGATAAACCTCACAGGTATGTGTTAATTAAATTGCATGTACCTTGTGCAGAGAATGCATAAAAACCTCTCCTAACACACCTTTCACTACTCCCAAACGGTGTTCACATCCTGACAAACTGAACAGTAATGTCCAGTGTGGAGGTAACATATGCCAATGGCCTAGTATCAACATCTAAAATACTGGACAAATTTTTATAAAAATTGGATATGGAAAACTCTCACTGAAAGTTACTGGGTAATTCCAATTTTGGGTAAAACTGGACATTAACAGTCACTTCACATGAGGACCTATATGAGTTTCTGCACCCCTCTCAAGAGCAACTAAATGTGTTTAAGCAGAATATCATTTAAACAAAAACTGTAACACAAACAAAACACAGTACATGCAACACACTTTTCCCATAAGGCTTATACATTTAAAGATGATAATTTAATTCTGCCATAACATCTCTTTACTGAGTACCATTAAACTGTATCATTTTATATACTGTTAAGTCCTCCCACAAACTTGTTGAATGTCACGTCTGTCCGTGACCTGGTAACACAGCCTCAATTGCGGGGACAGATTCTTTAAATTCAAGCGACCTGTCACTCGAATGTTACATACAGCAACTCTGGCACAGAATACACATAATTATTCTCAGACCTCACTACCTACAAAACTTTATGCCTTAACCCAAGGGTCTCAAACACATGGTCCACAGGCCACATAAGGCCTGCCAGTTCATTTTACAGTCATCCAATTGGCATTATTCTAATTACAGAATGTGGTCCAGGGCAATGAAGAGTTCACTTAAATGACGGAATTAAACTGTTTTTTGTTAACAGTCCATAAAACCTCAAACATATTAGCCATCCCTGGACAATTAACATACAACACACATCAGCAGAGATAATGACAAAATTTGAAATTCCATAATTATAATATATGGGTAGCCTTTTTCTTACACCCTAGTTGTGTTACTGAGAACTCCATAACTAGCTAACTAACACCATGGAACAGAGTCCTTATTGAGAAGCTAACAGGTCCTCACCTAGTCAAGAAATCCCCCGTGTTTTATGGAACCCAAAGGTTCATTACCGCATTCACAAGAGCTTGCCACCTGTCCCTATCCTGAGCCATATCAATCCAGTCCATGTCCCCCGATCCCACTTCTTGAAGATCCATTTTAATATTATCCTCCCATCTATGCATGGGCCTTCCAAGTAGTCTCCTTCCCTCAGGTCTCCCCACCAAAATCCTGTATGCACCTCTCCCTTCACCCATACATGCTACATGCCCCGCCCACCTCATTCTTCTTGATTTGATCACTCTAATAATATTTGGTGATGAGTACAGATCATTAAGTTCCTCGTTATGTAGTCTCCTACGCTCCCCTGTTACCTCGTCCCTCTTAGGCCCAAATATCCTCCTCAGCACCCTATTCTTGAACACCCTCAGCCTATGTTCCTCCCTCAGTGTGAGAGACCAAATCTCACACCCATACACAACAACAGGCAAAATTATACTTCTGTCTTCCAGTTTGCTATCCAAAAATACAAAGATTAAGATATTATCTTAATCTTTGTATTTTTGGATAGCAAACTGGAAGACAGAAGATCCTGCACCGAATGATAACAAGCATTCCCAGACTTCAATCTGCTCTTAATTTCTTCCTGAATATAATTTCGATTTGTTAGGGTTGTTCCCAGATATTTGAACTCTTCCACCCTTTCAAAGAATTTATTATCTAACTTTATGTTGTGATTTTGTCCTGCATTCTGATTGCAAGACATGCCCATGTACTTAGTTTTCTCAGCATTTACTTCTAGACCAATCTCCTTACTAGCGACTACTAATGCTTCTGTGTTTTTCTTTATAGCATGTACGCTTCCGCCCAAAATATTAACATCATCAGCATAAACTAGAAGCTATTGTGTACCATTTAATTTCAAGCCCTCCTAGTTTGCCTGAACCCTACTAATGGCATATTCCAAAGCAAAGTTGAAAAGCAGTGGCGATAAAGCATCTCCCTGTTTCAAACCATTCTTAATAGGAAATGTGTCAGACAAATGTTTGCCTACCCAGACCCTGCTATAGGTTTCATTTAGACATATTTTTACTAGCGTTACTAGTTTCATAGGGATACCAAACTCAATGAGAATATTATACAAAACCTCCCTCCTAACTGAATCATAGGCTTTCTTGAAGTCTATAAATAGCTCATGCACTGCCTAATCGTATTCCCATTTTTTCTCAAGTATTTGACGAATGCAGAATATATGATCAGTAGTCGACCTGTTACGTCTAAATCCACACTCATGATCCCCAATAATTTCCTCTGCATATGGAGTTAACATTGTCAGAAGGATGTTGGATAGAATTTTGTATGTGGTTGACAAAAGTGATATGCCTCGATAATTACTGCAATCTGTTTTATCACCCTTCTTATAAATAGGTACAATGATTGACTCCTTCCACTGATCAGGCAATTCCTCTTTATTCCAAATAGAATTAATAAGTTTATGGATCTCAGAACAAATTGTCCTACCTCTTGCTCTAATCAGTTCTGCTGGAATTTGATCAATACCTGGTGATTTGTGCCTTTTTAACTTTTCAATAGCCATCTCAACCTCAGAGTCACTGGGCTCAGGCACTAGTGGCTCTGATGTCTGTACTTCGGTCTGCTTAACATCATTAACCCCATGTACATTCAACAGCTGAAAGAAATGATTCCTCCACCTAGCCAAAATACTGTGAGAGTCTGCAACCAGATCACCCTTCTCATCCTTTACTACATTAGTTCTAGGCTGGTAACCCTTCTTAAACTCATTGATGCCCCTACACAAGTCTCTGATATTCTTGTTCTTACTGTTTGTTTCAAGTTCATTAATTTTAGCTTTCAGATATTCCTTTTTGTTCCTGAAATGTCTACTAGCTTCACGTCTTACATTGTTCAGATTATCTACATTACATTGGTTTTGGATTCTGTAAACACTGCTGCATTTTAGCCTGCTTCCTTTGATCTAAAAATTTTGAACATCCTTTGTCAAACCATGGTTTATGCTGCTTCCTTTCATACAGCCCTAGACTCTCTTTAGCTGTGATTTTGATACTGTATTTAATGTTTTCCCCTGGGTCCCTGTCACCACGGCATGGCGCGTCCTCAGGTTGCGGACAGAGGAACGGCCTCCGGATATGGAGGGTAGCTGCGAATACAGTGAATAAACAGTCGCGGACAGCCGACAAGGGATGATCCTCCAGCTTGGGGGTTGGGCGAGGTGCTAACAACTCCTCACCGTAAAAAAACTGCCATGTTACAAAACAGATCACAAAGCCTACGACCTGGACTGATTCTTTGTGTTCCTGAGAAAGTGGGTGTAAATCAAAAATGATATTCCCATACATGCCCTCAGCCTATGTTCCTCCCTCAATGTGAGAGACCGAGTTTCACACCCATACAAAACAGGCAAAATTATAGTTCTGCATACCTTAATCTTTATATTTGTTGATAGCAAACTCGAAAACAAAGGATTCTGCACTCAATGATAGCAAGCACTCCATTCCCAGTTCAAGCTGCTCTTAATTTCTTCATGAATGCAATTTTGATTTGTTATGGTTGTTCCCAATATTTGAACTGTTCAACTTTTTCCAAGAGTTTATTACCTATCTTTATATTTAGTCCTGCATTCTGTTCATGAGACTTGAACTTATACTTAGTTTTCTCAGCGTTTGCTTCTAAACCAGTCTCCTTACTACTGACTAATAAGGCTTCTGTGCTTTTCTTTATAGTATGTATGCTTTCACCCAATATACTAACAGCATCAGCATAAACCAGAAGCTGAAGTGTACCATTTAATTTCAAGCTCTCGTGGTTTGCCTTAACCCTCCTAATTGCATGTTCTAAAGCAAAGTTGAAAAGCAATGGCAATAAACCATCTCCTAATTTCAAACCATTCTTAATAAGAAACATGTCAGACAAATATGAAGTGGTATAAATGGTCAAAAGGTGTTAAAGCAAAAAGGAGTGAAAAACAAAGGGGCAAAAAACAAGGCCTAACTGTGTATCTCTTTTTTTTCTCTCTCTTCTTCTTCTTCTTCTTTCATGGAGACCTCCTTCACTTTAAAAATTACCTGTATGGCCCACATACGAATCTGGGTCGAGACCCCAGTCCTAACACCTCAAAATCTTAATAATCTTACCCTAAGCAGTACACTTTACTTAAAACATTACTGGCATTAATTCCTACAAGATAACGGCCAAATTAAAATTGAAATTAAATGCCCAAACTGTGAGAATAACATATAAAGATGTAGAGAACAGAATAAATCAGCCACAAATACAAATGATGGCATGGAAAAAGAATTAATAACACAATGTTTGGGAACAATAAGTATGACAGACTTACTGTGGTTTACCAGGTGTAATCTTACCACACTGGCATAAATACTCCTTAACAAATGATATAATCCCAAACATGCCACGCAATTACAATCATGAAATACAACGTAATGTCCGGAAAAGACTGGTATCAATTTTGCAGACAAGTCAGAGTAAGAATATGACAAATCTTAGAAATTAGGACAGGATAAAACAGCAGCAATAGACAAGAGCAGACACTGTAAACAGAATTACAACAGAGGTCATCATACAGAAGGTCAACAGGTGTTCAAAGGAACTGAAAGGTGAATAAGTAAAACCCTCCCAGTGGCTATTCACAACCAAACAGCAGGAACTTTAGTAGGCATTAACAGCAAATTCTACCAGGCACAACAATCTGCTGGGCTTCATATAATATCCATAAAGATAATACATCCACATAACAGTAAACCACTCTACCACTACCACTGATAAAACCCCTGGAACACACACAGTAATTCCATCACAGCCACAACTGGTGACACACAAAAGCAACAAATGAATCCATACAACAGCAACACAGACTATACCTATACCTTGCTGTATTGAAGTGTACAAAAATAATACAAAACAGATAATACAGATACATTTTGAAAGTTAACAAGGATTCTGACAAACACAACCTGCAACCACACAGTCAAAATGATAAACTTGAATGAGAGGACCTCCAATGCCAATCAAATGACTACATACAGTCAAATACCAATAAAGTAACTTTGCATACTGAATTTTCCTACTGTGCATACATAAATAAACATAAATAATTACGTTCAACCAAAAAACAACCCAGTGCACACCTTCAGCCCAATAACGGTGCATAAAAAACACCTGTCTACTTACATGTGAAAAAAGGCAAAGCTTTCATTGTCAACATCATAAATGCACATAGGAGAAGCAGAAGTTTCGTTCCACTCATTCTTAACCTCGGCACTAGATAGAGGTGAGTGGTTAACTTCACAACTTGGCCACTTTAACCCCACCCCCACCCCCTGTGGAAAGACCCCTGTACCCACTGAATAGGGTGAGCCCCAGAGCCAGTCTGGATGTTTCAGATACGAGAAAAACCTCTTGCCCCAACCAGGATTTGATTACTGAACTGTCCAGCCAGTAGGCTAGTCACCATACTCACTACACTACCTTGGCTCCTCTACTTACATGTACGATACTTATGCCATGTAACATGTACTATAAGCACTACACACAAAGAAATCACAAGATACACTCACATGTAAGACACTTGCTTATGCAATTACCATAAAAATACATTATACTACATTATACAAGAAAGCCCTACACTTCCATTACTGGTTCTACTGAATCTTGACCTTCCACAGCTGCACAGTAACACAGCAATCCCAAGTATACTCCTTATCAAAACACAATACATACAACCACCACGAAAACCTTGTCACACACACCAGCCCACAGCAGTGCACCTCAGGCTGGGTAAACACATGACAGTAACCTGTTGCAAATCCTATCAAGAGTATCTAGCACTTATATTTAGACGTGAAAGTAATTCCTGATAAGCTGGCTCAGAGCAAGTGCCCTGAGAGCAGCAGATACACAAGAATTCTCAGAATATGTAGTTTCCAGTTACATATGCAAGTAAACTTCTGATGCTTCTGACAGCAACTTACTGGATATGAACACTGCAATAGCCAGATCAGTACAGGTTAGTCATTGACCAGACATGGCTCACCTTCACAAAGTAACATTCACGGGTACCGTACATGGTTTTAGTTGTTAATGGAAGAAGAAATGGGAAAAGAAAATGTTGAGTTAAAGCAGGAGTCCACAAGTTTTCAAAAAGTCTAGGAGCCACATCAAACTTCTGGGTGCCAGAAAGGTGACATGAAGCAAGTTCCATACCGAATACCCACAAATATTAGGTGCCACAATAAAAAATTTAGCAAACTGGTGCCTGGCATTTACGTGCCCCTTAATTAAAAATTAGGTGACAAGGCATTGCAATGTGGGAACATGCTGACGGCTCGTATGTGAACTCAGCTTTAAGATGCCCACCAGTTCAGAAATTTCAAAAGAATGTCTGCTGTTTAAGTTCAAAGCCTTGTGGTACACTAGGACCCGTTACTGGTACACAGAGTACTGCACTCAGAAACATCACTTCAGTCAAGAAATGGGTTATGGTAACACTACACTTCCTGGCAACAAGCAAGTAAAGAATTCAACGTTCATTTGCCATCAGCGTCACTTCTGTGACAGCTCTACTCACTTAACGAGTTCCTGGAGAAAAATACCTTCCATGTAATTCATACTGCAGTATGCACTAAATATTCCACACACCCGCTTACACAATCGGGTAATAGTGAAGCAGGTATACAGAGCCCTTACGAATGTTCTAAAGAACCAATATTTGGAGGTAACAGAAACAGCAATGTGGTATTGTATCTTTACTAAACCACTGTGTTCAACATACATATTTGTGGTTGAGTATAATCACATGACGAGTGCATCAAAAACTACCTCGTTTTCTGGCGAACTAAGATTCTTCAGGATTTGGATGAGGTACACAACGGTGCGCAAAAATCATAATTCTCTCCGTACCTCGATTTTCCCCAGCGGATTAACCGCCAAAATCGTTCCGTCGAGCTCAGGTTAAAACTACTCACAAAGAAACAGTAAGGCCCACACAAGGAATAAGCAAGGCTCACTGCAGTAGCTTACTGTGTGAAATGCTATATAGCAATACTGGCCGGAATATTTTATCGGGTACCGGTGTTCAATAACTGGCCGCCATTACCCAATGACCGCCAGCCTTCGCCCACCCGGACCTTCAAATGAGATGGTGCATGTTATCATGGTAACCAGTTGTGTCAAAAGAACAAAAAGGGTAACGAACTATTTTCGACTGGCTCCAAATTTTAGTGTGAACATACGCCATACTCTGTACACTCAGTGTTCAGTTCCTTGGTGTGTTTATGTGTGGGTTGGCAATCTTGGATGCTTGGCTGGTCAACCGGTATTTCCCTTTACATATTTTGCACGCAGGGTCAAAATTATCGCTGCCCAAATACACTGCTTTGGTTGCCATGCACTTAGCCTTAGAAACACTTGGACTGTGCCTAATATTATTCACAGGCTTTCTGGCTTCAATTATTTCCAATGCTTGGCATTTGGCTTCTAAAAATTCCAACAGTTCCTTCAACCCATGGAACCTAGCACCTGCATTTTTGATTTCCCAATCACGTCTGTCAGCAAGCTTCATCTTACTCAGTATGACCTCAATGAGTAGCAATTCATGTATAGGTACTTCAATGCCTAATCCTTCTAGAGCTTTAAGATTGCTGGATACTTCATTAACTAGCCCACGATAATCTTGGCACGTGCCTGACGTTGCATTAGACAGGCTTAACAATGCCTTCACATGCTGGGCAGAAATTATTTTGGGGTTATTGTACCTATCCACTAGTAGCTTCCATGCAACATGGAAGTTTCCAGAAGTGATGGCTATGTTTTCAACCAAGCCCTTGGCTTCACCATCGAGGGATGCAATCAAGTAGTGCAGCCTCTGAACATCATCAATCCCCTTATTGTTGATGATCAGGCTTTCAAACGTGTTCTTAAAATTCAAAACTCCACATAATTGCCTACAAAACAGGGCAACTTAATAGTGGGCAATTTCAACCTGGAACTATTAGAATCCTCTGATCTTTCAGACTCCGGTGACAAACTCCTGGTGGGCTCACTAAGCAACGCTGTAATCTTAGATGACACAGCATCAAATCTGTTTTCAAACTCTTCCCTTTCCAGGAAATGTTGGTCTGGGATTTCTGCATTAATTTCGATCACGTCTTGCGACTCTTTAAATTCTTGCCAGATAGCTGAGAGTCTATTTTGCTTAACCAATAACTCGTGGGGTTTCAGGTCCTCACGACACAAAAAATTTTCAATGTTAGTGAGGCTTCTCTTAGCTATGCCTCGTCTCTTAATCAAAATTTCTAATGAATCCTCAGCCATTGCGGGAATAAACAGGGATGGGATAGTAATGGAAAAAACTTACAGTCTGCCGGTTAACCCTTGTAGTCGAACTCGGAGACCTGGCTTCGTTCCGTTGGCGTCACGTGCGTGAAGAACAAAGGCTTCCCTTTGTCAATACCGTGGTGCCTCAGATCCTTGGTTTTCTTGCAGCTCAAATGATCACACATCAACTGCCGCAACATCCATAGCTTCTGTTCGCATCCGGGCCGTTAGGACCAATTATGTTAGCTCAAAACACTTGTATCACACGATACATAGGCACACTTGCTCTGTTTATATACAACCCGATATAATTTGAAGTGTGTATTGATCTTGTGGACTGTAATATTCCCTCTACATACTAATTATAATATTTCAACTTTGGCACATTTGCAAAGATCCTTATGATCGGATGACAATACTACAAAGAAATACATATTCAACACAAACCAAAGAACAGCGTTCTCCATGAACGTACGGCCACACACGAACAGCATCATGGGAAAAACAGGTTGACCAGCCAAGCATCCAAGATTGCCAACCCACACATACACACACCAAGGAAATGAACACTCAGGTTTACGCAAGAAATTGCTGTGTAACTTACCACCCCGGCATCCATTTTGCTTTCATTGCAATACTCCAGATTTATCGCGTATTTACACACGTTCTAATGTCACTGGTTGTATGCTCTTTTAAATGTAAAAGATAAGGTACATTTGTCACTGTACTTAATTAAGCATCATGCAATGAAGATGTGGGTGACTGGAGGTGTAGCTCCACACATCCATAACCTTGGTATTATATGAAGGTGAGTGGTCAGCTTTATGCTGCAGCTACTTTAACCCCTGGGAAAGAGTCCCCCCCCCCCTGTATCTGTTATGAGGCATGGTCACCAGATGAGGTCTGATTGCTGTGAGAAGCGAAATACAAATATCTCTAGCTCCTGCTGGGAATTGATTCCCAATTTGCCCTTCTAGTCACTGCCAACAGAGCTGCCCCAGCTCCCTGTTTCCTGTTCTATCAGTTGAAAGTATTATTTTAGAATGGGCATTTGTTTCTCACCCTTCACTTAATAGAACAAGTAAACAGCCTCATGACTCAAGAGTTTAATAGGATATTGGTAAAACTAATTTATTACAACAGGGAGCGTATTTTATTGTGTTCTGTGCATTGCAACTGTTGTGGAAGTATTATTATATAGGAAGTCTGCATCCACCATGAAGTAATATTCACAGTCTGTTTTTCTCTTTACATTCAGTTTACCTTATCCTATAAAAAAGAGTCTGTGGGATACTGGCAGGATTTCTATTGCTAGAAAGGATTACACAGCATCCACATATAAATAGTCAATATATTCTTCAATCAAAGTATGTACAACGAGTGTGTGTAAGTGCTCTCCTTTGTTGTCTTACGACTGGCTTGCTCCGATGCTGCCGACGGAATGAAGCTCGGTAACCAACCAACCAACGGACATTGATCAGGATTGATTGGGGGAGTTCGGTGTTAGCTGCTGAAGAGTGAGGACGTCCTGAGAGCCGAACCTAGCGAAGAAGCAATAGTCACTGCAACGAGAAGCGACTGAGGAAGGAGTGGTCTTTAGCGTGCTGCCCCTAGTCCACTAGGAAGTCGGCGCAGCGTCAGGAGCACGGTGCCCCCTGCTGTAGGCGTAATGCTGAAGCAGGAGGAAGCTGCCCTTATGAGGGCTATAGCATCGGTGCAGGGGAACCCAGTCCTCTTGCGAAAGCTGAGGACGGCCCTTGCCGTCAACAAGGCTAGTAAGGCCGCTGCTTGCTGCACGGTCAGAACGCCTCGCGTGACGCCATCCAAGCGTCATGCCGCCACCACCACCACCACCACCGGAGCCAGGACCGTGGCACCGCCGCTGCCCATCGCGGCCAAGAGGAAAGCTGAGTTTTCGTGCTCAGACGGCCTAACCACCCCGGCCGCTAGGCGCCCAGCGCCCGACCAACAGGGCACCTGCGTTGCCCCTACACCATCCACCAGCCGGCAGCTAGACGTCGCGGCAGGTAAGGCAGCATACGCTGCGGTAGTAGCCGGGAATTCCAACCCCCGTCAGCCGAGTGGGCAGCCCAAGCCCAAAGCCACTGGTTCGGACCCCTCCGAACCTGCTACCTCTTCTGAGGCAGCCACCAGGCGCATGTCTGTCGACATGTTCGGGCCTCTGGGCAGCATGCCAGCTGGCGCCACTGAGGCTGGGGCCGATCCCGCAGGTGAGCGGCCCAACAAAACCCCTGTCTTTGTTTCAGGTGTCAACGACACGCGCGGATTTCTCGCGTGGCTACGGTCCAAGTGCCCTAGCAGCCTGTCCGCCCAGATGAAGGGTGATAAATTAATGATCGTACCGGGTACTGCCGATGGGTTCAGAGCCACAGTCAGTGCCCTCCGATCCCTTGACGGGAGCAAGGGAGTGACATTTCACACTTTCTCTCTCCCAGAGGATCGTTGTGTACGACTGCTGTTGAAGAACCTCGGCAGACAGATGCCTGAGAGCGTCGTCCGGGAGGAGCTGGAGGCCCTGGGAATCCGTGTCCAGGGCGTCATGCAGCTCCGCTCAGGGCGCCGAAACCAGGACACCGCTTGCGATCGGCCCCCCACTCCACACTTCGTGGTGTCGGTGGCTAGAGGCCCAGAGGTGCAGAAGGTGCGATCCCTTTCAGAACTCTGCGGCCTGAGAGTCTCTGTAGAGACGTATGTAGCCCCTAAGGCCCCGCTTCAATGTAAGCGCTGCCAACGCTTCGGCCACACGCAGCGTAACTGCGGATACGCACCCCGGTGTGTTGCCTGTGGTGAGCCGCACCCCTCCGGGGAGTGCTCTACCCCTAAGCAGCAGCTTAAATGCTGCAGCTGCGGGGGCAACCACACGGCGAACTACCGGGGCTGTGCAAAGTGGAAGGAAGCCAAGGCCGCGCTTACAAAGCGGACGCCAGCACCTCGCGTCCACATGAACGGTGCAACCGGTCGCTCGGCTTCAGCGCAAGTGACCCGCGCCGAGCCTTCTGCTGAACAGAAGAGTTTAGGCCCTGAGTGGTCTCATGTGGTGCGAGGGGGGCGGGTAGTAAAACCCACCACCCCTCCGCAACCTACACCCACCCCCAAACCAGCCGCGGCCCCTCAACAGGGCAAAGCGACCTCAAGCAGGAAAAGGGTTCAGGCTACCCAACCTGCCGTTGCGGCCCCTCAACAGGCCCCAACAAAGAAGCAGGCGATGACTGGTAAACCATCGCCTCCACCTAAAAAGCCTAATCCTACTCTAATTCCACCTCCCAATCCGTTTCCAATCGAGGAGATCTCTGATCTGCTCGACAACCTTCCTGTGCACGCGTGTGTAGAGCTGACACGGCGGCACCTCACAGCGGTACCCTCCCTCCCTTCAGGCGCAGCACGCTCGCGGGCTGTCCTGAAAATTGTTATCCTTTTTTTAGCCGAATATGGTAGCACACCCTAAGGCGCACAGTGTGAGGGCACTACGACTGGCCTGCTGGAACGCCGATGGCGTGCGCGGCAGAAAGATAGAGCTGGATCACTTCCTTGGTAAACACGGGGTTGACATATGCCTCCTGACTGAAACACATCTCAGATCAGGGCAAGTCTTTCGGCTCGCAAACTATGTTTGCCACCGTACAGACCGGCCTACCGACGGCGGCGGAACAGCTATACTGGTCCGCCGGGGTATAGATCACTACGATTTACCCATCCCTGGCCTGACCCAGTTGGAGGCAACTGCCATACATGTTATGTTGGCAAGCGGACCGCTGAAAATCCTGGCGGCTTACCTTTCGCCTTCCCGGCCCCTAATCGAAGCGGATTTGTCTGCGTGCCTGAGCGGAGGGCTTCCCGTCCTCATGGCGGGGGACCTGAACGCCAAGCACGTGGACTGGAATTCGAGGCTAATCACGACAAGGGGCAGGCACCTTCGTGACTACGCCAACGATCATTCGTGTTTGATTTATGGGCCGGAAACACCCACCACTATCCCATACAATTCCTCTGCTACCCCTGATGTCCTAGACATAGTAATTACCAAAAACCTAGTTATCCCAGTGCATCTGACAACGTGCTCTGCACTAAGCTCAGATCACTTGCCTGTACTGATCGACACTAAATGTCGATCATCCGGACCGCCCGGACTTCAGACGGACCGATTGGGTCAAATTCCAGGCCTGCCTGGAGGAGCCTTCCGCCCACCCCGAAACTCCGTAGCGGGGCGGAAATCGACACGTGTGTGGAGGAGATGTCCAGCACTATCACTGAGGCACTAGCAGCGTCAGCCCCCAGGAGAGGCCTTCGTGCCGACCCGCGGCCCCCAATACCGGCACGTATACAGGATGAAATACGCCTGAAAAACCGGTTGAGGAGGCAGTGGCAAACCACGAGGGACCCTGCTCTAAAAGCTGAAGTCAACCGCCTTCAGCGGTCGGTGACCCACCAGCTAAACGAGTGGCGGAATGAGCAGTGGGGTGCCACACTGGAAAGCCTAGATCCCGAGGACCAATCGCTGTGGAAGATGACAAAGCGGGTGATGAGAGTGCCCACTCCCTCTCCACCCCTGGTCACGCAGGGCGGGTTCGCTCTCTCAGACTCTGAGAAAGCCGAAGCCCTGTCGGACAGTCTTGAGGCTCAGTTTCAGCCGGTAAACGACCCGTCGGATCCGGCAGATACTGAGATGGTTGACGAGGCGCTGCAAGCATACTCTTATGCACCTGCAAGCGAGCCCAATTAACCAACCCCGCGGAGGTTCAGGATGCTATCCGGGGTCTCAAGGCCAGCAAGGCTCCGGGCCCAAACGGTATACCGAACAGGGCACTGAAGCACCTTCCGCAGCGAGCTGTCTCTCTCCTTGCTGCCATATTCAACGCTGCTCTCCTAGCGCAGTACTTCCCATCGGTGTGGAAGCATGCCCGCATTGTTTCCATACTTAGACCCGGGAAGGACCCAGCGCTTCCCTCTTCCTATCGTCCTATAAGTCTTCTGGACACCATCGGCAAGTTGTTCGAGAAGATCCTACTTAGTAGGATCTTAAGTGAAGTAAGCGGGCGCGGGCTTCTGCGAGACGAGCAGTTTGGATTCAGACCCAAACATAGCACCTCTCTCCAGCTAGCCCGCCTTGTCGAAAGGGTGACCAGAAACTTTGGTGAGAAGCGGCTAACAGGCGCAGTCTTTCTCGACGTGGCTAAGGCTTTCGACACTGTTTGGGTCGACGGTCTCCTCTTCAAGCTTACGGCCCTTAACTTCCCCTCCTATCTGGTCAAAACCATATCCTCCTACCTTTACAATAGGACGTTCGAAGCGTCCTTCCAAACGGCCATATCCTGCCGTCGTGGCATGCGGGCTGGCGTAGCACAGGGGGGACTAATCTCTCCTGTCTTGTTCAGTCTGTATGTCAATGACATGCCCGTCCCTTCCCGCCACGTCGAGCTGGCATTGTACGCGGATGACACGGCAATCATTGCCACGTCCCGCAGCCCGGCTCTGCTTGTTAGCTACCTAGAAGCATACCTCAGTGATCTAGAGAGATGGTTGAAGGCGTGGAGGATCGCCATCAATGTCTCAAAGAGCAATGCTATGCTCTTTGCGAAGGCAGGGTGGAGGTCCTCCAAGCCTCGACCGGTGCAGTTCCTAGGAGAGCCAATCCAGTGGGTAGACACAGCCCGTTATCTAGGAGTGATCCTTGATACACGGATGACCTGGTCGCCTCACATCGTCCAGGTCAAGAAGAAAGCGGCCCAACGACTGGGTCTGCTTAGCTCTTTCCTTCACAGGAGAAGCGGCCTGTCCATCAGGAACGGGGTTCTGCTGTATAAGCAGCTCATACGGCCCATGATGGACTATGCGTGCCCCATTTGGAGGTCTGCTGCCTGCACCCACCTCAGAAAGCTGCAGGTTCTTCAATCCAAGTGTCTTCGCATTGCTACTGGTGCACCTTGGTACATTAGTAGCGTGCAAATTCACGAGGATTTGGGAGTTCCTCTCTTTGCTGATCACATCAGAGTTCTAACCGAGAGCTTCGACTCTAGGTTGGCTGGTGTGGGGAACCCCTTAACTCAGCAACTCGGCAGATATCTGCGCTGACCGAGGGCTGACCCAGTCCGTCTAGCGCAAGCTACGGGGATGGGTCAGTGAATGTGTCGAGGCCCTTAGTGGCCAATAGACACTGCACCTAAATTTAGGCGCACTCCGAATACCCTGACTGAGGTTTTCCGTGATTTTCCTCAGTTGTAAGGTGAATGCCAGGGTATAACACAAAGTCGGGGCACGGCCCGCACCCCCCACCCCCCGGTAGGACTAAATTATTCGATTGTAGGTTTTGAATTCTTTGTGAAATTATTCGTGAAAATGCTACTCTGGGTTCAAATCCCAGAGAGCCACCCAACCAAAGTTTTCCCCCCACTTGGAAAAAGTATACGCTCTTAGAGCTGTAGCTTTTGGTATGCCTGGTCCCGACTTAATCGAGACCCTAAATTTGTTAGCGTAAGCAAAATCCCCAGTTCAGAATTAAGAGTCTGTTATTGAGTCCAGCAATGCGGTAAAACGCAGGTATGGCTAAACAGATCAAGGGACGTCGACTTGCGCTCCGCGCAAGTCTCCGCCCTTAGTTAGCACTTTGGTTGGTTGGTTGGTTGCGGTAAGCGGAGAAGCTGCCGCGGCGTGTGTACCGCGTTCTCCCTTCCCGGTGCTGTTGCGGGAAGCGGAGAGATTGATGCATGTGGGTAGCCTCCACAAGTCAAAGTGCCATCCTCCAGTTCCTAAGCAGGCTTCACTACTGCTGAAAATGTTTCTTGGTACATGACAGACTTCTTACCTTGAAATACAACTAATTTCCCTCTGAATATTGTCTTTAATTTCTTGCAGTTAATATGGATTGTTTTATAAATTCTGTCCTGCAGTTTTCCCCACAAATAATAATGGCTTAGGATCATATTTGGATATCTAGGAGGCCACAATCCATGAGTTATCAACCAGGCATTAATACCTTGTCTAGACACTTGTTGAGGAACACTTTGTTCAACTAAATGCAGTTCACAAGCTCAGGTACATGATAAATCTGCCAACCTGTGGAAGCAAGTATAAAGGGAAGAAGAAGAAAATAAAGTGAACTTCTTACTTTATGTCAGCTGTACCAAAAACTTTGGATGCCATCCACACAGTTGAGCAGTCCAAAGCTACGTCATACTAGTTTTTACTACAGTAGCATTACAATAGCATGATTTAATATAAATATGCAAGGGAAACAGTTTTTGGAATTCTATGTAGTTTAATCTGTAAAGAACACTACGTTTCATAAACTGAATCTGTTTCCACAGTCAGGTGAAACAGCAAGCGCTTCTCATCCTTTCATGTAAGGATGGAAAAAGATCCAGTTTCTGAAACGTTTTTCTTTTTTAATTACTATACTGTGCACAGATTCCAGAAACCAAGTAACTGAGCCACGTGAACATTAGAAATTTTGTGTATTACAAATTTCCATCAAAATGATAAGATACATTTGTGTGAAGTTCTAAGTTTCCACATTTTCATATAAGTACCTAAGCCAGGTTCTGTTCTGCTGACATGTTAAATATGTTATTGTTGATTTTATGACAGGTCAGTTCTGCTGAATGTGGCGTTCTGAGTAATAATGTTGCAGTGTACAATCTGTAACTTATTCTTGATATCCTGCCATGATTTTAAATTTGTATATTTATTCATAGGGTGTTGTATTGAAATATAGTTAACATGTAGTGTGGTGCTGTTTTTAAAGTATATATCAATGCATCAGAAAGTTGCTCTTTCTTTATGCAGTGCAGCGCTTGAAATCTACAAGTCCAGTGTTGTGTGTATAATGTAGTTACGCGTTCAGGTTTTATGTTTATCAGAAATTCAAGAATTACCTTGGTAAAAGATTTACCTTATTTGAAGTTTTGCATTATTTACAGTTCTTATAACTTTAAAATATTCTTAAAAAGAACTAAAATGTATACCAAACATTAATTCTTCATTTAGAATTACATACAAGTATTATGTTTTGAAACTGTACCAAAGAATCAGGTCATAAACTGTTTCAGGATGTTTGAAAACAGTGATTACAAAAGACAATTTTACCTGTCTTGAAGAGATGTAATAAGTTTGTGCTTTGTCTACTATAGTTTTTTTTTATATTGTCAGATGATGGATGGAAATAATTTTACAGTGACAAATATCTCTTGTAATTTATCTCAGAATGACATTTAAAACAGCCAAGATTCTATCTTGTGTATAATGATACAGATATCCATGTTCAAACAGATAAAATGCTGTTGAGAGAAAACCACAGTGGTGCTGTGACAATATATCCATATCAGTGAGGATAAGATGACTTGAGGTACATTATATCCCACATTTTTACTGCATTCTGACAATAAACAAGGACATAAATATTATATACCCAAGTTAGTTTTTGTAATGATACCTTAAAGTTTTAAGTACACTTGAAAAGTATGTTTGCATGTTATATTTAGCGTTTCAACAGAGAAACTTGAATTACCTCAACTTGATGTATCATTTAGTGTTGTCAGTATTTTGGCACTATAATCTGGTAAGTTCCTATCTTTAACATTTGTACTCTTCTAGCTGGTAAATGTTGTTGATAAAAGGATGATGCTTTAGTTAGGTAAAAGACTTCCCTAGTCTGAGAGAGTCCACAGTAAGCTGTTATCTCTCCTATTCCTGAGTATTCAATCCAAGTAAGCCATTTGCTCAATTAGTCAACTAGAATGTACATTGATGGCTGTGGATGGTAAATTCTCTTATAGATAAATGTCTTTCCCTATATCCTTAATATGCATTTGAGTCACAGTGCACCATTCTGTAATTCAGCATCTTGGAATTAAAATTTCTAATGGAACATTGTTTCTGATGTGAGTAGTGTGAATTTCTTCCACCTCAGATCAATGAGTGACAATGTTCTGAAAAATCATTACACTGAAGCAATTGCCTTCTGGTATGTGAAATATATTTTAAGTGTACTTAATTACTTAAAGGTTTCATTCATCAATTTTGGAATTTATAAAAAATGTACTATACAATACTTGATAAAATTACTGAACTAAAATGTTGTGCTGCAATATGAAAGCAAAGATGTTTGTAATGTTATGCTTGTAGATATTTTAATTTATATCATAATATAGAAATTGCTTTTTGCTTTCAGTGTTTGATTAATAGCAACAAGATCATAAAATACTATATTTTATGTAATACAACATAGCATGTAATTCCATATTAACATGTAAAAGACAATAAGTATATGAAAATATTGTTTTACTATATCTTTATTGTAAATTAACTTATGTTTTTATTTTCTCCAAACTATTATATGAATTTAAAATAGTTATGTTGTGAAAGGTTGCCCTTTTGCATTTGTGACACTTGTTAAAGTGGGTGTTTCTCTATGACACACAAAGATCATGACAATAAGTACAGAATCAATTTGCTGTCAATACATATATACACAAATGCAGAAACTCTTCTGTATTCATACAAAATATGTACTACTCATTTTAAGGTGTGTTTGTGTTTTAATTTTTACTAAAACACAATTTTTAAACCAAGAAATATATATGTGCATAATTACTTTTCTAGATTTCTCTAAAATTGCTGTTAAGGACCATATATTGGGTGCACATATTGAGAGTCAGTATTATGAGATCATGTAATCTATCAGAGTTCGAGTTTTTGTTTAGAATTTTTTTATTTCTCTTTTTTTATAAGTACAAAAAAATTAGAATATGTTGACCCAGTTCATGGCCAGAGACAGCACCTATGAGTATTATATATTTATAACATTTTGTATATAATATGAAAATTTTTCTGTTGATATCTGCATTAAGTAATGAATGTCAGAAGGATGGATGACTAAATATGAAAGCACTACTAGCTGGTGTTTTGTGACATGCTACCACCCTATGAACGCACAAGTACTTTATATGAAGGGAAGTGTAGCATAGACATCACTTGCATTGTATGATAATTATGTATTTTGTGGTGTAATCAGACATATGCATTAGACTCATTGTAAATGTAAATATTGCTGTGGATGACATATAAACTTACATATTTTTTCTTGCTTGTGTCATTCCACAGACACTGATATTAGAAAAATATGGCAAATTTGCTTCCTCAGTACATAGGTGCAGTGATTTTATTTCTAGTGGTGGGAGGAGGGGGCAAAGAACAGACATCCCTCCCTCAATATCTTGCTCACTTAGGTCAGACTACAGCGTTGTATGTCACACTGGGATACGACACAGTGTAGTTTGGTAAGTGATTACGGTAGGAACCTGTTGCCTCCGTCTTCAGGGTCGAATAATTATACACTTGGAAGACGAAGGTAGCATTTACCTTCAAAATGTTGGTAACCATGTAGAAGATTATGTGGCGTCACATCTCAGGATATGTAACATTCATTGATTCATTGCAGTGAGAACCTTAAATCTCATAAAATATGCTACAGTTCACCCACAACACCAGATTTGAAACAAATCACTTGTACCATTCCTTTGGCTTCATAATTAACACTTGATGTCCAGATCAATCCAATACACATTTCCCATCCTATTTCTTAAAGATCCATTTTAATCTTATCCTCCCATCTATGCTTACGTTTTCCAAGTGGTCTCTTTCCCTCAGGTCTCCCCAAACATACCACATGACCTGCCCATCTCATCCTTCTTGATTTGATCACCTGCATATTTGCTGAGAATTACAGATCACAAAGCTCCTTATTATACACTCTCCTCCAGTCCCCTACGAACTTCTTACACAATTAATGTTAAGAAAATTGCTTAAATACCTTATGACCTCCTGTATTAACAACAGTTACTAATTGATCTTCAGCTTCTTGCTGTTTAATATAGAACTCTAGTTACAAATTATTCCTTATATGCCCTTTAAATTCATTGTATCCTAGTGCTATAAAACCATTTAATATAAATTCCCTTTTATACATTGTGTTGTAGAACAATGGCACAAAACATGTTTAATTTTAGTACAATGTATTGCATTAAGCATCCAAGAGGGTTAGTAATTTAGCATTATGCAAGAAATTGGACATGTTGCTGTGAATGAAGTGTTTTATGTCCTTGACCCAGTGCTTTTAACAAAACATTGAAAGGGCAATGTTGAATTTCAGCTCCATCATATGTGGAATTCTTCCAATATTTGGAGTATGTTGCAGTCACCATCTTCAGGGTGACTGAGGCAGAAGAGTATGTAGCCAGATATTGATCTCATAAAAGAAATAAGGGTGGGAATGCATGGAGTGTAATGTTATTCAGTGCAAAGGGGCAATACAGTTGAGAGGACAGTTTTAAGGAAAAGAGGTCAGATCAAAATATTGCTCTGTTTTTATCCACCCCACAACTGAAGTTGTCAGGCAGATGGTAAATGTGGTTCTAACATTAGTAGCTTGTGTGTATGGCCCTGCTTCATATTGGAGGGCAGTAGGTATGACTGGTTACTGCAGTTGTCATATGTTATTGGATAAAGAATTGTTTGTTGTTACAATATGCTGGGCTTCAAGGATAGAAAGCAGTGTCAAGAGACTGGAGTTATGTGATTAAGAATTTTTTATGTGACATTTCAAGAATATCTTTTATGGTGCTGAAACTTGGATAATTTGGAAAGTAGATCAGAAATACCTTGAAAGCTTTGAAATGTGGTGCTGGAGAAGGATGGAAAGATCTGTCATCTGAAAAATGAAGAAGTATTACAAAGAGTCAAGGAGGAATGGAACATCCTACACATAATAAGACAAAGGAAGGCTAATTGGATTGGTCACATCTTGTGTAGCATCTGCCATCTAACACGTGTTATTGAAGGAAAGATCGAAGGGACAGGAAGACGAGGAAGAAGAAGACATAAGCAGGTACTGGATGATCTTAAGGAAATAAGAAGATACTGGAAGTTGAAAGAGGAAGCACTGGATCACACTCTGTGGAGAACTAGCTTTGGAAGAGGCTATGGACCTATCATAAGACAGACTGCATGATAATGAGTTGCACTAAAATAAGGAAAGTAGTAGAATGGCCCATAATAACAGACTGGTATGGCCTCCTTCGTTTGAGGTCAGTCTGCAGTCTGTGATGTCCGATATTTATGAAGTCTTGCATTGATGCACATTTCTGTTATACATATTTCAAAAATCAGAATAGAGGTATTCCAGATGAGGATAAAATGTGTTGTAATGTGGTAATGTGTATATTTATTTTGACAGGACAAAAGATTTTTGGGATTGTACTTTAATATGAGGGGTACAGATTTTAAAATGCATACATTTGTGAAGGGAGCCAAGCAGATTTCTTATTCTGTAACACATTTCTCGTGACACCACATAACTTTGACACCTTCCTCAAGAAGGTATCATATATTCTTCCATGCTTTCCTTAATGTTATGTATTTCTGTTACAGGTATATACTGTGGCTGAAGTAAAACAGATTCCATGCTGTTAACACTTTACCTTGACCAAATTTCAGAATGCTTACTAGTGTGAAATTTTAACACAAAAATTGTGCATACTTGATGAATATCGCAGCTCAGCATAATTCTGGCCAAAGCTTTCAGTGTCATTAATGCTGTTTAACATTTCCTCCTACCACCGCCCCTCCCCCCCACATTAAAGTCTGACTTTTGTAGATGAAAGAGTCTCAAGCTATTGCATAATCTGTTAACACAACACAATTTACATAAAGCAAAGAACACAGTAGTTGTCAATGAAACTGTATATCTTCTGGTCAGCGGAGAATTATAAAACAAAATCTACACCTACCCACAAGTCCTTCAGTAAATAGTAGTCACTACAGAGTGCATATGTCATTATATTTCTGTGCTGTTCAATAAATTTAGCAAACTTGCCAGAAGGCTGTAACTTTGTGCACCTGCCATTGTTATACAATGAAGTTTGTCGTGTGTTGATGTATTAGATCAATAGAAGTACAAAAGCTAGTTGTATTGTGGCAGGCTGATGCCGCATGTGCAGTACACTGTTGTGCATCTTCACATAGCTAGAGGCCTAATTATAAATGTGTGTGAAGCTACAGTCATGCTGCTGACTGATGCTGCAGCTGCAACCTCTCTTGTTGGAAGGGATGTTTCGGAAATACAAGAGCATTTTGCAAAACTATCACATTGTGGTCTTATGGGTTTTGAGAATAGAGGCTGCTGGGCAGTTATTAATATGCTGCCTCATGGTAGTTCTACCCTGAAGATGGAGGCAGCATGTTTATTCGATATGTCGGCAATTACCTACCAGACTACAGTCTTTAAGAATCCAGAAGACCGCAATATAATTTTTCACTACTGTGAAAACCTCAAATCTCACACAGGATGGTAATTGACAGTCTGACAAATTTGGAATTTTTAACACAGGGTTTTGAAATGTCCCTTCCAAAAACAAATCAAGAAGTGATATGATTTAAACTGAAATAGGAATTTAGTAGAATGATACAATTGTAATGTGAGATTTTTAACAATGTCTTCAATATAGGTGGTTGAAAGTTTAGATAGTAGTGCATTATTTGCAGAGGTATTGTATTAACTGTAAAACTGAGTGGCTATTTATGCTACCCAGTTGTAATTGGCAATCATGATAAATTTGTATGGGCCTCCTAAGTAGTCTGTAGGTTTGAGCCAGTGTGTTGTAAACTACGGGTGCTTCTAGCTTCCATATCAAGTACTATATTCAGAATGTCAGTGTTAGTATTGAGTTCCATTCTGTTCAGTCAGAATTTAGCATATCTCTTCATGCGTTAAAGAAATGAGTAATTTTCACAGTCATCATTGGTATGAGCGATGAAAACTGTTAACACTCATTCGCCCACCAAATGCTAGTCATTTAACAATGCTTATATACGATACTTATTTCGTATCTTATGGAGAGTGTAGAAATTTTGCAGTCCTTCAAGGAGTTGGCATCTGAACTGTTAATTATAAATGAATACGTCGTTAAAACACCTTTATGACCTGTTTTTATAAAATGTGCATCATGTGGTAACACAGTATGGTTTGTGTAGGGATCACAATAAAAATGTATTAAAATGTACATTTTGGAAAATGTTTTGTATTTGTCTTAGAGAAGTTAAACTTGCTGGGCAAAACGTATCGAATACGATAGGGAGCAATCAGTTGTCTGTTAATCAGAAATTGCGGCAAATACCTCAGAGTACTGAAAGTAGGTCTAGTAGATTAAAAGAAATTATTTCTAGTCAACCAGACCAACTAAGTTAACATACGTAGAACCGGCATATTAATAGTTTTCAAGTTCATGTTAGTTTCTGTTTGTATAATTGTGATGTCAGTCAGGCTGAGTTCCAGTTTCCCCTGTGTCTGGTCTTTACTGGCTTGTGTGTGGGAGGTTACTGCCTTATGTTGTTTTGACAGTCTGCGGTCGTAGTAAAACCATTCCTATTTTGCAGCTGTTAATTTTGCACAGATTCCTTCAACATTTTCAGATAAATGTAAAAGTAAAGTTGCATGCTATGATGTCATATGGTGAGAGTGGATATATGGCTCCACTCATTCTTAACCTCGGCACTAGATGGAGGTGAGTGGTCAGCTTCACACTCCGGGGAACTAAGCTTTAGTATCCATTAAAAAGAGACTGGGTGGGTCCCAGCTGGTCTGGAGGTTTTAGAGAAGACAAAATCTCTTGACCAAGCTGGGAATTGAACCATGATTCCTGTTGTTCTGCCCAAAGCTTAGTCACCACATAATGACTGTTTTTGTGTGTATTTATTTTCAGGTTTAGATTATTTTGCTTCAGACATGCCTTTTACCTATTGTCATTTCTGACATATCATACATGTTTAAAATTTGTATTTTTACAATTAATAATGTCCAACAAGAACCCCTACAGCAGGTTGCTAAGACCATTGTGATATGTCTTCAGTGCTCCAACATAAGTGTTTGATGAAAATTAAACTGATACGACATCCTTTCTGAATGAATATGCCCCCACCCCCCTCCCCACAAAAAAAAGATACAGTTTTCTTGCAAGAGTAAAATTTACATGAGCAAAGAACAAGTCCATTTATGAGGTCTGCTCAGACACATTGTTTCTCATGTAGTATTAATAATATTATGCTAGTAATGTTGACAAATTAAATTCAAAGCTGTTCAGCATGTCTGTAAGTACTATACAAATGGAAATTTCTGTACAGACTGTGCTAAAATAGTAACAGCAGTCCATATGATGTTAATGTGATAGTTCTGAAGGTTATCTAAAACTGAGGGGACACAGAAGATCCCAGATCTTAGTAGTACTGTACTGTGCTGTACAAGAAATTATGTTCCTTTGGAACCCTAAAAATAAAGATGTAACACAGTGGACATAACATACACAGAAGTAATACAGTGGACAGATAATATGCACACAAGTAAACTATGTAATAACACCTCAATTCCATGTACTTTTAATTTCTTGGTTTTATAACCACTGTAAATTTTGTACCTTCTCTTCACTGTTGTGATTTTTTTTAACTTCCAAGAATACAGTGTGAAGTTATAGATGTATGTCAGTGATGCTGGTTTATTGTAACTGAAAAACAAATGCCGTTTTTTTAGGTTCAAAATGTAATGTACATAGCCTGAATAATTTGAAAAATCAGACAGAAATGTTTTTAAGTGGGCCATCCTGTTGTGATGAACATATATAAGTGTAGGAAAAATAACCATCAATCACAACTCATATATTGATTTTATTGTGCTACATGTTTTGGCAAAAAAGGTACCAAAGAAAAGTTGCCTTGTAAAATACCTTATCTGTTTTACAATATTTATGTTCAAGTTAAAACCTCATCTTACATATCATAAAAAATACATGATGAGCCAAAATTGTTAATTACAAAATGTGCATGTAGAACAGTAGCACGTTAAAAATGTTTAAAAAGGCTCCAGTTAAAACTTATAGAATGTTAAAATTAGTACTTCCATGCAGAGTTGTAAATCTAGGACAGTGATGATGACCTTGGGGGATGTGTTTACCTTTTTTGACATGTGTATTCCGTAAGAGAAATTTTCTGTTATCATTCCTGTATTTTTCTTTATTTAAACATCTTTAATGCACTATTTTTCTACATACAAATCTTGTAATTAATAATTTCGGCTCACATATTTCCTATGATATGTATGTTGAGATCTGAACATGAACATAAATATTGTAAAGCAAATAAGGTATTTTACAAGGCAACTTTTTTGTAGTATCTTTTGCCTGATGATGGCTCTGTATATGAGCTGAAACATGTAGCATAATAAAATCAATATATGAAGAGAGTTGTGATCGATGGTTACTTTTCCTTACTTACCTTACTTAGACAGAAATGTATAAATAATATTGACAATAACTAATATAAGTCAGTTACTTTCTCATAGGACTGCAAAATTTGTTACATCAACTCCAACATAAATATTTGTATAACTATTACAGTACTGTTTATCAATGCCTTTTCTGTGCAAATTTGTGTGCTGGTGCTCTATGTGTAGAGAATATGAAGGTACTGTTGTACTGTTGTCTGGCATTATTTGTGTTACTGTGACAATAATATTTGGCAAGTCTTGCAAAAAATTAAATTTAGATATAATATTTATCAACTCTCAAGCACTAGTTAACACAGTCACAAAAAAAAATATTTTTTTGATCTATAAGTGAACATCAGATGTGGTTGGTACATTTGATATGCTTTATGAACACTGTGTGCTTCCAGTTTTGTGTAGGAAGTCACGTAGTATTTTTATATGGAAGAAAATAGATGAAAATTTAGTTATACTACAATGACCTTGTAGTAAACGAGGAAATGTGATTGCAGCATTATACATATTGAAAATCTGTATGTACGCTTTGTAGAAATTCATTCTTAAAAGCAGCTCTGTCATTTACCTTTAGAAAAATGTTGTGTGTTATTTCAGTCAACTTAGCCTTTTACTAAGTAATTAGGAAGTCCATCTCAACAGTCTTTATGAATGTACTTCAAACTGGCTTTTCCACTGGTCCGTATTACTTGAAATACAGATTAATGAAAGTCTGGAAAATTTTGGTATGGCATGTGGTGTATTTTGTTGACCTATTTGCAAAAAAAATTCTTGGTTTCAAAACTTACTTATTTTTAGAATTATAGTTTTACAATCTGGAGGTGACATAAAAGTGTTGAACTTCATAATGAAGAATAAGTGGTCTCACACAATACACATATGTATATTTTACTAAGCTTTAGTATGTGCAGACTGTGTTCATGTTGATCCTGTTTTGGGATATTGGCATCACATGGAAGTGGCTGCATTGTCAGTGTTTCAGAGTAACATGCTGTCCTCATCTTCACGGTTGAAGTAAGTAGGGTTAGCAAGTGTTCAGAAGAGAAGGCCAAAGTTTACATTCTCCTTGGAGATCACTCTTGTACGATTCTCACCACAATCAAAACGTGATGACAAATTTTAGTGAAAATTTCAAATATGACCTTTCACAAAAATCCACCCAGTTGGAGTTACGCTGTTCCATGCGGAAGGACATGGTGAGGCCATTGTCGCTTTGCAGACGTGCCTAAAATGAATAAAGCAGCTTACAGCCAAACACAGGAAAGGATTATATCACGGATGTGGAAGAATGATTCTTGACTAACATACAGACCTGAGCAGAACAGGGTGCAGTACCTTGTCACCTGTTTCAGCCATCAGCATAAATATGTCTTTCTGTAAGGGTTCTGCATTGATGGTTGCCTCACAACATGACAGAAGCCCAAAAGGAATGGCAAGAATGCTTCAGAATTTTAAAAATGGTGGCTCTTAACTGAAAGAGGCAATGAGATATAAATATACTAATATGATCTTGAAACAGTGTCACAAAGCTGTCTTGATCATCACCAATGTTATTCCAGCTTTGAAGGTGACAAAGCCAGAACGTGTTTGAGGAAACATAGTGGCTTCTTTCTCCTACACAAATGTACATGCAGTTACCATTATGCTCACAACTCAGTGTATTGGTACTGCTGATTCATATATAGCAATTTAGATATTTTAAATGACTGAGAATTTCAAAGAAATTCCTGTTGAACCTGACAAAGATTCTTCACGCATGGCAAGCACTTCAGTTTATTGCAAGACATTCCACAAGTGTTAATCACCCATTGGACCTGCTGTCTAGAACTCATATATCTTACAATTTCATGTTTCTATGTTTCTAATACCGCAGGGTCATCATGCACATTCTAATACCACAGGGTCATCATGCACACAGACAGCACTATTGCTTGTGTGGTTGCTTAATGAGGATGGGAAATTGTCTAGAAGGAGAATATATAGTTGTTGGATTATTGGTACTAGAATACGCGTACCCAAAAACATTTCTAGTTACCTTGATATTTAGTTGGGATTACTAACAACCTAGTCTGAAATTATGCTTTAAAAGTAACATTGCTCAATGCAATTTCAAGTATGGAGGTTATGTCATTAAACAGTATGAGAAGATAAATATGAATGATGAGCAATAAGTACCTGGAATGCAGTGTTTGTGTCCATCTTTAGGTACTACCATTGCATTTGCTTTAGAAACCTAAAACTTATTACAGAAAACTTTAATCAGCCTGTGTAATCTGTCATTCAAAACAGGTTTTTCCCAAATATTAGTCCACAGCATTTCCACCACACCAACTTGCTTGTTTGCATTAATCTGTGATCATCATGAACTTAGCATTGGATGTTAGAGGTTAGAATAATGATTCTCAAGCAAGTCAGAACTGAATTTAAAACATCCTAAGGCAACAACTTCAAAAGTTTTAACTTTTAAAACAAATACTGTACAGAAAATTGTT
This sequence comes from Reticulitermes speratus, assembly GCA_021186555.1. Classification (NCBI taxonomy): domain Eukaryota; kingdom Metazoa; phylum Arthropoda; class Insecta; order Blattodea; family Rhinotermitidae; genus Reticulitermes; species Reticulitermes speratus. Next base: position 22,544,799 of record JAJKFL010000427.1, on the reverse strand, counting down.
TGTTTATAGTTAAAAGCAAACAGCAAGGATAATTTAATCATCATAATGTACAGCAGCTTTCTAAATGGAAAAAATCACTGTACATTCTTCCACCACACGCACAGACACACGTTCAAAGGTAGAATAGTTGCAGACGTGTAGCACAGACACAACAGCCACACATGATCATGCAGATGATGCAAAGAAAATTTGCCTCACAACTGAAAGAGGTGTTCAACATATGACTTACTTGAAAATAACTCATGGCCATACTGGACAATCCAGAAGTTACAGTATGTGTATTGTAATAGTAAGTATTCAGAACCTGTTCTTGTTATGTGCTTGACAGAACAGTGTGCAAGCTTGCCAGAAAGTTAGCAAAAGTAATATTATTCTTAATATAAATGATATTCATTCTTCTTGCCATGTCCCCTTATTTAAACACAACCGGCTCTTTCAGAATATAGACTTATGCAAAAGTAATGTTTCAGCTATTCTTGTAATATATGTAAATCCATCCACTCAGGCTCAAGATTTCATACTAAAAGATTTAAGTCTACTTGACTTAAGGTATGACAGCTATCATATTTCCTCATGAATTTGTCTCTACCTGACCAGCATTTCATAAATAATTTTTAATTTAACTCCTGTGTTTAGGGTCAAACCAAGCATAGGTTACATTGGACATATCTATGACAAACACAATGATGACACAGCAGTGATGCTGATCTTTATGATTAAACGTTTTCTGCATTCTCAAAAGTGTCACATTTAGTTAGCTAAGATACAAACCTCTTAAATTATAAAACACATTTTAACATTGTAGGCTAATGTGAATGCACCCAGTCATTGTTTTAAGACATTAGTAGCAATGTTGACTCCTAAATGCAGTCATTTAATTTAATGTGTAAGATACAAATTGGGAACCTTCTGTGCATAATGCAGTAAGTTAACGATTTTTAAAACCATTAGTCAGTCCATATTTCACTGACTGTCCTTTAGGAGAGTAACTGTCCTTATCAGCCTTGAGTAAATGAGTTGCAGTTTATTTTAGAGTAAGAAATCTTGTATTGTTTCCCATAGAATGCCTCAGAATGCAGTAATAAGGAAAGATCAACAACTGCCAGTTACAACTATAAACAGACACAATGCATAAGTCATGTAAATTACTTGGGGAACCAATGTTACAGTTTCACATGTAAAAAATATGCTTTATGTAAAGCTAATTAAGTTAAAATTAAGATTATCTATATTTTATGGGTGTGTATATATATATAAGTGTGCACATCAAAGCCAACCCAAAAAAAAACATTAATGAACAACTAACCTCCCCAGTGCCCAATCTAAAAATCTATTTCTTGCCCTTTTCCTTGATTCCTACCCATACCCTCCCAGCACATTTTTAAGGTTCTTTCCTTTTGCACTTTCCTTCCATTTGTACTCCCCCCTCTACCCACCTCCTCCCATGTCTACTAGACGTCCCTCCCGTCACCCTCTGGTCAACAGTGGCCCTTTTTAGGACTCTTTGTACTTCCTTCTTGCTGCTTTTATTCCTATTCCTCCCAGTTTGGAGCCAGGATAGATCAGTAAGTGTAGTGACTAAGCTACATGATGGGCATCAAACCAGCAGAGGCAAGAGATTTTTCACTTCTCCAAAGTGTCAAAACCAGCTCTGAGACTCATCCAGCCTCCTAGGCAATGGGTACCGGGGGCTCTTTCCCCCTGGGGGAGTAGACTTGGCATGAAGCTGACCATTCACCTCCATCTAGTGTCAAGGTTAAGATTTAATGAAGCTATACCTCCACTCTCACGTACACCTTCATGGTATTTACAGGGGCTTCACCTTTACCTTTACTTCCTCCAGTTTTACTGGACAATGTTCAGGTATACATCAGCTTCCCCACATGCTTTCCCCCCCCCCCCTCCAAATCTAACAGTCATTCTCTGAATTCCTACACATGCTCTTCCAGCACCACTAGTCCCTTCCCTCATCCATCCTCCCTACAACCACTCTCTCCCATTTACTCTTTCACAGCTCTAGTTCCTGTCCTTCCTTTCCCTACTTCCTGCGCTATTTTTTTAATCCCATGTGGCTTCTTCTTCTTCTTCTTCTTGTGCACTGAGAATGAAGGTAGTGAGCTCCTCCACACACGAGACTACACATATCAGAAAGTTATGCCCATATCTCCCATACCTCTGCTGGTCAGAAAGATATTACATTTTTTAACATAGTTTCTTACTGCAATTTACTTCACTGGTTCTGAGATACATATGTAATATCTTCTGTACAAAGGATACTATTATCAGATATCTGTAATTCACAACTTACCTGACACTAAGACGTTAAGACTATAAACAATAATAGTACAAAAATATAATGCTTGGTAAATTTTGCTGGTTGGATATATCAAGGTCATTGTAAATCATTTAGGACAGGGGCGCCCAGTCTTTTCTTCATCTCGATCTGTGTTGTGATTTTATCACATGTTAGCTACTTTGGTTTCTTGGCACAGTTCCAAACAAGAATAAAAATTTTTGATTCAATCATGTAAATTGTACACATCTCACAAAAATATGAGATGTTAATCTTAGCGTATCATTAAATTTCACTCAGGGATAATAGACACTACAGAAGTAGTGAAAACCGCTGTTTTCTTTTGGAAAGATACACTTCCTGCATCATATATTCACGAATGATAAACTCACTTACATGCATTTCATGCTTGTAATATTCTTTCCTTGCTCATTAAATTCATTTTATATTGAAACTTATTCAAGTTCAGTCTACTTAGCAATGCACACATGAAGGAAAAAAAAAATGTTATGAAACGTGCAGTGAACTACTCCTTTGAACATCCTTGGCTGTCAATGAGTTAGAGTGTTTTCTGGCTTTCACAACAGGTGTGGCTTAAGAAGGATAACCTGGGATTTCACACTGTGTAGGATCAACTTATGATCATACACAGTGTGAAAAACCATTATCATTTGAATATACTGCAACACACAAATGCTATTGAATAACATAAGCCTAATGTGTTCCATGGAGTAAGATCATACACCATAGCTGTAAAAAGTGAAACCTGTGCAGGAAAATACCTTGCACTGTTTTGCATGTTGTATTTTACATAATTTGTCATGGTGTCAAACTTAATTGATAATGAAGAAATCAGATGAGACGAGACGGGTTGGGCAACCCTGTATCACTAGTATAAAATGGAACAGTATCTCTTCCATGTGACAATATCTATATATGTGTAAGTATATTTTTAGAGCTAAATATCAGGTATAATGTTGCTCCTTCTGCTTATCTGAATGATAAATATACTTTGTCATTGTTGTGGCAACAAAAACATATGCTGTTATTAAATGATAGAAGAATTAAAACAATCCTTACTTGCATTAGACATACTGAGATGACTGTTGATACTTGCTAATGGAGTGTCCAGTAATTTTGTAAAATGAGATGTACTGTTGTCAAGAAACTGATAAAGAAAATGTTTTAAATTAATTGCAGTTGTTTTACTCAGTGATGAAAACACACCTGTCTTATCAGGGTCGTCCAGAAAAACTTTGAGGCCTCCCTAGTAATTGGTTTTGCAATCATACTGATCTATCTCCAATTGTCTATCCTGTCATCTCTCCTCAGTCTCCTTTACTCCCCTGCACCTCACCACATAAGCTCATTGCTTTTCTAGAAAGTTCGGTCAAGCCCACAGAAGCATTTAAAGTTATAAGAATACCAAGTTTTAGTTAAAATATTTCTCGTACGGAAGAAATTCGTTGCAATAACAATAAATCTAGCAACGGCATCAACTGGGTAGGATTAGTACTCTGCATGAACATTAAAGTCTGTCAGGATACCACGCGGTGTCACGAAGTATTAAGGGCACGCCACAAGTAGGCGCGGGTGTATGTAGGCAGGACGGGAGGGTAACTATGCGCATGCGCACTGCATTGTCATTGAACACTATTCCCTCTCATAGGCATAATTTGTCTAATTTCATTCCCCTATAGCGCAGGTAACTGGACTGACGTTTTCAGGATGGAGTGTAATGCAAGTTCCTCCGGTTCTGGCTGTCCAACTCTGATTTCTAGTGGCGTGTCCATGGTGTTTAGTTATGTTTCGGAGGAGGATGCTGCCTCCATCTTCAGGGTACTCCACGAAGATTAATGCAATACCCTGATAATCAAACAGCCAGTTCCTCTGACGTGTAACGAAAACACCATACAACATGGTCTTGTACCGGATCGGCCTTAACACTCCTTAGCATATTAATTAAACTGACATAACTTGTCATAAGCAAGGAAAGTGGCTTGATTCAATAGGCAGAGATATCACTTTGCAATATCATGAGAACTGGTTGGTTCAGAGATACTAAATGGTTCAGCAACTACGGGTGGACCAAATAAATCCACTTCGGCCTTTTCAGCATCTTCACCTTTCCTTGTCAACACACCTCTTCTCTCTCCACAGATGATACAAGTGTCGCAAACTTACCTCATGCGTCTGCTTCTTTGTTTCTCTTATTTTGTTGCCGTTCACATTTTCTGAAATTAATACGGAGGGAGCCAAAGTCACTGTGTACCTATACTACAAACGACAGAACTGCATCATTCTTAGTATTAACGTTACAACACAAGACGTGATCTGCGCTCTTCTGGGATATTACGCGGCGTCGTGAGGTAATTGTTTACCGACCTTTCGGGACAACGATCGGTCCCATCTTCACTACTCGACTCTTGACCCGTAAAGATGGGACCGATACGTTGTCCCGAAACGTCGGTAAACAATTACCACACGACGCCGCGTAATATCCCAGAAGATCGCAGATCTCATCAACATCGCGGCGGAAGCCTGAAATCAACACAAGACGTGTAGATGCATGTCTACTAGCACGTGGGGTTCATTTCCAACATTTCTTGTAAGTTAGGTGAGTATAAGAAATGTATTTGTATTAACGTACTGGTACACTGAATATGCTCATCGTCTACAAAAGGTTCACAGTGACGTTTGGCTCACTCTGTATAAATTTTATGTTTCGCTGTACAGAAAAGCATGGAGTATTGGATCAGACGCCTACCTGCCGTTCTCAGATTCCTTTCCTATGTAGCAAGTGTGTAACTCCGTCGCTTACCTACTAGAAAATTGGTTCCAGCACCTTAGCGGTTGTTACACCGCCATACATGCACATCGCACCACTCGTGACTTTTTTTACAGTGCAGCCAACGGCCACTTCCCCAACAAATTTTCCCTTGTCGTCTGCATTTCCCAACATGGAGAATTTAACTGAACAAAACACTGAAATAAGAATTTTTTTCAAAGAGCTTCACAGGCAGGTACTTGTAATATTCCTATACACATACAAATGATTCCAGAAGCGCACCGGAAGGGTGGGGGAGAGAGTCAGGCTGCAGCCTCCCCCCCCCCCCCGAACCCCCTAAAACCGAACTTTAAACAAACAGATTTTGTAGACATATCAAAAGCGTTACATAATTTACCTTTCAGCCGAAATCAACCACTGAAATCGGCTGATAGCTAGTACATTATAATTTCGAAATGAGTCATGGGGCATGTAGTTATATTTGTATGTATATAAATGCAGTTGCAAACAGTGTTAGATTACAGTTACGCTTACGACATGATTCTTATAACATAAATGCAACAAATAAGGCAGAAAATTATTCCCACAGCACGCATCTCATCTCTCGCACAGTGCACAATATGTGTACCGCACGAAATGGACGTTCGGTTTTGTTAATGACACGTGAAATGATACCTACACAGCGGCCCGATCCCAGTATCGCAACCTGCAGCGAACACACAAAATCATGAAAATTTCCTACTTGAACCTCTTCCTGCACGTAATCTGCTTTTCCCTGCATCTTGCACGCATCATAATTCTGCTCTCCGTCTTCATTCTCATCCATTCATTGCAGCTCTGTATTAAAAGCTGCAATGACAGAAACGACTGGAACTCCGAACCTGGAACCAGGAGTACTGAAATTCCTACTGGATAGTGAAGTGTTAAGAAGTGAAATAAAATACTCAAAATGTGGCATAAAACTGTGGAACAGCGAGTGTCAATAAACATCGTTGGCGGTGCGAAAGTCGTAAAAATGCAACGCCACACGACGCCTCGAACACTCATCGTGGTTCATGGAAAGAAAAACTCACGTACATCACAAGTCGTGCTTGTGACGCACGGCATAATGCCAAGACCACCGTCACATAATTGTGCTTGTGACGCACGACATAATGCCAACACCACCGTCACATAATTGTCTCTCCCCCGTAACATGGCATTCAGGCACAGATGAGTAGTTGTGTAACTACTCAGTTTTAACTTCTGCGCTAGATTTGGGCGGGCGGTCATGTTCCGCCCCGGCCGCTTTACCCCTGGGAAAGGAGCCCCGTTTCCCATCGTATAGGAGGCTGAGTGGGCCGCAGTGCCGGTCTGGAGAGGTATGGGAAACAGAAAATCTTTTCGCCCCCACCGGGGATCAAACCCCTGAACCGTCCATCCCGTAGCGAGTTGCTATACCTACTAAGCTATTCAACATTCTGTTAAGAAAAATAATGCTACTACCAGCCACGTCATTCCTTTGCGGAAAGCCAAACACAGGGGAGGTGAACCACTGACAAATGCCACCCGCAAACGATCGTCCACGACATATGAATGTTGTGGGCATAATTTCTCAGCGTAAATTACCTGTGCACTGCGACTGGAATAGATTACATGCTTTGTGACACCATCGACCCCTTCCGCTGGAAGTGCCAGTGTTAAGATATACGGAATATTATTTTTTCTCGTAACTTACTGCACTGGTTACGGTACCTGCAGCTCGTTCCGTGTCGGTTGTCACTGCAGCCTCGTATTCCACAGCTCATCTAGCGCATTCAGACCTAAGGTTAATGCAGCAGAATGAAGGACAGACAGTACAAGTCATGTATTTGGTGCAAGGAGCAGACGACTACAGTAAGAGGTTTGAATTTTTGCTGCGCTGTTATCGTTGCTGATGGCGATACTGCAGTCGGCTTCGAGGGCTTAGTCGTGGTGACTGGTTTAACCTTCGTACAGTAAAGGAGTACCAGGAATATTTCCTGGGGGGTAAGGCGGCCGGTGCGTAGGGCTGACAACCTTGCCATCTTCATGTGCCGATTGTCTAGAAATCTAGGAGCATCAACCTCCTGGAACCCCAAGAGCCTGCCCAGGCCTGTAATGGGATTGCTTTACCTTTTACCCTTACAGTGACAGCACTATTTTAAAGCAGTGTGCACAAATTCGTTAAGGCTGAGGTCGGGATGTTTACATGGAAGTCTCAGTATAGGGATCATTATTTTATCTGACACCTATCGGTTGCCACTTCCTCTCGGCTCGTTTATCGCATTAACACAGCCCACTAATCCGACCGCCCACACATGCGGCGGAGGCTGGAAGTGACATACGATAGTTGTTGGCCAAAATAAGGACCGGGTAGTTTACGGCCATTTTCAGTATCTTAATGTTCGTGCACAGCCGTTTGCTTTAAGCACGCCATGTTTTTTTTTTAGCAAGGTGATTTGTTCGTGTGTTTGCACAGACAGCGTTGTAAATCACAGAACCTGAAATTGGCGGCGCATCTGGAATGACTCGTTTTCTTAGTCCGAGTGCTTAGCCTAGCTGGTATATGGATTCATCCATAAATGACGTCGCACAATTTTGGCGTAAAAATGACCCCCCCCCCTCTTGTCACGAAAGTCTGACTCCCTCTTCCAAATTACGAACCCCCCCCCCCCCCAGCCACAATAAAATGAATTGCTTACAGGAAGTAGTTGCCACTGTTTAAAGCCAAACTCCAGGCCGTGCTGCTTTACTAATGCGAAACACGATAACAAACAACGCACACAATTTAGCCTACTGCAAACAGTTACGATACGCCGTCGTCTGTCCGTTCATCAACGTCCGGCGCATTGCCTCACTGGAGTAAGAGAAGTCTAGCCAGCTCCGCACAGAATCATACAGGTTATATTAAGACTTTTGTGACATCACGATATTTCGAACCCCCCCACCCCCTTTGCCACACATCGTAACAAAAGTCTCAACCCCTCACAGCGTAACGTCATTTATGTACGACCCCTATCTACCAAAGCTTAAAGCGTTTATATTAGCTCTTTTTTAATAAATGAGGCTATATCAGCCCACATTTCATAAGTACATCGCGTTAAAATGCATTTGTCTGTAAAAACATCTTGTTTTCAACTCTATAGGGTTCAGGCTATGGTATATGACTTAGTGCCGACGTAATCTTCTTTGTTTGGAGTTTGTGCATCGTCTTAATTTTAACAGTGATGCGGTCAGGAAGCCGACTCTGCTTCCATCTGCCGGTAAAGAAAGGCACTTTATCTGGTGGACCCCCTTAGAAAGAGCTATTCTCAGGTCACCGAAACGACGGACAAATTCCAACGACATCATCTTGTTTTCATTCTACGTAACGTTTTGTCAATGTCGTTCCTTTTCCGTTTATGGTTGAGATATTCAGAAACACCTGCCTGCTGAAGACAGCGACTGTGGAACTTACTTCGCCACCAGCAGGACGGTTACTGCCTTCGGTTAAACAGCCTCTGTGGAGCAGTAACTAAAGCAAATCTTTCAGATCAGATTCCCCCAACGCAGTACAGAGCACATATGAATTCGGATACTTTATGATCTCGGTATTCCGCACCTAGTCCTGTTCATTAGGAAGAAGTGCTGGCCAAGCAGAATTCGTGTTAACCCTTACCGGCCCATTGTCGAGTTAAATTCGACAGCGCTTTCCGCTGTATTAGGCCCAATGTCGAGCTCAAATCGACACGTTATTTTACAGTATTTTATGTTGGTTTTCCCTAAGCTCCACTTATTCAGTGGCTTCTTTTGAACTTTGAAAATAACGTATTTTCTGAGATATTGATTTGGACCGGACTGATTGAATTCACAAGACTAATTTGGACTGCAAAGGGTTAAGAATGTCTGTTTTGATCAAAGGGTGCATCAAAACTGCATTGTTCCCGTAACAAAATATTCAGTGAATTTAAACATAATCGTAAATGACTGGAATTAAGTCTATTTCTATGATGCGTAATTATGAAAAACAGCAAAAAGAAAAACCCAGACATACAAAGTGCAAAGAATGCAAGCACGAGATGGCCAGGCTTTGCTAAGATAGCTTCTACTTACCTGTATTAAACTTACCACACTTTTGCTTGATGTTCCTCAGCCTTTGAAATCTGTGGAAATGAGGAAGGACCAAACATGGCGCCACGCCTCTCAAGTATTATATATACATATATATATATATATATATATGGCATATTTGGCGTGTAGACTTTTGACAAAATGATCGCTGTAGGCCAAGGTTTCAGGGATTCAACCGAGGTCACCCTTTGTGTGTACTATAAATGACATGTAATTCTTTTCTGTGTATCACATTTAACACCTTCCGTAGCACAAGTTGTATGTAATACAAATTCCGTTCTCAGGACCACGGGCCGGTTATGCTACACACGTATGTTCAGAGGACAGACTGCGTGTGATATAGGGGAGACCGGGTTTAGTTGGCTACAGGGGTAAGTTGGCACAACGTTAATATCTCGCCTCTCCTTTGTAAGAGCGCAGCACCTGTGAGGCAGTATGAAGAGCAACATCCTTCATTGCAGGGAAGTTACTTGGCAGTGTGCTCAGAGCTGTATCGGAAGCAAAATTTGGTTGTGTGTGTTTTGCACAGCGCCGAGTAATTTTACAACAGTTTGGTAAATACGTATTATTGAGAAGGCTGCTAGGGTTTTACCTGAACCAAAGTATGTAATTATGCAGTATATATGTGGCAATGTGACTGATAAGTAACAGTCTTTCTTGTGCATTTAATCTCAGAGGAAACCAACCTCAAAACCGAAAGTTTGTGTTGGGTCTAGTTGGCACATTTGCTACGGGGCAAGTTGGCTCACCGTGCCAGCTTACTGCGCGGTTAACAATACAGCATTCTGTACGTTTCTTCTTCTGTCATTTCAATTTTGTTGTAGGAAGCATAATTATGCCCAGAACATACAAAAGGAAAACTGAAAGGGCAAATATTGCCCCAGATACAGTGCTTCGAGCAGTTTGGGCAGTCAGAATAGAAAACAGGTCGATTAGAAGTGTAGCAAGAGATTTTGGGATCCCGTTTCGCTCTCTGACGAGATATTGCAGCAGAGCTTCCGAGGATGACGTAAGGGGAATTTCACAGAATCCGACATTCAGTATTGGGTACAAGAAAACTCGCCAGGTGAGTTCAGGTTCAGGGCGTAACAACCGTGCAGACACCTGATAGAGTTATTGGGCGCCGTGGTTGCAAACAAATAGGGAGACTGGTGTCCGCTGAACGTGGAAAATTAGTAACTTTAGCCCTGGCCGTTTCAGCGACAGGAAACACAGTGCCGCCATTTTTCATTTTCCCCAGGGTGAACTTTCGTGTCCATTTCTTGAATGGTGCTCCTGCAGGTAGTGAAGGTGATGCTAATCCTACTGGATGGATGAAGGCGGAACATTTTTTTAAGTTTGTGAAACATTTTGTTTCCCACGTGAAACCTTCAAAAGAACGACCAGTAGTTCTTCTCTTGGATAATCATGATTCGCATTTGTCAATCGCTGCACTCGATTACTGCAAGGAAAACGGCGTGACAGTTCTGTCCTTCCCACCTCATTGTAGTCACAAGCTGCAGCCGCTTGATAGGAGTGTCTTTGGGCCACTAAAGACCTATGTCAATCGTGCATGTGATGCATGGATCACAAACCACCCAGGACAAACGATGACCATTTACGATTTACCTGGAGTTATCAACATGTCTCTCGACTCTGCAGCTACTCCTGCAAATATCAAGGCTGGATTCCTGGCCACTAGAATTTATCCCTACAACAGAGATGTCTTTGGTGATGAGGAACTTATCTCTTCCTATGTAACAGACAGACCAGCGCCGGCCACAGACTCTGCAGCATTGAATTATAGTAATGGAAACATTAAACAAGATAAGTTTGCAGGACCTGGCCCCTCAATAATTCATTCTCCCGAACCAGGTTCATCCAAAAGAACACCTGCAGAAACAAATTCTTCCTCAAGCATGTCCTTGACTCCTGAACTTGTCCGTCCTTTTCCTAAAGCTACAGGCAGGAAAGGAACAGCAAACTCTACTAGAAAGAAAAGAGGTACAGCAATCCTGACTGATATGCCAGTGAAAGCATCCTTGCGCAAGACAAGCAGAAATCGAGACAAGTGGCAAAAGGAAAAACACATCAGACGGGGAGCAGGAAGAGCCTTTTTAATAATCCTGCAAGAGATTCTAAGAAGAAGAAAATAGTGAGGAAAATTCAGACAAACTGCTCAGACGAAAATGGTGGGGAAACATTTTGTTTGGTTTGCATGGACAGATACTCAAAGAGTGTAGCGGGGGGAAAAATGGGTTCAATGTACCCAGTGCCAAATGTGGGCCAATGATAAACGCACAGCTGGCGTTTCCTGGGGATATATTTGTTGCAACTGCAAGTCGGATGTATCAGAAAAAGATTTCTGAAGTTTTGTGGACATATATTTCTGTACTGAGTATCATTTTCCAGTGTAATTTGTAATGTTTGTCCTTAGTTTTGTACGACTTGTAAATCAGTTTCAGTATGTTGTTAGCATCATCTTAGCGTCATTTATGCTGTCCCAGAATATTTGTGACACTAAAATAAATCAGGCTCTACTATATGCCAACCTACCCCATGCTATGTGCCAACCTACCCCGTATATGGGACAAGTTGGCACAGGTGCAGACGTTAGAAAAAGGTCCTTTTTCATGGCTTCATTATTGAAATAACTTCTTCAGTATATTTTCTTGCATAGTCCAAGAATGACACTTGCCACCAGTACCATTACCTTTTCTGTGCCATTTGTATGAAAATTGTAAAAAATTAAAAAGTGAAAAGTGTGCCTACTAAACCCGGTCTCCCCTATACTTCTCTTCTGGATTATAAGGGAATTATATTATACAAATTTATCTTCAAGAACACTCGTTATTTCACATATGCATGGTATCTACCATATTTCCCGCCTTATAATACGCATTCTTTGTCCTGAAAAAGTCCCCCCCAAAACACCCTGCATCTTAACATCGGAAGGTGTTAATACGTTCCATGCGTAAAAATACCTTGCTAATTATAAGTTGCGTCTTATGTGGCGGGAAATACTGTAGTCCAATTTCCATACAGCGTGAATGAGGCCCTGAAACAAAAAACAGCATGTTTCTTGAAAGATTATAAAATTTTTTTGATCGGGAACCATTAATAATCAGAGGGTTTATATTTTATGGATCACAAAATGTATCAACACATGATCACAGCACAAAAACACAATTGTATCAACAAATGTCCTTTATTTTCCAAGCCACAGTGACAACGGTATTTTTTTCTTAAACAAGAGTGTCGCATTAACTATGGCAAAACCAAGTAAGTACAATTTTACAAAATAATAATTTACATCGCCCTGATGTGCATTACAGTCCAAGTGCCATCTGCCTACTGAAGACAAATAACACAAACATACGCACAAAAGCACAGAATTCATTTCATACAGCACAAACGCAACGCAGTTTACACCATCCTAAATACAAAGGTCGAGTTATCGTGTCCCCGAGCAAAGGAAAATGCAAAATCGGAATGTGTCGGCTTCTTTGCCGAAACCGTGGCTGTGTTATTGCTGCTGATAACTCAGCAGCTATAACGGGCATATGGACTCCAGGTGATCTCAAAGTATTCGGCATGGAAAACTGTAAATCAAAGTTCCCTACGGGTACTGCAGTCGTGCTGTGGGGACAGGACAGCAAGACCTCTGTATAAAATGGTAATTATTACTACAGATTATCACAGGTTTCTAGGCCTGGAACATCGCGTACAAAAAAACAAAATAATGAATGAAAACAAAATAATCCTTTTCACAGATAAACACAACTCACACAGTCCTACTTATACTATGAAAAAAAACGCTTTGATATACACTCTTTAATGGAATACAACCACGTTCATTTCATAACTGGGGTACAGACACACCACACTTTTTGTAGTTCAGGGCACTATAAAATTCATTATAGAACAAACATTTCCACTAAGCCAAATACATAATAAAAAACACCCTATACTTAAGATTACAACACCCAATAATGATACACTCATGTGTCCACAGAACTAATGGTATTGTGCAAAGCCTAAAAACAGGTTTAAGGGGCGTAAAAATTGTTTTATTAACCTGGCAAAGATGTGTTCAGGTTCAGTGCATAAACAAATGTCAGCTGTTCCCTCTCCTTAGCAGAGATTCACACCTGGCAACGTCAACGAAACTGCTTCTCTACACTACAGCCATCCGATCAATAGTAACATATGCTGCACCTGTCTGGTGCTCTATCAGTGCTACAAAATAAATGCTTACGCATAATTGCAAATGCACCAAGATATACACCTATAACAGACCTACATTCTGCGCTTGGAATTGAGTACATCAGGACATATATGCTTCAGATTTCAGCTAGATTCTATACCAAATGTGAAACACACGATAATCCTCTAATCGCGACCATAGGAAAATATAACCTGACCGACTTAATGAATATGTACACAAGGTACAGCCACAAACGTCCTAAGCATGCCCTGCTGTAAATAACCATGATTCAATGGTAGTGTTTTTTGCTCGTCTTTTCACTACTCTTACGATGATGGCATATCCCAGCTCAACAATCAAGAGGGAAGAAAATTCTAACGAAACATGACGGGCAATTGGTATCAAGGAACAATTATAATTAGATTAATGTGTAGCTGTTGATGTAATTACAGAGAAATAAATGAAAGACTTAAAAAAAAAACAAATGTCAACACAAGGGTGTCACTTTGGAAACATTAACAGTGCAGGCCACCGTGAAGATCACCCAAGGATTTAATATGCAAAACGGGAACTGATTACACTGGTCTACAAAATAAAACTTACTTTAATCGTCAGAAACAAAAATATACTTTTCTAGATTAATTTTTCACGCTGATTATAAAAATGTTTTAGGTTTTTCCTGGCACGTGTAGTTTTAACAGGACAACTTATGCTCTAATATTCACAAAAATTTTAGTAAGTCAGATACATAGGCACACTTCCAGGACATAAAACATAATTTCATAATTCTTTGGCTCCCGCCATATCATAGGAATAGCGAAGGGCATTGATACATTCAGACCTGTTGATAAAAACGTTAATTATATACTTCATGAATATTTTGAGAAGAATAAACACAATTAGCGTGATTATATTATGTAAATAAATTAGAGTTTTCAATCCAGTTTTGATATGAAAATAGTCATACCCCCCGCCTCATCTCAAAAAGTATATGTGCTGCAGAAAAACTAAATACAAATTTGGAATCAGCGGCTCAAACTTTGTCTAATTTACATGTTAGTTTGCTTGATGAATTTTCCTTGTAGACCAGTGTTATTGCTGTTTTATCTAAACTGACACAAAACAAAAGTTTTGGCAGATATCCATTTAAACAACCTGCCATTCTTAAGCAACGAAATGTATATTTCTTAAAGAACCCCTACAGACAATATACTCCTCTCCGTTAAAGTCTGAAGTGCCAACCCAACCACGCATATTGACCAACCCTTTCTTGTTAAAGAAAGTATATGGTAGCCACGTAGGAGGTACCGAATTTGTCAGCGTCTGCAGTCTGTCACATACCCACAGTTACTTCAACTAACCCTCACCCTCATGTTATGACGTCATAATCGACAATTTAAAAGCACACAGCGTCGAGGCCGCACCACCTACAAAATCTTTTTTCCCGACTGTAAGGTGGGTTAAGCTGTTCAGAAGGGCATATCGTGCCCGCAGACACGGTTAAGCAACACAGGACAGTCGGTACAGGCACAAAATTGCCGTGCGGCTAACAAATTTCAAGACTTGCAAACTGTAGTAGCTGTAACGCCGTGCATTAGGAAAATCGGACCACTGACCACAATTTGTCCATCCGCTCTAATTATTGCAGCAGTTTTACGCAATCCCACCATTCAGCAGAACACAGTTCCTTGTCGTACGTAGGTAAGACCTAACTGTGGAAGACTACCGTCAGCAGGCTTCCAACGTAGCAGAATTGCAGCTTAAAACCCCTGGAAATGATAATTTCCAGGGGGTTTAAGCTTTGTCTAACGCTCTCACGCTCTCCTCTTCCATATTAAACAACACACCTATGCATTCATAAACTGCAACCTCTGAAGACATACTGTGCACAGGAAATAGATATTTGACTGGAAAACCATCCCAACCGAGTTGTTACACACTATCAAATTGCTGGCCACGGGAAAGCTTATCCAAAATCGGCCACTGCGACTATTGCTACAAACGGGTTCCGGAAAACAGGCTTGTTTCCCTGCAACCGTTACATATTTGATGAACATGACTTTCTGGAAGAAGCTCAGCGCAACATCACGAGTTGTTTGCTTGAAACCCCTGTGCCATGTACCAGCTCTTCAGAAGAACCGCCTAACACTAGCAGCACGAATCCACAGACAGTTACCAGCACTGTCACTACGTCTGCCTCACAAAACACCTCTGTTGTTGTTCGGCCCTCTGATATTAGACATGGTCCAGACATCTCTAGCAGAAGACATGAAGAACCAAAAAACCGTCACATTCCTGGAAAGGATCTACTGCTGTTTTGACGAGCTCATCTTGCAAGAACAAACTGCAAGAAGACCTAAAGACGAAAGACTCTAGAAATCAGAGGAAATCTTCGTCCAAATTAGTCGCAGAAAAAGAAAGTCTGGTCCTAGTGACGCCAATATATCGATTGTTCGTGCTCAACATGAAATGAAGAGAAAGAAGAGACTCTCAGTCATCATCCTCAGACTCCGAAAAATGTGAGGAGCCCAATGTCACAGAAACTGATGAAGATTCAGATATATTCCTATTTTATTAGATCAAGACACTCCCATTGTCTCAGTACAAATTGAAGGTGTCTATAGAATCTTAGTGATTGATTCAGGGTCAAGTTGTATTTTGCAACCTGGTGTGTCAATAGCACCTGTATAGTGCACATCTCTCACTCCTTTCGGTGTGACAGGAGATAATTTGGCAGTTCAGGGAGAACAAAGCATATCTTTTCTGATGGGTGGAGTTATGTTTAGACACACGTTCGTAGTAAGCCAACTACCTACTACGGCAGCTGGTATACTAGGTGTTAATTTTCTCACACCTAAGCAGGTAGTGTTAGATCTAGGTAACAGTAGGTTGTCGCTATTAAGAGGTCCAAGTTTAGGGTTAGTAGTTAGTGGTGATGGAAAACAGAAGTCAGTGTTAGTTCCCCATGTTTTCACATCAAGGGTAAAGTCCCAAGATAGTGAGGTTAAGCACGTAAAACCTTGCAAAAGTAAAGAACTACCTATACAGTTGGAGGAGTCAGAACCGTGGTAGGTTGTGTAAACGCACGGTAGTACTGAAACCGAGAACTAAACATGTGGTTCAAGGAAAAGTTGTAGGAGATAGAGTAGGGAGTTCACCCAGTTTAGTGTGTGTGGAGCCAGCTCTTGTGTCCATACAAGTTATTAGTGTAGCTTGTGTTTTGTCATACACCAGTGCAGCTAAAAGACAGCCACAGCAGAAGAGTAGTGAGTATCGAACACAGAACTACTTGGCAGGCTCATCTGACAATTCTCAGAATCAAGTGCAAGTTGAAAAAAGTTCGTTAGTGAAGAGTCCATGTGATACAGTGATTCTCATGGTGGTTAATTTCAGTGAAGAAGAGTTAACAGTGCCTAAAGGAACAGTGTTAGGTATCTCACAAGAAACGTCAGAAAGTTTAGTAGTGCCCATAGATGAGAGTGTAAGTACAGTAAAGAATGCAAAAGCTGGGTTGTTTTCTGAATCAAGTCAGAAGGTAACCAGGAAATTTAAAGAATACATAGCTACCAAGTTAGCTCATTTATCTAAGATTGAGAGGAAGATCATAGAGCCAGTGTTATGGGAATATGCTGATTTATTCCATGATGATAAGGACAATGATTTTAAAAGTACAAATGTGGTGGAACATAGGATAGAGACAGGTGATGCAGCACCAATAAGGAAACATTCCTATCATATTCCATTTGCGCTTAGAGATGAAGTAGACAGACAGGTAAGGACAATGCTAGATAAGTGTGTGATAAGACCAAGTAATTCCCTTTGGCAATCCCCTGTGATTTTAGTGCCTAAGAAATCGGAAACAGGCTTACCTAAGTACAGGTTTTGTGTTGATTACAGAGCATTGAATGCTGTCACTAAGTTCGACATTTATCCTTTGCCAAGATTTGAAGATACAGTATCCACGTTAGCAGGATCTAAGTGGTTTAGCAAGCTGGATTTATACCAAGGCTTTTGGCAGGTCAATATTTGTGAAGAACACAGGGAAAAGTCTGCTTTTTCTGTACCGAGCGGATTTTATGAGTTTAATAGGTTGCCTTATGGGATGACAAACAGTCCTGCTAGTTTTCAGAGACTAATGGATGTGGTGTTGAGGAATTTAGTAGGGAAAGAAGCTTGGGTTTTTATGGATGATGTGGCGATTTATTCGTATTCTTTGGAAGAACATGCAAGAAGACTACCTCATGTATTTGATAGTTTTATGAGAGCCAATCTTCAGTTGCAGCCAGAAAAGTGTAATTTTGCTAAGACCAAAATTACCTATCTGGGCTATGTTTTGTCACAGAATGGTATTGAAGCTTCTGAAGATAAGGTCAGGGCTATCCAACAATATCCAACTCCACAGTCAGTTAAAGATGTCAGAGTTTTTCTGGGTTTGTGTTCGTTTTATAGGCGGTTGGTGCCACATTTTGCTGACATTGCAAAACCATTGACCCAGTTAACTAAGAAGGATCTTAAGTGGCAGTGGACACAAGATTGTCAGAATGCGTTTGAAGATCTGAAGAATAAATTGAGTAACCCGCCAGTTTTAGCTTTCCCAGATCTTGTTACCTTTTATTTTGGCAACAGATGCATCACAGGTAGGCTTAGGAGCAGTATTATCTCAGGTTCAGGGTGGAGTAGAACGGCCGGTAGCCTATGCCAGTAGGCAGCTTAACAAAGCTGAGGTCATATTCAGTATCTGAACTTGAGGCATTGGCAGTTGTTTGGGCTACTAAATATTTTAGATGTTATCTTTATGGAAAGAAATTTCTAGTGAGAACAGATCATGCAGCATTGAAATTTATTCATAAATTTGCTGATAATAATGCTAGGTTGAATAGATGGAGTTTAAGGTTAGACGAGTTTGACTTTGACATAGAGCATGTGCCAGGTTCGAGGATGGGGCATGTGGATGCTCTGAGCAGGCATGTAGCACTAGTGAGCAAGGAAACCCCCCTAAATAGAGAGAGGTTTTTAGAAGAGCAGACCCCCCCTAACTAGAGAGAGGGTTTTAGAAGAGCAGTTAAAGGATAGTTTCTGTAATGCTCAAAGAGTTAAACAGAGTACCAGAAATAGTGAATTTTTCTGTGATAAAGATGGAGTATTATACAGAAGAAATATAGGGAAGGATAACCAATTAGTGGTTCCAAAGACTATGATCACAGATGTAATTCGTATGAATCACGATCCAGTGTACGCTTCTCATCCAGGTAATAAGAGATGTTATGATTTGATTGCACTTAAGTTTTGGTGGCCTAAGATGAGGTTTATGGTAGAAGATTATGTGAGAAATTGTGATAAGTGTTAGAAAAGGAAAGGACACCAGTTTCGTGCACCATTAGGTGAGCTACCAGAACCAACAGAACCGTTCCAAGTGACTAGTATGGACATAACAGGACCATATAGTCAGACACCACGTAAGAACAAATATTTGCTGACATTTATATATAATTTTTCTAGGTATCCTGAAGCCTTTCCCATACCCGATATCTCTGCTGAGACATGTGCAAGAGTATATGCCACTCAGATAATTGCTAGACATGGGTCAGGATCAGTTTTGATTACAGATCAAGGTAGGCAATTTACTTCTAATTTTTTCAAAGAGACCTGTAGAATTTTGAATGTCAAGAAAGTACAGACAAGTCCATATCATGCACAGTGCAATGGTCTAGTCGAACGACTTCATAAGACTTTACATGTTTTAACACATGTACCATGCCTTTTTTTTTTTAAAGAGATTCACGTTTATTGTAATCTTGTTTCAGTCAGGAAAGGTAAGTGACTGTGACAGGGACGTCACAGGCTGAGGAGGAGGAAATTGTAGTGAATTGTTGGATCGTGAAATTTTCCATTGGGTAGTTTTTTTTTTCTTTATTTTGATTTCTGATCTTTGTGTGTGTGGTTTCTTCCTCCCTCTACCCTCAGCAATCTGTTCGTAAAGCAGTGCCTTGTTTAGTAGAATGATGCAAGCGTCTGGCGATAGCCAATCGCGGTAAGGGATTAACGTAAACATTTTGATGGCTATCCCGGGAGCAGTTGCTAGCCTCGGGCACTTGTCTGGAAACCTCTTAGCAGGAAGGACAGAGTCGCTACATGGGATAAATTTGAGGACAAAGGAACCGAGAACAAATTACATATTTTGAGGTAAGCGGTTAGTTACATGGGTGTGATATTACAGCGATTAGCAGAATTACAAAAGTAATTTATATTTTCCAAATTCAGAAAGGAAAATTATACAGACTCCGGCTTGAATTATTCTACGTTCAAGGTACTGTTTTATTCAGAAGGTA
Source organism: Reticulitermes speratus (assembly GCA_021186555.1). NCBI lineage: Eukaryota > Metazoa > Arthropoda > Insecta > Blattodea > Rhinotermitidae > Reticulitermes > Reticulitermes speratus. The sequence continues at coordinate 22,525,093 of JAJKFL010000427.1, read as the reverse complement.
TTTGATGTGTTTGTAAAGGTTTAAGTTTTATCAGTGTTATAATTGAAAAGACGTCCTTTTTTTGGTGATTGTTTTAGGTTTATAGTAGAATTATAATATTTTCTTTATATTATAGTAAGGTACACTTTCATATATTTAGTAATTTTTCACAATATATTTCGTTCTTGTTAAATTCAATTTTCTCTTTTATTACGTCAAATTACAAGTGTTGTGAGTTGAGATTAAATAGCTAGCTTTCTGTGTGCACGTAGAATAGGTAGGCTGTGAGTATACTGCGAACAAAAGAAGTCACACCCTACAACGAAGTTACCCGAGCCCTCTCATACGAAGATTCACGAACATACCCCTCCCTACATACGCAACACTCTATCCCACTCCTGCGAAGATAGGCAACCCGCTTGAGGCTACGCCAACAGGTTTCACTGTGTACGTCACTCGGAGCTACGCAGATAGCGACACGACGTGCACTGTCCACTCATCCGAATCTTTAGCTGTTGAGCGCGCTTTTTTATTTGGTGGCAGCGTTTTACCAGTACAAAAATGGTGGCAGCGGTGGGATAGGGTTTTGTGTTTTACTAATACCAGACCTTGAAAGGACAGGACAGACGTTTCACAACACAATAAGAAATGACTACGGAGATAATATAATACTATGCCAGTAGTTGCGTAAAAATAAAAAACAACTAATACCACGAACAGTATTTAAACGTTTTATTAAACAGTTTTTATATATTCTTTTAAGTGAGATTTTATATTTTTTAACTGATAAAGGTACACATCGTACAACTTCAAAGTGGTCCGAATATCTACTCACATGAGTTTTTAAGACTGTTCACAGACTATGTATATATTGTGAATTTGTTTTAATATGTGAATATCTGGTACATAAGACAAAGAAACCCTGAAGATGGAACTTTAATGTTCCGAAACACGTGTAGGGAAATAGGCCTGAATAAAATTGGTCATATTAGTGCAATCGTTGGTCTTATTGTTGTGATTTGTTTAATACCACGGGGTTCACTGTTAGTGACTAGTATTACGGGTGTCACATTGTGTAGAGGTTTTACACCGCATAAAAACCTTTCAAACATCACGTTCAATAACGAAGAGACAAAAATCCTTGAATTAGTTTATAAGTGTTTCTTTCTCAAAGTCCATAAGTCAGTATCATGTACACGCTTATTAAGGACGTTGCAGTGTATTTTGTTAATAGTCGTAGATGTTACTGATGGGTATTTGTACCACAATGCATAGTAGTCTTACAGTATAATATAATTTGCAGGAGACAGAGAGTAATGTTGGGGCTCTATGGAAAGCATCAACCCGAAATCCTTTAAAGGCACTTTTCAGAAAAAAGGATCATGAGATGAAATGCTGTTGATAAATATACGTAAGAAGGGGTATAAAACCCCTGGGAAAAGTTAGAAAGACACGAAGAGCAGAGTTAGAAAGCCAACCGAAGGTACCGCGAGAGAGGACACACGGACGGTCTCGTGGGTCCGAGATCGACTCCAGTCACGACAGAGACTCCGACAACCTACGACAGAGACTTCGACAAGCTACGGCACCATAGAGTCATGGCGTCCAACACCGAACTTCTGATCTTCATCGGCGCCATTTTAAGTTTCCAAGGTAGGACAAGTCATCGAGTTGCCCAAGGTACATGGTGGTCTAGCTAGAGAACGCATACGAAATTAGAGTAATCACTGATACGCCTCGCCTAATAAGATTGATTAATGTAACTTTTTTAGTAATATATTTCAAAACCCAAGTTGGTGCTCTCATTACTCCTAAACTCCCACGACTTCCCAAGCCAGAAATTAAGAACAACAGAGACTGATCTCTAGCAGTCTCCACAATAATTAACTCAAATAATCCGAGAGATGGTGGCACGCTACCGGGTCGGGTATCTGGACTATAAGCCCTGACGCCTGGTCCTCACAAAATTACCGTGTCTCAGCTCACGACCTACCGATAATAGTCAGAAAACGGAAGATCGGGAGTTGCGGCACGACAGAATGGTGGCAGCGTCGTGATCTTTAGTTGACTTAAAAATAGTGGCAGCATCGCGATAATTTTGTTAGCATTAGAGTATGTTGGAAATTACGGTAGCATCGTGATTAAGTTACAGTATTTCTTTAGTGCAAAAATTGGCGACAGAGTCACGATAATTTAGTAGATCATTGTAATACGCTGAAGTTGTTGTATTAAGTAAAAATTAAAGGACGTTGCAGTGTATTTTGTTAATAGTCGTAGATGTTACTGATGGGTATTTGTACCACAATATGCATAGTAGTCTTACAGTATAATATAATTTGCAGGAGACAGAGAGTAATGTTGGGGCTCTATGGAAAGCATCAACCCGAAATCCTCTAAAGGCACTTTTCAGAAAAAAGGATGATGGAGATGATGCTGTTGATAAACATACTTAAGAAGGGGTATAAAACCCCTGGGAAAAGTTAGAAAGACACGAAGAGCAGAGTTAGAAAGCCAACCAGAAGGTACCGCGAGAGAGGACACACGGACTGTCTCGTGGGTCCGAGATCGACTCCAGTCACGACAGAGACTCCGACAACCTACGACAGAGACTTCGACAAGCTACGGCACCATAGAGTCATGGCGTCCAACACCGAACTTCTGATCTTCATCGGCGCCATTTTAAGTTTCCAAGGTAGGACAAGTCATCGAGTTGCCCAAGGTACATGGTGGTCTAGCTAGAGAACGCATACGAAATTAGAGTAATCACTGATACGCCTCGCCTAATAAGATTGATTAATGTAACTTTTTTAGTAATATATTTCAAAACCCAAGTTGGTGCTCTCATTACTCCTAAACTCCCACGACTTCCCAAGCCAGAAATTAATAACAACAGAGACTGATCTCTCGCAGTCTCCACAATAATTAACTCAAATAATCCGAGAGATGGTGGCACGCTACCGGGTCGGGTATCTGGACTATAAGCCCTGACGCCTGGTCCCCACACAATTACCGTGTCTCAGCTCACGACCTACCGATAATAGTCGGAAATCGGAAGATCGGGAGTTGCGGCACGACAGAATGGTGGCAGCGTCGTGATCTTTAGTTGACTTAAAAATAGTGGCAGCATCGCGATAATTTTGTTAGCAATAGAGTATGTTGGAAATGACGGTAGCATCGTGATTAAGTTACAGTATTTCTTTAGTGCAAAAATTGGCGACAGAGTCACGATAATTTAGTAGATCATTGTAATACGCTGAAGTTGTTGTATTAAGTAAAAATTAAAGGACGTTGCAGTGTATTTTGTTAATAGTCGTAGATGTTACTGATGGGTATTTGTACCACAATATGCATAGTAGTCTTACAGTATAATATAATTTGCAGGAGACAGAGAGTAATGTTGGGGCTCTATGGAAAGCATCAACCCGAAATCCTCTAAAGGCACTTTTCAGAAAAAAGGATCATGGAGATGATGCTGTTGATAAACATACGTAAGAAGGGGTATAAAACCCCTGGGAAAAGTTTGAAAGACACGAAGAGCAGAGTTAGAAAGCCAACCAGAAGGTACCGCGAGAGAGGACACACGGACGGTCTCGTGGGTCCGAGATCGACTCCAGTCACGACAGAGACTCCGACAACCTACGACAGAGACTTCGACAAGCTACGGCACCATAGAGTCATGGCGTCCAACACCGAACTTCTGATCTTCATCGGCGCCATTTTAAGTTTCCAAGGTAGGACAAGTCATCGAGTTGCCCAAGGTACATGGTGGTCTAGCTAGAGAACGCATACGAAATTAGAGTAATCACTGATACGCCTCGCCTAATAAGATTGATTAATGTAACTTTTTTAGTAATATATTTCAAAACCCAAGTTGGTGCTCTCATTACTCCTAAACTCCCACGACTTCCCAAGCCAGAAATTAAGAACAACAGAGACTGATCTCTAGCAGTCTCCACAATAATTAACTCAAATAATCCGAGAGATGGTGGCACGCTACCGGGTCGGGTATCTGGACTATAAGCCCTGACGCCTGGTCCTCACAAAATTACCGTGTCTCAGCTCACGACCTACCGATAATAGTCGGAAATCGGAAGATCGGGAGTTGCGGCACGACAGAATGGTGGCAGCGTCGTGATCTTTAGTTGACTTAAAAATAGTGGCAATTTCGCGATACTTTTGTTAGCATTAGAGTATGTTGGAAATTACGGTAGCATCATGATTAAGTTACAGTATTTCTTTAGTGCAAAAATTGGCGACAGAGTCACGATAATTTAGTAGATCATTGTAATACGCTGAAGTTGTTGTATTAAGTAAAAATTGCTGACACATGAAGGTTAGTTAAGAAAGAGCCAACTAGACAATAATACACAGGAAACGTAGCATATTATTGCAAGAGAGTGAGAGCTATTTTTAATACTTGGTGGAAAAATAGATAAAAGGTAAAATGGAATCCAGAATGAGGACTTTAGAAGAACTAATGCAAAATTTAAGTTTAGGCAGAAGTAAAGACTTGTCTTTAGTAGCAAGCATCAAGGAGTATGCAGGACCCAAGACACGTAAGAAGTCAATTCAAGAATTTTTTGACCAGGTTGAACAGTACGGACAAATTAGTAATTGGACCGAGCATGACTTAGTAGCTATTACTATATCAAAATTGACCGACGAGGCAGCTTTGTTTGTAAAAGGACTCGACCAGTCGGAACGACAGGATTTGACATACGAAAGACTAAAAGAATTATTAACACGAAGATTCTCGGACAGATTACCCTTACAGTACCATTACACGCTGTTGCATGAGGCGAGACAAGAAAAGACGGAGACACCAGCTCAGTTTCTGGACTGTCTAAGAACTATTAGTGCGAAGACCATTCGCAAGGGTTCAACTCCCGCCGAATGCGCGATACTGGCAGAAGAAGGACGGTACAGACTTCTGTCAGCATTTATTCACGGATGTACAGGATCAGTAGGGAGGGAACTTAGATTCCGGATGCCCGAAAATCTTGAACAAGCCTTGAACATAGCCATAACAGTATATAATGCGCTAAAACTGGAAGGTGATCTGAAGGGAGAAAGAACTTACAGACCAGACGCTAGGACCATCACATGTTACGGATGTAACAAGAAGGGACATATTCGGAGAGACTGCAGGGCAGCCAAGGGAGGTTACCCAAGAAATACTTATCGCAAGGAAGCGAAGTATGAGGTTGATAGAACAGATAGTAAAAGACATTCGGTGCAATGTTGGGAATGCGGTAGACTAGGACACATAGCAAGGGACTGTACTAAGAGAAAGTGGCCGACTACGCGAGCCAAACAAACGGAAGGAGCAATCGCGGGTAAGCAGACCCCAAACTAAAAGAGACCTTTGGAGGCCCCGTACGAAGGTCAATGATAACCACAGAAAAGATAATTCCGACAATTGCGGATGGAACTGATGAGGATCTAGTTCTGACAGTTAAGGTGGGTGAAGAAAATTTTGAGTTTCTTGTGGATACAGGGGCAAGTGTTTCATTGATTCAACCAAAAGTTGGATCTGGGCTGAGCGATGGATCACAGTATGTGGTAAGAGGTGTGACAGGTAGCGAGCTTAAAATCAAAGGACTAAGATGCCTACGATTTCAGCTCGGGACCAGAACATTTGAGCACACATTTTTAGTAGCTAGGATAGCCACTAAATACCACGGGATAATGGGACTGGATAGTCTCAGGTCTTTAGGAGCCGTGATAGATGTAGGACGAGGTTTATTTAGGATCGGCAGAGATAATTATCCCCTGACAGATAAGGAGTGTCACGGGGAGGGGAATGAATTTTTAGGGAAAATAGAGCGCGACGGTAAAACAGCTAAGACTGTAGAAACCAACCCTCTAGCGGGTAGTGCGCACACTGGTAGGTCGCAAGACTCGGAGTCTATAGTAGGACCGAGGGCGGAGCTACGAGAAGAAATATTTGGAATTATGGCTTCCAACGTAACGATACTGGCCCAAAAGACAGTTTTGCCAGCCGACAGTTGAACACATCGGAGAAGAAAATGTCAGTAACAGAAAAAGAGTTATTGGCAGTAATCTACGGAACCAAACAATACAGGTGCTATTTGTTTGGCAGACCCTTCGTCCTAGTAACTGATCATAGTTCACTCCGATGGATGTTAAAGCTGAAGGAACCGAGTGCCAAACTGACCAGGTGGGCCCTGCGACTATCAGAATTTCAATGCGAGGTCGTACACCGACCAGGTAAACAGCACATCGTACCCGATGTTTTGTCACGACACGTGGCGACGATACATACGAAGGAAGAAGAACCGATAGATAGAGCAGTTATGAATGCGGAGCAAGACACGGATGCCTTTTGTAAAAAAAATTAGGAGCCATTTAGACACCTTAACAGATTACATGGAAGACCTAGACGAACTTCTCTATCGAAAAGGGCCGCGCGGGAAATTAAAATTAGTTATTCCCAAGAGTTTAGTTACAAAAATCATTAGACAGCATCACGATTCCCGATATGCTGCGCACGCAGGGGTTAGGAAAACCCAACAATGGTTGAGAACTAAATATTACTGGCCCAGTTTACATCAAGACGTAGAAAACTATATCCAGAAATGCGATAAGTGCGCACGGTTGAAACCAGGGCGTAGGAGCGTGGCGCCATTAGGCCAAATGCCCGAAGCCAAGGGACCCGGAGATATTCTGTCAATCGACATCACAGGACCATACAATACCTCGAAGGAAGGGTACCGGTATCTATTAACATGTATAGATCATTTTACGAAATGGCCACAAGCCATACCGTTGAGGGACCAAGAAGTCCCAACCATTGCGCGGATCTTGATAAATAATATTTTTTCGAGGCATGGAGTATATAACACCGTGTTAAGCGATCGCGGACGGAATTTCATGTCCGAACTCGTGAAGGAGACCTGTTCGTTATTAGGAGCAAGGAAAGTATTTACCAGCCCATACCACCCGGAAGGCAATGGACAAATTGAGAATTTTCATAGAGTATTAAACAATGGCCTGGCGTGTGAAATAGATGGAAAAGGAAATGACTGGGTTAAATACGTTGATCTAGTATTATGGGCATATAGATCACAACCACACAGTGTCACGGGATACTCACCATTTTACATGTTATATGGGAGAGAGATGGCCAACCCAGGAGATGAGGAATTATCAGCCTACCTGAGGAACAAGCGTGAACACACAGACGCTAAGGAATGGGTGGACGAATTAGCTTCAAGCATGAGGAAAATTCAGAGAAAGGTTAGGGAGAAAATAAGAGATGGAAGGAGAACCCAGCAGAGATACCATGACCGGAAAGCAAAAAGGATAGAATACGAGCCTGGAGATTTGGTTTATTGGAAAAAAATTATAAAAGGAAGTTGAGCGAGAAATGGCAAGGACCGTATAAGGTGATAGAAAAATTGTCAGGTGAAGTATATAAGATTGAGGGACCCCGAGGAAACCCCATGAATTTAAATATAGGACAGTTAAAGAAATGTAAAGCCACTCTGGAATATATAGGTGAGCAGAAGGCGCGAGAAAGGGAAACGCGTAGAAACAAACCGTTAAGAAGGGGGAGTAGTGATGACGAAACCGACGAGGACTCCGACTTAGACTGGATCCAAGAACAAGACTGGAGTAAAACGACACTCCCTAGATTTGACGAGACCCCGAAGAACGGACAAGAACCAGACGGGGAGAACGCCTCGATTGTTGAGGAAGGTAGATATGATTTGCGTCCTCGTAAGCATGTAAACTATGAAGAATAGAGGATTAGAGTGACCCTTAAGAATAGGAAAATTATAAAGGAGAATTGTTTCTTTTTATAGGTGCGAGAGCTGAATCGACGGAACCGTCTCCACCAAGCCAGATCATGATAGGGACCGCCTTTTTGTACGAACATGAGATGCAAGTCACGGGAAATTTTTGGAATTTGGCATTGAATATAAACATATCTAACTATGGGGAAATGGCCCGAACTGCACTGAGGGACTTGGAAGAACTCACGCAAGCTAATAAACTTGCAATTGGAATTCAGAGAGAAATTAGGAATTTACAAACAATAGCGAGGGAAATTGTTCGGAAAATAAAGAACGTACAATCAATTTTAATGGGAGGACCACGCGTTGAAAGAAGTATACTGGCCATAGGTGGACGAATGATGAAATATCTGTTTGGAACGGCTTTGACGACCGATATCGCTTCGATAAACACTAAGGTAGAGGAAATGGATCGAACACAAGGAAGTTAGTACATGACTTACGAAATCAGATTACTTTATCCAAAATTTGGGAAGACCATATTAGTACAAATTCATACAAACTAGGAATCTTGATGAAACAGGTCAAGCTACAATTAAGAGAGTCGGAGCGATTACGAAAGAATATTATTCAATGGGAAAATGATACGAAAAACGAGATAGGACAAGACCACGAAACAAACAGTTATTTAAGAGAGATAGACGTCCATCTATTGCAAGTATATTCTGATGTCACCGAATTGGCTATGGGTTTGGAGCTAGCAGCCCTGAATCGGCTAGCGGCCACCTTGATGCCCGTGGATAAGTTAACGGAGGTTTTGCGACAAATCACCGTACACCTACCCCCAGGACTTAATTTCCTACGTCCCGTAAAACCGGAATTTATGTATATATTTTATACAACTATGTCGGTACATGCAGTGACCTACGACGGATTAATTCGGTTAATAATACAGATACCCTTAAAGGAGACTCAGAGCACGTATTCCGTGTACCGAGTGCTCCCATTACCGACCTATTCCCATGAGGTAGGGAGACATGTTCAGATTGGTCGTAATGATAAATGGTTTGCTGTATCGGCAGACCACAGAGCGTACTATGAATTAGAAAACGGGTACCAAAGTAATTGTAAATTTGGCAACATAACGTTTTGCGAGGTAACTTCACCAAGGATGGATCGCAGCCGCGATTCATGCTTGAGTGGTCTGTTTTATGGTAAAGATGAACCAATTCTAAATTATTGTGAAAAATTTTAGTAAGGCAGAAGTTTAGTCCAATAATACGACGAGCAAAGACCAACCATGGCTTGTGGGTATACTCGGTAGACCAATCCTATACCTTCGAAGCAAGATGTGAAACCGCCCCGACCACTAGGAAAGTTGTATTGGAGGGCGCAGGTTGGGTAGTACAGCCGGAAGGATGCATTTGGGTCCATGAAGAAATGACATTGGAGGCCCGACGGAGCTTTCATTCCGATTATACAATGGAACGGAACCCAGTGATCCTACCTACAATCAAAACATTATTTTTGACCCCCGAACACCAAGTGTTGCAGGAACAACCTGGTGCAGTAAAGGACATTTTGGAAGAATGGGACAACTGGAACGCAGACGGAGAACAGACTATGATTTCAACCAAACAACTGATTGCGCAGTTACAAACGCAAATGAGGGAGGACAAGGATCGGCGCGACGCCATATTGATTGCGACGGCGGTAGTCGCGGTACTGATGACAGCAACCGTGATCCTTGTATTGGTATGGAAAAGGGGATTTTTCCATAAATCAGCAGCTAACAACAGAGTCAGTTCACCAACAACGGATGAAGGAGATCAAGATGCGACGGACAGCGAAACACCCCAGACTCAACGGCCGGAGTCTCGTTTCGTGTCACCGCGTTTGAATCTACCTCCTGTGTAAATTGATTGAGACAAATGTAAATATTGTAATAAGAATTGTATATATGCTGTAAATGTAAATTGTACATAATCTTGTGAAGATTAGTCCAATTTTTAAGGGCGGGGTGATGTAGTGAAGTAATTTTTTGTGTTATGAGATTTGTGAAATTGTGTATAATAAAGTTGCAATGTAGAACACCAGTACCTTGAAGGCAGGCAATACGCTGACGTTGAAATCAAGAATGTGAAGGCCCGATGAAGAAATGATGCGTAAGCATTTCATTAGGTGGAAGAGACTTTAGTAGCACTGACAAAGGTTGTCTAAACCTAGGTGGTCAGCAGTTGCGAGGATGTTGAAGGTCCTTTTTGATTACAAATTGTTGATAAACATACGTAACAAGGGGTATAAAACCCCTGGGAAAAGTTAGAAAGACACGAAGAGCAGAGAGAGAAAGCCAACCAGAAGGTACCGCGAGAGAGGACACACGGACGGTCTCGTGGGTCCGAGATCGACTCCAGTCACAACAGACTCCGACAAGCTACGACAGAGACTTCGACAAGCTACGGCACCATAGAGTCATGGCGTCCAACACCGAACTTCTGATCTTCATCGGCGCCATTTTAAGTTTCGGGGGACACAGATTTACACGGCTGAACAAAAAGCAGACCTCCTGGCAACACATTTCGAGAATCATAAACTGACCACCCCCACCCCCCTCCCCAGAAGAATACATCAGACTCCAAAGCGGTGGACAGCGTAGTGAGTACCTTCTGCACACGACAGGACCACGATGACGCTGAGATTCCACTTATCTACCCATCAGAGGTTCAAAAGCTTATTCAAAAACTTAAACCCCGAACGTCGCCGGGGGATGACGGGGTTACCGACATCCTCATTAGAAACCTTCCTTCAACGGTGATTGGACATCTGACGAGACTTTATAACATCTCTCTACGGCTGGGACATTTTCCCACATCGTGGAAACACGCAAAAGTCATAGCAATTCCAAAACCTCGAAAACCTCCGACATATAGACCTATTAGTCTACCCCCAAAACTCAGTAAAATATTGGAACGTATTGTGGCGAAACGTCTCACAGGGAAGGCTATTGGCGAAGGCATCATTCCGAAGGAACAGTTCGGATTTCGAAAACACCATTCGACTACGGCACAACTTACACGGCTCTCGGACTTTATAACACATGGATTCAACATCCGAAAACATAGGGACTCATTACACTCGACTTAGAAAAAGCATAAGATACGGTCTGGATCAAAGGATTGCTCTTTATAATAATTAATTTCAAATTCCCAGCTTACATAATCAAATTCCATCTCTCTTACCTCTCCCACAGATCCTTCTCAGTGACTCTTTCAGGTGTTACCTCCCCCATTAAGTATCCCTCCGCTGGATTGCCCCAGGGGGCGGTCCTCTCGCCCATTTTATTTTAACCCCTACACTGTGGACTTTCCTCGAATCCCTCACATACACACGGCACTGTTTGCAGATGACACAGCCATCTTCTCCCAATCATGGCGGATAGATACTGTAGCTCGCCGGTTATCCCGATCCTTGGGTCGCATCTACGTCTACTGTTCCCGCTGGAGGTTAAAAGTCAATATAGATAAAACTACAGCCATGATCTTCACTAAACGACGACCACCAAGTCCGGCGCCTATCCGGCTGGAGGGTATTGAGATTCCATGGAACACAACAGTCAAATATCTCGGTCTCCAGTTAACATCCACGCTAAACTACACTCCTCACATCAACCGATCGGTAAATAAAGCAATTGGGAACTTAGTTAAATTATTCCCCCTCCTGGCTAAGGGATCATCACTGGCGACGGATATAAAACTTCAACTATATCAGGCAGTCATCCGCTCCACTATGACATATGCAGCTCCGGTCTGGTGTTCCGTCAGTGCATCGACTTATCAAAGTCTACAAATAGTTCAAAATAAATGTTTAAGGGTAATTACAAACTCTTCGAGACGTACACCCATCTCCCTCCTGCACACCCTAGCCGGCATCAACTATATACACCCTCAAATTCTTCAACTAGCGACCAGGTTCTACTCTACATGCATTTATTACGCCAATCCACTCATTCGCACAATTGGACGATACAATTGCAGGGCCTGAAAACAATGTATAAAAAATATAAATACAAGAGACCGAAGCATATATTGCTTTAAATGGATTATATGAAACGGTAGTGTTTTTTTGTTGTGTAAGAATTTTTCACTACGGCCACAATTCTGGAATTATGCTACTTGGCACCAAGGATTAAGTTCCTGCGCGTAAGGCAAAATGATAGTTGGTGAATGGAACAACTGATGACTAATGTTTGTATTGTTTCTCTTCATGTAACTAACAAATGCTAATACAAATTTTATTATATATATATAATATCTCGATAGGGCGGTTCACTACTTTACAGCTTCGGTTCTGCAGGAGGCGACTGCAGCGATACCGAGGAAGGACGTCAAACGGCGGCATATTTCTTTCCCTCCGTCCTTAAGAATGCTTCTGAAGTTCAGAAACTACATCCGCAGGCGGTTTCAGAGATCTCGCCGGCACATGTTGGCTATGCTACACTCCGTCCTTAACCGGCTGGTCTTAGCCCTTCTCCACAGATATCAAAATGCCAAATGGGCTACGTTTCAGGGGACACTAAATACCCACAAAGTGCAGTTTTGGAAAATCGCTAGATACTTCAAAAAGACACCCGCTATCATTCCGCCCTTGTTCAACAACGGAGCGCAGATCTGCACAGCTGAGGACAAGGCAGACATACTCGCGGACAGGTTTGAGCACGTGCACGGTCTAACTATCCTAATAGAACCCACGCCTCACTCCCAACAAGTGCATCGTACACTTGAAGCTTTTATGACATGCCATAGAAATGGCGTCACAAATTGCCCGCACGCATTAAAGAAGTGACACGAGAAATCTCCTCCCTTAAACGCCGCATAGCCCCGGGGGAGGACGGAATCACACCCGTCTTGATTCACCATTTTTCCACAGCCGCAATAAATCATCTGGCCTTCTTATTTAACTCTGCATTGACACTCGGCCATTTCCCTAGGTCCTGGAAACAGGCAAAAGTTATAGCCATCCTGAAGCCTCAGAAACCTCCGACAAACCCGGAATGATCAGCCTCCTTAGCGCCCTAAGCAAACTGCTAGAACGAGTGATAGCTTGACGCCTGGACGCACACGCGCGCCGGATTCATCTTATTCAAAATGAGCAATTTGATTTCCGAAAGCGGCATTCCACTGTTGCACAACTGGCAAGAATCACAGATTACATCACGCATGGGTATAACCACAAAAAACCTACGGGCATGGTAGTACTGGACCTCGAGAAAGCGTACGATACAATATGGACAAGGGCCTGCTTTGGAAACATCAATTACAACGTACCGGCATATCTAATTACTATTTCTCCATTCACACCTCAACCGCCGAACATTCACGGTGGTCGTCGACGGTGTACTCTCCTCCTATCGAACTCAACGCGCCGGTCTCCCTCAGGGAGCGGTCCTATCGCCGATTCTGATTACGTTATACATTTCTGATATTCCACACATCCCACATATACAATTGGCTCTCTATGCAGACGATACAGCACTCCTCACGCAGTCCTGGCGCGTGGATACAATTGTATACTGGCTCAGCATAGCAGTCAAACGGCTCAAAAAGTATTTTACCCGATGGCGGCTCCAGGTCAATACCACCAAAACGGAAGCCATCTTCTTTACCAAGAGAAGACCGTTGCCCCCCTCAAAACTCTGTATAGAGGACCAAGAGATACCATGGTCAACGGACGTTAAATATTTAGGACTACATCTAACTCCCACTCTTACTTTCACAACACATGTCCGCAGAGCGGCTCACGCAGCACTTGGCTACCTGGCAAACCTATTTCCACTCCTAGCCAGGGATTCGACGCTGTCCATGACAAAACTTCGGCTCTACCTGACGTCTATCCGCTCTACGCTCACATACGGGGCCCCAGTCTAGTCCAGTTTGAGCATCCGTGCGGTGCGGTTCGGTTTGGTTTGGTTATCCTACCCAACCGAAGCTACTAGTGTGCGGCGACAAGCAAGTCGATAGTGGGTGTATGTGAATTGTATATTGGAAAATGCATCTGTACGAGAGGAAGGACACCATAGTGTGCACGTTTGATAAAGACAGTCCGAGGGTTACGGCTTATATCCATGAATGGATATATCAGAAATTAAGTTTGGAATTGGAAGACGTGGCGACCATACAAGTGAATGGACCGAAACGTCGAATATTCATCAAAACAATTCAGGCGCAGACAGTAGAGTTATTAATCAGACGTACAAATGGTGCAACTTTCGTGCATGTGACTGGGGAAATGTCAAGGGTTAGTTTATGTCCTGCAGGATTAGGTCGACGTAGTATTAGAATTGCTAAACCACCACCGGAAATGCCGGCTGATATTATTTGCAACCATTTGACAAAGTATGGTACTGTGCAAACAGTGACGGAGGAAAAATGGTCAAATGTATATAGATATAATGTAGGAAATGGAATTAGGATTGTCAACATGGACCTGAAAACCCATGTCCCGTCGCACGTGTACATTGAAGGGTATAGGGCATTGATTCGTATATAGGACAACCTTGTGACATGCTATGTGTGTAATGAGACTAATCAAATGGCGCAGGAGTGTCCCAAAAGAAAACAAAGGACAGAGGACAGGCTGTCGGTCAGACGTACCTGGGCCCAAATAGTGGACACGGAGGAAATAGGGACATCCCACGAGGAGAGTAACATGGCTGAAACACGAGTTGCGACAGAGTGGAAATCATCTCCTGCAAAGGATGCACCCACAATACCAACTATGCAAAAGGAAAAGGAAAAATAGCAGTGTTCTTGATGCTGGGACTATTTTAATGACAGACGAGACCTGTATGGAGCAGAATGGTGGTTCCAGCATACAGTCTAGGAGAGAGGATCTGAAGTCTGCACGACGTTCATGGGCACAACTCGTTGACATGGAAGCCCTAAGGCTTCCACAGGAATTGGAGACCATGTCGGGGAACTGTGTTTCTACAGGGACGCCATCACTTCCCAGGGGGGGGGGGGGGGGGATGATGGAGCAGACTCTGCAATGGGAGCAGAAAACAAATCAGGGTATTCCTAATGTTGACGATGTTCAACAGACAATGATGGTGGACATAGCCATTTCGGACAGGGATCTTGTGAAGAGATCACAGATAACTAATGTTACGAAATCACAGACGATAACTGGGAAGGATGTGCGACAAAAAACAAGTGAGCAGCCAGTGCAGCAACCATATGCATCACGAGCGAATGACACAGGTTTACAAGTGGCAGATGACATAGCGCGGCGGTCCAAGGAAGAAGACTTGTCAAGAGAGGAGGTGTTGGATGAATTAATGGATCCAGCGTGTAAGTCTAAAGGTCACCGGACAAGGGGATCGGAGTCGAGAACACCGAAGAAGCTTAAACAGAGCGAACAAGGTCGCAGACCTAGGAGTCGCAGCAGAAGCATAAGGCGTATGAATCAATGATTTTTCTGTAACGTCGGTTACTTCTCCTTCTTCGGGACAAGTGTGTATTGTAGGGACGCTGAATCTTAATGGCATTTATAAAGATGCGGATACGCACAGAATTTATTATTCGGAATGGCCTAGACATTCTGCTCTTACAAGAAGTGGTGACGGAGGATTTGTATCCAATTTATGGATATACGATACGTATCAACATAGGGACAGAGAGGCGAGGAACAGCAAGTGATCCGGGGTTCGATGCATTTAGAGGACAGAAAAATTACCGAGTGGAAGAGGAATTGCTGGGAGACTACAGCAGATTGCGATAATAAATCTATATGCACCCTCGGGTAGTAACAATCGTCAATGGTTAATTTGCTAAGACATCTGCCTAATCATTGCATAATAGGAGGTGACTTTAACTGCGTCACCACTCATTAAGACTGTACTGCAGCTTATCGTCCATGTAAAGCTCTACATACTAACCTTAAGCAATACAATATGAAGGATGTCTGGACAAATACTATAAACAGTAGGCGGTACACACATCATACACGTACATCTGCTGCAAGGTTAGATCGGATTTATGTAACGGAGGCGCTCTACGACAATAAAATTGCAGCGACTATAGTGGCTGCTGCTTTTACAGATCATTTTGCTATGACATTGCGAATAAAGCTGCACGTGCCGCGTATTAGAATGGGTCGGGGCTATTGGAAACTATCACCTTACTCACGGTAGACGTAATCAATGAGACTTGTAAGAAACATTGGGAGATTTGGAACAAAATGCGATGCAGACATACCGACACAACATGGTGGCTTCAATATGTGAAAAGAAGGATTCGGTTTCTATTTACTGCGGAAGGTAGAAGACACAGCGAACAATGGAGGATGCAGGAAGAATTTTACTTCCAATGTATGTATGATCTAATGGCTAGGGAAGAAGTTCCAACTGCAATGTCGACAAAACTTCACTTCTTTCAGCGGCGTATACAACACATACGGACTGAGCGCCTCACGCAGACAGTGACATTGCTACGTGCGGAGGCACCGCACGCATCGGAGAGGCCATCCTTATTTCATTTACTCAAAATTAAAAAACGGAATAAGACTCACGTCATTACCTCTTTGTGCACTGATGATGGTCACAAGATTATCACGCTACGTGATATACATATTCAATTTAGGGATTATTTTCAACAGAACTACGATATGTTGGATAGCGGACGATTGGCAACACTATCGAATACACATGGAAAGAGAACGTCCGCACAATACAAGGATCTATAAAGGGACTCACATACACGGAAGTTAGACATACAACAGCGCAAATGGATTAGCAACGTGTACTATCTGTCAAAGATATGGTATACGACACAGATCATTCCCATTCCAGACCCACAGGCACAGCAAATCTCATTACACCAGTACATATGGAAAGGACACATCTTCAGATTACCAAGTTCTACGTTATATAAACCCAAGCATGAGGGAGGATTAGGGATGATTAACATTAGAGCAAAGTGTCGTACATTGTTTATTATGCGTATGATGAAGCAATGCCAGCAAAAAGACAATATTATTGCACACTGGATTGAGCAACACGCACACTTTATACAACATAACAATCCCCCACATTGGATACCACTCCCACAGGCAACAGAATACCTACGTGTCTATATGCAACAAAAAGCATATATTGGTGATCAAGCGAATAACGAACCGAACAACAAATACAAAAAGAGAGTTTACGACATAATTTCTATTTGTCAATTAATTGATTGCTGTCTCATCTTTCTCATCAGTGGGCTCACAGACGAGATTATTGCATATTGTAAGTTCGTTAACGTTTCATGTACTTAACCATTTTGTGTACAGAGTGGTTAAGTAGATTAACTTGCACGGAGTTTTAATGTTCACTTTCTAACATTTGATTTTAATTGCTTACTGTGGAATGGATTATTCAGTCGTAATGACACCAAAAATTACCTTTATGCGTGACAGGTGTATAATGGTTAATAAATAGGTAGATAATGGGTATTTCAAACATTTAACAGTGTCACTTGGGCAAACCAGTTAATGTAATAACTTCGTGCAGTTATTATTTTGTATAACGGAGATCTCCCTGATGAAGGTTGGTCGACCAGAACATGTAGCAGTTAAAAATAAATAAGTGATATACAGAATTTATGCATACTTCAATGGCGTTGTATGATAATTTGTTCACCTAAGTGCACGACAAAGATGAAGGAATTGACATGTATGTGTTAATTTGTGATTTTAGCTACCGACTACGTTTAAAGAAGCCTCGGAAATAAAAAAAAACTGGAAGATACACGAAAAACTCTCATCAAAGTTCGAACATATGGACATAGTAAAGAATATATATATATATGAAAACAGTGGCATATAAAGTTTACGTTGCAACCGTTGTAATATGCAATATATTGGTCAAACCGGACTAAGCCTAAAAACACGCTATACAGAACACCATAGGTACATAAAAACGACCCGAAATCAGCTTACGCCATGCATAATATAATATAATTTGCAGGAGACAGAAGTGCTTAAAGTCAGCAATGATGGAGCTACTGTCCGACCAGCTGCAAAAAGAAATCCTCTAAAGTCAATTTTCAAAAAAAAAAGGATCATGGAGATGATTATGGAGATATTATGCGTATTATGAAGCAATGCCAGCAAAAAGACAATATTATTGCACACTGGATTGAGCAACACGCACACTTTATACAACATAACAATCCCCCACATTGGATACCACTCCCACAGGCAACAGAATACCTACGTGTCTATATGCAACAAAAAGCATATATTGGTGATCAAGCGAATAACGAACCGAACAACAAATACAAAAAGAGAGTTTACGACATTATTTCTATTTGTCAATTAATTGATTGCTGTCTCATCTTTCTCATCAGTGGGCTCACAGACGAGATTATTGCATATTGTAAGTTCGTTAACGTTTCATGTACTTAACCATTTTGTGTACAGAGTGGTTAAGTAGATTAACTTGCACGGAGTTTTAATGTTCACTTTCTAACATTTGATTTTAATTGCTTACTGTGGAATGGATTATTCAGTTGTAATGACACCAAAAAATACCTTTATGCGTGATAGGTGTATAATGGTTAATAAATAGGTAAATAATGGGTATTTCAAACATTTAACAGTGTCACTTGGGCAAACCAGTTAATGTAATAACTTCGTGCAGTTATTATTTTGTATAACGGAGATCTCCCTGATGAAGGTTGGTCGACCAGAACATGTAGCAGTTAAAAATAAATAAGTGATATACAGAATTTATGCATACTTCAATGGCGTTGTATGATAATTTGTTCACCTAAGTGCACGGCAAAGATGAAGGAATTGACATGTATGTGTTAATTTGTGATTTTAGCTACCGACTACGTTTAAAGAAGCCTCGGAAATAAAAAAAAACTGGAAGATACACGAAAAAACTCTCATCAAAGTTCGAACATATGGACATAGTAAAGAATATATATATATGAAAACAGTGGCATATAAAGTTTACGTTGCAACCGTTGTAATATGCAATATATTGGTCAAACCGGACTAAGCCTGAAAACACGCTATACAGAACACCATAGGTACATAAAAACGACCCGAAATCAGCTTACGCCATGCATAATATAATATAATTTGCAGGAGACAGAAGTGCTTAAAGTAAGCAAAGATGGAGCTACTGTCCGACCAGCTGCAAAAAGAAATCCTCTAAAGTCAATTTTCAAAAAAAAAAGGATCATGGAGATGATTATGGAGATATTATGCGTATTATGAAGCAATGCCAGCAAAAAGACAATATTATTGCACACTGGATTGAGCAACACGCACACTTTATACAACATAACAATCCCCCACATTGGATACCACTCCCACAGGCAACAGAATACCTACGTGTCTATATGCAACAAAAAGCATATATTGGTGATCAAGCGAATAACGAACCGAACAACAAATACAAAAAGAGAGTTTACGACATTATTTCTATTTGTCAATTAATTGATTGCTGTCTCATCTTTCTCATCAGTGGGCTCACAGACGAGATTATTGCATATTGTAAGTTCGTTAACGTTTCATGTACTTAACCATTTTGTGTACAGAGTGGTTAAGTAGATTAACTTGCACGGAGTTTTAATGTTCACTTTCTAACATTTGATTTTAATTGCTTACTGTGGAATGGATTATTCAGTTGTAATGACACCAAAAAATACCTTTATGCGTGATAGGTGTATAATGGTTAATAAATAGGTAAATAATGGGTATTTCAAACATTTAACAGTGTCACTTGGGCAAACCAGTTAATGTAATAACTTCGTGCAGTTATTATTTTGTATAACGGAGATCTCCCTGATGAAGGTTGGTCGACCAGAACATGTAGCAGTTAAAAATAAATAAGTGATAATACAGAATTTATGCATACTTCAATGGCGTTGTATGATAATTTGTTCACCTAAGTGCACGGTAAAGATGAAGGAATTGACATGTATGTGTTAATTTGTGATTTAGCTACCGACTACGTTTAAAGAAGCCTCGGAAATAAAAAAAACTGGAAGATACACGAAAAAACTCTCATCAAAGTTCGAACATATGGACATAGTAAAGAATATATATATATGAAAACAGTGGCATATAAAGTTTACGATGCAACCGTTTGATAATATGCAAAATATTGGTCAAACCGGACTAAGCCTGATAAACACGCTATACAGAACACCATAGGTACATAAAAACGACCGAAATCAGCTTACGCCATGCATAAAATAATATATTTGCAGGAGACAGAAGTGCTTAAAGTAGCAATGATGGAGCTACTGTCCGACCAGCTGCAAAAGAAATCCTCTAAAGTCAATTTTCAAAAAAAAAAGGATCATGGAGATGATTATGGAGATATTATGCGTATTATTGAAGCAATGCCAGCAAAAAGACAATATTATTGCACACTGGTAATTTGAGCAACACGCACACTTTATACAACATAACAATCCCCCACATTGGATACCACTCCCACAGGCAACAGATAACCTACGTGTCTATATGCAACAAAAAGCATATATTGGTGATCAAGCGAATAACGAACCGAACAACAAATACAAAAAGAGATTTACGACATAATTTCTATTTTGTCAATTAATTGATTGCTGTCTCATCTTTCTCATCAGTGGCTCACAGACGAGATTATTGCATATTGTAAGTTCGTTAACGTTTCATGTACTTAACCATTTTGTGTACAGAGTGGTTAAGTAGATTAACTTGCACGGAGTTTTAATGTTACTTTCTAACATTTGATTTTAATTGCTTACTGTGGAATGGATTATTCATCTGTAATGACACCAAAAATACCTTTATGCGTGACAGGTGTATAATGGTTAATAAATAGGTAATAATGGTATTTCAAACATTTAACAGTGTCACTTGGGCAAACCAGTTAATGTAATAACTTCGTGCAGTTATTATATTTGTATAACGGAGATCTCCTGATGAAGGTTGGTCGACCAGAACATGTAGCAGTTAAAAATAAATAAGTGATATACAGAATTTATGCATACTTCAATGGCGTTGTATGATAATTTGTTCACCTAAGTGCACGCAAAGATGAAGGAATGACATGTATGTGTTAATTTGTGATTTTAGCTACCGACACGTTTAAAGAAGCCTCGGAAATAAAAAAAACTGGAAGATACACGAAAAACCTCATCAAAGTTCGAATATGACATATAAGAATATAATATATGAAAACAGTGGCATATAAGTTTACGTGCAAGTTGTAATATGCATATATTGTCAACGACAAGCCTGAAAAACGCTATACAGACCATAGGTACATAAACGACCCGAAATATTACGCATGCATATAATTATTGCAGAGACAGAATGTTAAGTAGCAGATGGGCTACTTCGCACGCAAAGAAATCCCTAAGTCAATTTTCAAAAAAAAAGATCTGGAGATGATATGTATTATGCATTATGAAGCAATGCAGCAAAGCAATATTATTGCACATGTGAGCAAGCACATTAAACATAACAATCCCCATTGGATACACTCCCCGGCAACGAAACAGTGTCTATATGCACAAAAGTGTGATCAGCGAATAAGAACGAACAAATACAAAGAAGTTAGAATATTCTATTTGTCATTATGATTGCTGTCTCATCTTTTCATCTGGTCACGCAGTTATGCTATGTAGTCGTTAGTTTCTGTACTTAACCATTTGTAGAGTGGTTAAGTGATATTGCACGGAGTTTAATGTTCATTTCTAATTTGTTATGTTACTGTGGAATGGTATCAGTTGTAATGACCAAAAATACTTTATGCGGATGGGTTAGGTATAATAGGTAAAAATGGTTTTCAACATTTAACAGGTCCTTGGGCAACTAAGTAACTCGTGCATTATTTTTGTATAGGACCGATGAGGTGCGACCAACATGTAGCATAAAAAAAATAAGTATTACAGAATTTGCATACTTCTGGCGTTGTATAATTTTTACTAATGCACGCAAGTAGAATTGAATTAGTTAATTTGATTTAGCACCGATACTTAAAGCACGAAAAAAAAGGAAGAACACGAAAAACTCATAAATCGACATGCATAGTAAATATATATATGAACAGTGGATAAAGTTTACGTGCATTGTAAAGAATATATGTCAACGACAGCGAAACAGCTATACAGAACACCATAGACAAAACGCCGAAATCACTCGCATGCATATATATATTGCAGAACGAAGTGCTAAGTAGCAGATGGGCTACTGTCGCTGCAAAGAAATCCTAGTCATTTCAAAAAAAAGATCATGGGAGATATGGATATGCTATAGAAGCATGCAGCAAAGACATATTATTGCACATGGATTGAGCACACGCCACTTATACAATAACAATCCCCTGGACACTCAGGCAACAAATCTCGTCTATAGCAACAAAGCATATTTGTGAGCGATAACAACCGAAACAATACAAAAGTTAGACATATTTTATTGCAATTAATGATTGCTGTTCATTTCCATGGCTCACAGCAGATTATGATATGTAATTCGTAACGTTTCATGTACTAACATTTGTCAATGTTATAGATAATGCACGATTATGTCATTTTACATTGTTTTCTATGTGAATGATATTCAGTGTAATGCACCAAAATACCTTTATGCGTGAGTTATATGGTTAATAAGGTATAAGGTTCAACATTAACAGTGTCACTTGGGCAAACAGTTATGTAATAACTTCGTGCAGTTATTATTTTGTATAACGGAGATCTCCTGAGAAGGTGGTCGACCAGAACATGTAGCAGTTAAAATAAATAAGTGATATACAGAATTTATGCATACTTCAATGGCGTTGTATGATAATTTGTTCACTAAGTGCACGGCAAAGATGAAGGAATTGACATGTATGTGTTAATTTGTGATTTTAGCTACCGACTACGTTTAAAGAAGCCACGGAAATAAAAAAACTGAAGATACACGAAACTCTCTCAAAGTTCGAACATATGGACATAGTAAAGAATATATATATATGAAAACAGTGGCATATAAAGTTTACGTTGCAAGTTGTAATATGCAATATATGGTCAAACGGACAAAGCTGAAAACCGCTAGTCAAAAGACCAATATTCAAAAAAAAAAGGATCTAGGATGATTATGAAATTATGGTATTTGAAGCATGCAGCAAAAAGACAATATTTGCACTGCGAATTGACAACACGCAATTTATAAACTACAATCCCATGTCCTCCAGCACAGAATCTAGTTTGCAACAAATAATGGCAGCGAAAACGACAAATAAAGGAGTTACGACATATCTATTTGTCATAATTGTGCTGTTCATCTTTTATAGTGGACGAGGATTGATGTAAGTCGTAAGTTCGTACTTTTTCAAAAAAAAAAAAAGGATCATGGAGATGATTATGGAGATATTATGCGTATTATGAAGCAATGCCAGCAAAAAGACAATATTATTGCACAGTGGATTGAGCAACACGCACACTTTATACAACATAACAATCCCCCACATTGGATACCACTCCCACAGGCAACAGAATACCTACGTGTCTATATGCAACAAAAAGCATATATTGGTGATCAAGCGAATAACGAACCGAACAACAAATACAAAAAGAGAGTTTACGACATAATTTCTATTTGTCAATTAATTGATTGCTGTCTCATCTTTCTCATCAGTGGGCTCACAGACGAGATTATTGCATATTGTAAGTTCGTTAACGTTTCATGTACTTAACCATTTTGTGTACAGAGTGGTTAAGTAGATTAACTTGCACGGAGTTTTAATGTTCACTTTCTAACATTTGATTTTAATTGCTTACTGTGGAATGGATTATTCAGTTGTAATGACACCAAAAAATACCTTTATGCGTGATAGGTGTATAATGGTTAATAAATAGGTAAATAATGGGTATTTCAAACATTTAACAGTGTCACTTGGGCAAACCAGTTAATGTAATAACTTCGTGCAGTTATTATTTTGTATAACGGAGATCTCCCTGATGAAGGTTGGTCGACCAGAACATGTAGCAGTTAAAAATAAATAAGTGATATACAGAATTTATGCATACTTCAATGGCGTTGTATGATAATTTGTTCACCTAAGTGCACGGCAAAGATGAAGGAATTGACATGTATGTGTTAATTTGTGATTTTAGCTACCGACTACGTTTAAAGAAGCCACGGAAATAAAAAAAACTGGAAGATACACGAAAAACTCTCATCAAAGTTCGAACATATGGACATAGTAAAGAATTATATATATTATGAAAACAGTGGCATATATAGTTTACGTTGCAAGTTGTAATATGCAATATATTGGTCAAACCGGACAAGCCTGAAAACACGCTATACAGAACACCATAGGTACATAAAAACGACCCGAAATCAGCTTACGCCATGCATAATATAATATAATTTGCAGGAGACAGAAGTGCTTAAAGTCAGCAATGATGGTGCTACTGTCCGCACAGCTGCAAAAAGAAATCCTCTAAAGTCAATTTTCAAAAAAAAAAAAGGATCATGGAGATGATTATGGAGATATTATGCGTATTATGAAGCAATGCCAGCAAAAAGACAATATTATTGCACAGTGGATTGAGCAACACGCACACTTTATACAACATAACAATCCCCCACATTGGATACCACTCCCACAGGCAACAGAATACCTACGTGTCTATATGCAACAAAAAGCATATATTGGTGATCAAGCGAATAACGAACCGAACAACAAATACAAAAAGAGAGTTTACGACATTAATTTCTATTTGTCAATTAATTGATTGCTGTCTCATCTTTCTCATCAGTGGGCTCACAGACGAGATTATTGCATATTGTAAGTTCGTTAACGTTTCATGTACTTAACCATTTTGTGTACAGAGTGGTTAAGTAGATTAACTTGCACGGAGTTTTAATGTTCACTTTCTAACATTTGATTTTAATTGCTTACTGTGGAATGGATTATTCAGTTGTAATGACACCAAAAAATACCTTTATGCGTGATAGGTGTATAATGGTTAATAAATAGGTAAATAATGGGTATTTCAAACATTTAACAGTGCACTTGGGAAAACCTTTTAATTTAAAATTCTGAGTTTTTAATTTGAATTAAGGGAATTCCCCCGATAAAAGGGTTTTCGCCCGGGAACATTTTAATTTAAAAAATAAAAAGTGATACAGAATTTATGAACTTTGGGGTATGAAATTTTTTCCCCTTAAGGCACGGCAAAGATAAAAAATTGACATGTATTTTTTAATTTTGTGTTTTTAGCCGATACTTTTAAAAAGCAGGAAAAAAAAAACGGAAGATCACGAAAAACTCCCCAAAAATTTCGAACAATATAAAAAAAAAACAAAAATTTTTTAAAGGGAATTTGAATTTTGGAAAAAATTTAAAAAAGGAAAAAAGCTATTTAAATTTTTTTGGGGGCAAAGGCAAAAAAAAGAAACCCAAATTTTAAATCACGGTTTGGGGGGGCAAACGCCCTTAAAAACAATAAACACCCCACTTTTTTTGGCCACTCCACAAAAAATTTCCCTAGTTTTCTTTTGCAAAAAAAAGCTATTTTGGTGCAAGCGAAAAAAAAACCAAACAACAAATAAAAAAAAATTTTACGCTTTTTTTATTTGAAATTTAAAATTGTTTGCGTCCCTTTTTCCACGGGGGCCCAGCAGATTTTTATATTGTAATTTCGAAAACTTTAGGGTTTTAAACCTTTTTGGTCAGGTTTAAGTAGATTAATTGAGGGTTTTTAATTTCACTTTCAACATTTTTTTTGTTTTGGGGAATGGTTTTTCTTTTGGGAAATTGACCCAAAAAAACCTTTAAATAATTTTTTAAAAAAAAATAGGAAAAAAGGGGTTTTTAAACTTTTTAACATGCCCAAAAAAAATTAAAATGAAAAAAATTGGCCCGTTAAAAATTTTTGGGAAAACGGAAAAATTCCTTTTTAAGGGGGCCCCAAAAAATGTCAGAAAAAAGAAAAATAAAAAAGGTTACGAAATATTTCAATTTGAATTAATTTTTTCACCTAATGGGCCCACAGGAATTTAAATTATTTTTTTTTTTGGTTTAAGTTCATGTTTTTGAAAAAGGTTAAAAAAAATTTGGGTTTTAAAAATTCTTTTAAATTTTTTTGGCTATGGAATATTATTTTTTAAAAAACCAAAAAAATTTAATTTTTTGAAATATATTGGTCAAACCGGCCAAGCCTAAAAAACACCTATACAAAAACACCATGGGTACAAAAAAAGCCCCGGGAAATCAGTTACCCCATGTTTTAATAATTTCCCGGGGAGACAGAAGTGCTTAAAGTAAGCAAGGATGGGCTATGTCCCCCAGCTGAAAAAAGAAATCCTCAAAAGTAAATTTTTTAAAAAAAAAAAGGATCATGGAGATGATTATGGAGTTTTTTATGCGTATTATGAAGAAATGCCAGAAAAAAGGGACAATTTTTTTCACATGGATTGAGAAACACGCACCCCTTTATACAACATAACAACCCCCACATTGGATACCCCCCCAAAGGCAACAGAATACCTACGTTTTCTATATGCAACAAAAAGATATATTGGTGATCAAGCGAAAAACCCAACCGAACAACAAATACAAAAAGAGAGTTTGGGCAAAATTTCATTTGTCAATTAATTGATTGTTTGTTCTTCTTTTCATCGTGGGCTCACAGAGAGATTTTTGCATATTGTAAGTTCTTTAAAATTTTTCATGTATTTAAAACCATTTTGTGTACGAGTGGTTAATTTAGATTAACTTGCAGGGATTTTTAAAATTTTCCCTTTCTAACTTTTGGTTTTTTTAATTTGGGCTTACGTGGAATGGATTATTCAGTTGTAATGACCCCAAAAAATCCCTTTTTAGGGGCGTGATAGGTGTATAATGGTTAATAAATAGGTAAATTTTTTTTTTTTTTTTTTTTTTTTTTTTTTTTTTTTTTTTTTTTTTAAAAAAAAAAAAAAAAAAAAAAAAAAAAAAAAAAAAAAAAAAAAAAAAAAAAGGGTAACCAAAAAAAATTTAAAAGTTCAAAATTTGGGAAAAATAAGTAAAACTTTATTTTTATTTTTAAAACCCGGGGCCCCCATAAAAGGTTTGGTTCAAACCGGAAATGTAAGGGAAAAAATAAGTGAAAACAGTTTTTCAAACCCATGGGTAATAAAGCACCAATTCAGCTTTTCGCCCTGCATAAAATAAAATAATTTTTCAGGAGACCCGAAGGTTAAAATAAACAAAGATTTGGGCTACTGTCCGCCAGCTGCAAAAAAAAATCCTCTAAAGTCAATTTTTAAAAAAAAAAGGATCATTTGGGGAAAGATTATGGAGATATTATGCGTATTATGAAGCAATGCCCGCAAAAAGACAATATTATTGCACATGGATTGAGCAAAAACGCACACTTTATACAACATAACAATCCCCCCCATTGGATCCCCCTCCCCCAGGCAACAGAATACCTACGTGTCTATATGCAACAAAAAGCATATATTGGTGATCAAGCGAATAACGAACCGAACAACAAATACAAAAAGAGAGTTTACGACATATTTCTATTTGTCAATTAATTGATTGCTGTCTCATCTTTCTCATCAGTGGGCTCACAGACGAGATTATTGCATATTGTAAGTTCGTTAACGTTTCATGTACTTAACCATTTTGTGTACAGAGTGGTTAAGTAGATTAACTTGCACGGAGTTAAATGTAAGATACACTATTTAGAAAAAGCAAAAATATGAAACAAATAAAAAATAAAATGGAAAATGACATAAAGTATATAAAATAAAAAAAAATGAAAAGTTTCATAAATTAAATCAAGAAATTGAAAAGAAATGAATACTTCACAAAGGCATAAAAGTAACTAAAGTTAAAAAATAATTAGAGAAAGAATAATAAGAAGAACTAGGTCACAAAAAGACCTATAGCATTCAAAAAATATAAATCATTTCAAATAAAAAAGAACAGAATGACTGAAAAGCTAAAAGCAATCCAAAAAGAATTTACAAAAAAAATAAACAATTAAGAATATTTTATGAATTCATCAAGCAATTTCTAGACATACAACAAAAATTAAGTCAACATACCTACGAAAAATAAAGATTGCAATCAATATATATTATTTATTTTACATACTATATAAGATTAGATAATTTTTATTAATAATTACATTTATTTAATATTGTAAGTAAATAATGTTATTAATGTTACTTTAAATTTATTTATTTTAGTGATATATTAGTTAATGATAATACGTTATTAAAATTAATTTTATAATAGTAATGGTTATAAAAATATAAACTATGGTAGTAATGTTAAATGTATATATTTTAAATCGATAGTTAAGAACATGAATTAAAAATAAATAAAAAATTTCATAAGTTCAATGATTGTAAAGTATAAATTAATAAAAAAGATAATTCTTGCAACATGTTACTATTCATAAGAAGTTAAACATTAAAGTATTTATAAGAATATTAAAAGCATAAATAATGACAAAAATCACAGTCACATGATTAAAATAATATAATAAAGATATAAATTATGAACATGAATATGATAACGAAACAAAATAAAACAAAAAAAAAAAGAGAAGTTGCATAATTATATAAAACAATCTAAGACATAGCACAGATACCAATCAAAAAAAAAACATTTTCAAAAAAAAAAATTATAAAAATTAGCATTTGATGCATAAAATTCACAAGACAACGATTCATATTCACCCATTAATTCTACACTACATTGGACAAAGATATATTGTATATAATACATAATTTAAGGTTTAGAGATTATTAAGTTTTATTACTTTTTTATTTTAATTTATTGATATATTTATGTACAAATTTTGCAATGTATTATTAACTTAGATTTGTAATAATTATTGATTGACGAATGTTTATTTATTTTTATACTAGGGATATGTATGTTATAATAAATGGAAATAAAATAATAATATGATTATCAACGTTAAAGTTAAAAAAGGAATCAGAAATTATAATGATTATAAAGTATAACAATAAATTAAGATAATATTTCAAAGTGAAAAATGTAAATATTTAATGATTTACTAACATTTAATACAGAATAAAAAATAAAAAAAAAAAATGAAACAATATAAAAAATGACATATAACAGCAATATAATTTACAATTATAAATTAATAAAAAGGCTAGCTAACAACAGTAAAGCACATAGACAAAAAAGACCAAATCAGCTTACGCCATCAAATATATAATTCAGGAGACAAAGGCTTAAAACAATGTGACTGCCATGCAAAAAAAACTAATAATTTTCAAAAAAAAAGTCATGAGAATATGGGATTAGCTATTTAAGCTACAAAAAATTTATTCACAGATAAACAACTTTTAAAATACATCCAATTGGTACCATCCCAGGCAAGAAACTATTTATAAAAAAGTTTTATTAACACATAACGAACAAAATAATAGAATTTTAAATTTTTTTCAATTATTTTGTTCATATTTAATGGAAAAGATTTTATTTATGTAATGGATAATTATTTGAAAGTGTTATTATACTTCGAGTTTATTTAATTTGATTTTTAGAAGTTATCAGTTAACAAAATACTATTTATTTATAATTTATAGAAGTTTAAATTTCAGTTATGCAAAATATTTAATATTAAAAAGACGAATAAAAATGGATAAAAATAAAATCAATTGAAATAGTATATATTATAACACAAAGTATAATTAATAATATTAACAACTATAAAAGCACAAAAAAAAAAAAACGAAAACTCATCAAATTAATTGAAAGAAGAATTATAAAAAAGTGAATAAGTACTGCAAATTAAAGCAATAATGTAAAGAATGAAGTTAAGAACATAGACAACGCAAACAATTATCCAGTAAAAAAAAGACAGAAATACCACATGGATATCACAGCCAAAAATCCAAAAGTATTCAAAAAAAGAAAACAAATACATAAATCAAAACATTTAATAATAATTATTACAGCCAAACAATACATACCAATGTTACTTCAGATAATCTGTCAGTGTAATGAAAAAGCAGATTTTATGATAACATGTATATGAATGGATTATATTTATTCAAAATATTGCTGATTTTTAAGTTAAAGGTAATATGTATTTAAATTAATTAGTACTGGAAATAGTTAATTAATATAATATTATAATTGTTAGGATTATGTTGTAAATCAAAAAATAAATAATTATCGAATATATATAATGGTAATGTATAAACAAACATCATGGAAACATATTTAATGTGATTATAATTAAAAGAGTCCGATAAATTGTCAAAAACATAAGTTAAATAAATAATATAATATAATGATAATTCACTGTAAAAATGCAACACAGAAGCAAAAATAAAAAAAGAAAAGTTTAAAATATAGTGCTTAAGATCTACCAAACTACTTAAAGTAACCCATAATCAGCAAAAATACCAAAAAAATTCAAAACAACATAAATTAAATACATTATTAGTATTATGAAAATGTGGCATATTAACATTACAGTTAACACGTTTAGTATTACAATATTTGTAAGGATCGAACCAAACAGAGATAATAAAAAGTAAGATTAAAACATATACGCAAAATAAATAATTGGCAGTATTTAAACGACTCTTAAGAGACGACAAAATGCAAAAAAAAATCATAAACAAATATGCATATAAATTATAAAAGCAATAAACGTCAAGTAAAATGCATTATAAACGACAACTAAGAACGAACAAAACTAAACACAAACTCCCAATTAAATTCAGAAAGAATCTAAAATAGAAAGCAATAAGTAGAAATTTAAATAATAAAAAAAAAAAAGTAGAGTATAAATATCATTATAAAATGCCAAAATCTTCAATATGAGCCAGAACTAAATAACAATGTACACTCCAGACAAAACCTCTTAATTCAAAAAAAAATTGGAAAGAATAACTACATAAAAGTAAAATTTATTGATATTGATGCATTTTACATCACAATTTCCAATAATCTAGTTATGTATAATTTAAAAAGTATAATGGTACACATAAAGTCACAAATCAATGATTTAATTATTCATATTGATGGTTATTTTATGACACAAAATATATGCGAAGTTAAGTTAAAATAAATTATTAATTTAAGAATTAATGCGGATTAATCAATTAAATTTGAATTTATTTTATAGATTCTGAGAAGTTAGAACAACAAAAAAAATAAGATATAGAATAATGTAATAAATGGATATGATAAAATTTAATGCGGCAAACAGAATTAATGTGAATTTTTTATTACGAACGTTAAGGCCGAAAAAATAAAAAAAATATACAAATAAATAACTTGCTGATAATATATAATAGAAAAAATGGAATAAAGTATATTAGTTTTGAATCAAAAGAACCCGAAATATAAAAAAAAATACAGACATATCATAAATACCAAATACTTCAGAAAAAATATTTAGAACATGAAAACGCATGTTATATCATCATGTCAAACAAACTCGAAAACAAGTAAAAACAAGAAAAAATACGAAAGTACGATAATAAAAAATGCAGAACAATATTAATGTAGAAGGCTACTTCACTAAACCCAACAATCAAAAAAAAAAGATCGATATATGCAAAGCTATTGATGAATAATAATGCACATATAAGAATCACTTTATCATTCAATTATGATTGGTCCTTACACCAAACGAATAAGCTATAATTATAAGATAGACTAACATTAAAGAAGTAAATAATTATTTTAATTATTATTTCATTTCATTGTCGAAGTATCATTAATAAATAAATTATTAAGTTAATGTTAATGATATTATTCAATTTAACATTATTACATTAATGATATGTTTAATACCAATACGATCCGGATAGTAATGGAAAAAAGTAAATAATTGATTAATTTACATAAAGTATATATTGTCATTATAAAAAGTCGACAGTGTAAATGATTAAAATATAAAAAATAAAAAAATGGAATATAATCAAAGTCCAAAATGTAGATAATATGTAATGGATAAGCTACCGACTACGTTTAAAGACCACGGAAATAAAAAAAAACTGGAAGATACACGAAAAACTCTCATCAAAGTTCGAACATATGGACATAGTAAAGAATATATATATATATGAAAACAGTGGCATATAAAGTTTACGTTGCAAGTTGTAATATGCAATATATTGGTCAAACCGGACAAAGCCTGAAAACACGCTATACAGAACACCATAGTACATAAAAAGACCCGAAATCAGCTTACGCCATGCATAATATAATATAATTTGCAGGAGACAGAAGTGCTTAAAGTCAGCAATGATGGTGCTACTGTCCGCACAGCTGCAAAAAGAAATCCTCTAAAGTCAATTTTCAAAAAAAAAAGGATCATGGAGATGATTATGGAGATATTATGCGTATTATGAAGCAATGCCAGCAAAAAGACAATATTATTGCACAGTGGATTGAGCAACACGCACACTTTTACAACATAACAATCCCCCACATGGATACCACTCCCACAGGCAACAGAATACCTACGTGTCTATATGCAACAAAAGCATATATTGGTGATCAAGCGAATAACAACCGAACAACAAATACAAAAGAGAGTTTACGACATTATTTCTATTTGTCAATTAATTGATTGCTGTCTCATCTTTCTCATCAGTGGGCTCACAGACGAGATTATTGCATATTGTAAGTTCGTTAACGTTTCATGTACTTAACCATTTTGTGTACAGAGTGGTTAAGTAGATTAACTTGCACGGAGTTTTAATGTTCACTTTCTAACATTTGATTTTAATTGCTTACTGTGGAATGGATTATTCAGTTGTAATGACACCAAAAAATACCTTTATGCGTGATAGGTGTATAATGGTTTAATAAATAGGTAAATAATGGGTATTTCAAACATTTAACAGTGTCACTTGGGCAAACCAGTTAATGTAATAACTTCGTGCAGTTATTATTTTTGTATAACGGAGATCTCCCTGATGAAGGTTGGTCGACCAGAACATGTAGCAGTTAAAAATAAATAAGTGATATACAGAATTTATGCATACTTCAATGGCGTTGTATGATAATTTGTTCACCTAAGTGCACGGCAAAGATGAAGGAATTGACATGTATGTGTTAATTTGTGATTTTAGCTACCGACTACGTTTAAAGAAGCCTCGGAAATAAAAAAAAACTGGAAGACACACGAAAAACTCTCATCAAAGTTCGAACATATGGACATGGTAAAGAATATATATATAATATATATGAAAACAGTGGCATATAAAGTTTACGTTGCAACAGTTGTAATATGCAATATATTGGTCAAACCGGACAAAGCCTGAAAACACGCTATACAGAGCACCATACGTACATAAAAATGACCCGAAATCAGCTTACGCCATGCATAATATAATATAATTTGCAGGAGACAGAAGTGCTTAAAGTCAGCAATGATGGTGCTACTGTCCGCACAGCTGCAAAAAGAAATCCTCTAAAGTCAATTTTCAAAAAAAAAAAAAGGATCATGGAGATGATTATGGAGATATTATGCGTATTATGAAGCAATGCCAGCAAAAAGACAATATTATTGCACAGTGGATTGAGCAACACGCACACTTTATACAACATAACAATCCCCCACACTGGATACCACTCCCACAGGCAACAGAATACCTACGTGTCTATATGCAACAAAAAGCATATATTGGTGATCAAGCGAATAACGAACCGAACAACAAATACAAAAAGAGAGTTTACGACATTATTTCTATTTGTCAATTAATTGATTGCTGTCTCATCTTTCTCATCAGTGGGCTCACAGACGAGATTATTGCATATTGTAAGTTCGTTAACGTTTCATGTACTTAACCATTTTGTGTACAGAGTGGTTAAGTAGATTAACTTGCACGGAGTTTTAATGTTCACTTTCTAACATTTGATTTTAATTGCTTACTGTGGAATGGATTATTCAGTTGTAATGACACCAAAAAATACCTTTATGCGTGATAGGTGTATAATGGTTAATAAATAGGTAAATAATGGGTATTTCAAACATTTAACAGTGTCACTTGGGCAAACCAGTTAATGTAATAACTTCGTGCAGTTATTATTTTGTATAACGGAGATCTCCCTGATGAAGGTTGGTCGACCAGAACATGTAGCAGTTAAAAATAAATAAGTGATATACAGAATTTATGCATACTTCAATGGCGTTGTATGATAATTTGTTCACCTAAGTGCACGGCAAAGATGAAGGAATTGACATGTATGTGTTAATTTGTGATTTTAGCTACCGACTACGTTTAAAGAAGCCACGGAAATAAAAAAAAACTGGAAGATACACGAAAAACTCTCATCAAAGTTCGAACATATGGACATAGTAAAGAATATATATATATATGAAAACAGTGGCATATAAAGTTTACGTTGCAACGTTGTAATATGCAATATATTGGTCAAACCGGACTAAAGCCTGAAAACACGCTATACAGAACACCATAGGTACATAAAAACGACCCGAAATCAGCTTACGCCATGCATAATATAATATAATTTGCAGGAGACAGAAGTGCTTAAAGTAAGCAAGGATGGAGCTACTGTCCGCCAGCTGCAAAAAGAAATCCTCTAAAGTCAATTTTCAAAAAAAAAAAAGGATCATGGAGATGATTATGGAGATATTATGCGTATTATGAAGCAATGCCAGCAAAAAGACAATATTATTGCACACTGGATTGAGCAACACGCACACTTTATACAACATAACAATCCCCCACATTGGATACCACTCCCACAGGCAACAGAATACCTACGTGTCTATATGCAACAAAAAGCATATATTGGTGATCAAGCGAATAACCAACCGAACAACAAATACAAAAAGAGAGTTTACGACATAATTTCTATTTGTCAATTAATTGATTGCTGTCTCATCTTTCTCATCAGTGGGCTCACAGACGAGATTATTGCATATTGTAAGTTCGTTAACGTTTCATGTACTTAACCATTTTGTGTACAGAGTGGTTAAGTAGATTAACTTGCACGGAGTTTTAATGTTCACTTTCTAACATTTGATTTTAATTGCTTACTGTGGAATGGATTATTCAGTTGTAATGACACCAAAAAATACCTTTATGCGTGATAGGTGTATAATGGTTAATAAATAGGTAAATAATGGGTATTTCAAACATTTAACAGTGTCACTTGGGCAAACCAGTTAATGTAATAACTTCGTGCAGTTATTATTTTGTATAACGGAGATCTCCCTGATGAAGGTTGGTCGACCAGAACATGTAGCAGTTAAAAATAAATAAGTGATATACAGAATTTATGCATACTTCAATGGCGTTGTATGATAATTTGTTCACCTAAGTGCACGGCAAAGATGAAGGAATTGACATGTATGTGTTAATTTGTGATTTTAGCTACCGACTACGT
Source organism: Reticulitermes speratus (assembly GCA_021186555.1). Lineage (NCBI taxonomy): Eukaryota > Metazoa > Arthropoda > Insecta > Blattodea > Rhinotermitidae > Reticulitermes > Reticulitermes speratus. The sequence goes on along the minus strand of JAJKFL010000427.1, from coordinate 22,489,954 downwards.
TTAAAGAAGCCACGGAAATAAAAAAAAACTGGAAGATACACGAAAAACTCTCATCAAAGTTCGAACATATGGACATAGTAAAGAATATATATATATATGAAAACAGTGGCATATATAGTTTACGTTGCAAGTTGTAATATGCAATATATTGGTCAAACCGGACAAAGCCTGAAAACACGCTATACAGAACACCATAGGTACATAAAAACGACCCGAAATCAGCTTACGCCATGCATAATATAATATAATTTGCAGGAGACAGAAGTGCTTAAAGTCAGCAATGATGGTGCTACTGTCCGCACAGCTGCAAAAAGAAATCCTCTAAAGTCAATTTTCAAAAAAAAAAAGGATCATGGAGATGATTATGGAGATATTATGCGTATTATGAAGCAATGCCAGCAAAAAGACAATATTATTGCACACTGGATTGAGCAACACGCACACTTTATACAACATAACAATCCCCCACATTGGATACCACTCCCACAGGCAACAGAATACCTACGTGTCTATATGCAACAAAAAGCATATATTGGTGATCAAGCGAATAACGAACCGAACAACAAATACAAAAAGAGAGTTTACGACATAATTTCTATTTGTCAATTAATTGATTGCTGTCTCATCTTTCTCATCAGTGGGCTCACAGACGAGATTATTGCATATTGTAAGTTCGTTAACGTTTCATGTACTTAACCATTTTGTGTACAGAGTGGTTAAGTAGATTAACTTGCACGGAGTTTTAATGTTCACTTTCTAACATTTGATTTTAATTGCTTACTGTGGAATGGATTATTCAGTCGTAATGACACCAAAAATTACCTTTATGCGTGACAGGTGTATAATGGTTAATAAATAGGTAAATAATGGGTATTTCAAACATTTAACAGTGTCACTTGGGCAAACCAGTTAATGTAATAACTTCGTGCAGTTATTATTTTGTATAACGGAGATCTCCCTGATGAAGGTTGGTCGACCAGAACATGTAGCAGTTAAAAATAAATAAGTGATATACAGAATTTATGCATACTTCAATGGCGTTGTATGATAATTTGTTCACCTAAGTGCACGGCAAAGATGAAGGAATTGACATGTATGTGTTAATTTGTGATTTTAGCTACCGACTACGTTTAAAGAAGCCTCGGAAATAAAAAAAAACTGGAAGATACACGAAAAACTCTCATCAAAGTTCGAACATATGGACATAGTAAAGAATATATATATATGAAAACAGTGGCATATAAGTTTACGTTGCAACAGTTGTAATATGCAATATATTGGTCAAACCGGACAAAGCCTGAAAACACGCTATACAGAACACCATAGGTACATAAAAACGACCCGAAATCAGCTTACGTCAAGCATATCCTCAATAACAAACACAAATATGGCCCGTAACAATCTACAATGGAACTATTAAAAATCTGCAGAAACGGATGGCACATGAACATCTTGGAAAATTTCAATATACAACAATATCACAAATGAACATTAATTAAGGAACAGCAACCAGGCGAGGAAAACCTCCTGTTTAAGATCATTAAACCCACCACACAACACGCGCATGCGCACAATCCCACGTAGACCACTACCACCTAAGCACAGCTAACAAATCAATACCAGACACTACACAACCACCCGGTGCAGCGGACAAGGCTTAATACGGAACAACATAATACAGGAATGTCACTACATATATCAATACTCCCCTAAAAATAAAAAAGCTTGATACCGAGTTTGGTACTATGATACTGATATTGTTAATATTTTCTACAGAAAACCGCCACATCTTCGCGATACTGACGCGACACAAGACCAGCCTGCCACTAATTTTTAAAAAAACAACGTATATGTAATATTTAAAGGATTTTAACCTTTTATTCTACATGCTTCCTAAGAGTTCAAAGTGGAACCCATAAGGAACCTCAGATCTTGTTTTATTATTTTACGCTTAAATGGATGTAACAACCTGTATAACAGATGTATAGTCTATGCTTAAGTAATTTGACCCCCTGAGGATGGCTAATAATTAGCCGAAACACGTGTAGGGGTGTATGACACTACTGTAAGAACATTGTGCATATGATGGTGAAATAGAACTTTTACTAGGTTGTCCCCCATTTAAAATTCATGGATGTAAAAGCCATGTCAGATCTAACCTAGACACCATAACGCTGAGAGTCGACTTAGGTAAAGAAAATAAACTTAAATTTTTATTAGACACAGGTGCCGATCTGTCTGTAGTTAAAAGTTCGAGTTTAAACCTACAAATAAATTATCCACTCAAGGGAGGAATAAATATAAAGGGACTTTCCAACACGGTAATGAAAACAGAAGGAACTGTAGTATTATATACACACATGAAACCACACACAATTTTCATGTTGTTGGAAATGAATTTGGAATTCACTGTGATTGCATTTTAGGTCGAAACTTCTTTCAAGATAAACAAAGCATTATAAATTACTGCGACCAACAAATTATGGGAATGTAGTTATTAAATTTGATCCCAAGCCAGCCACAACTAACAGTGGAATTTGTAAATTAACCTTGAAAGCCATACCTGAGAATATTGTGCAATTACCTACCAAATCCTTGGGCCACAGATCAACACCCAAAAATGAATTTATACCACGTGTATATTTAGCAGAGTCCTTGACCAAAGCCATCAATGGAATGTGTATTACTAGCATAATAAACATACTGGAGGAGGATATCACTCTTGACCTACTACAAGTTCTTTTAGAGGAAGTAGATGATAACGAAGAGTCAATGCCCTTGATATACACAGCTGTTTCAGTAGAGGACACTAGAAGGTTATCTAGACTTCGTGAACAACTGAGAACATACCACTTACATGACGAAGAACGGGTTTCACTTGTTAAATTATATCAGGAATACAATGACATATTTCACTTGCCAGGCGATAAACTGACATACACAACTGCCGCTGAACATGCCATACCAACACCCTCAATATATCCAAGTAGAGCAATTAACACTAAACCTTACAGAAGCCCAGAAATTCATAAAGTACAAAGACAAATTGAACAAATGTTAAGGGACGAGATTATGCAACCCAGTACAAGTCCATGGAATTCTCCAGTTTTAGTAGTACACAAGAAAGCAGATGCTTCCGGTAAAAATAAGTGGAGGATTGTCGTAGATTTTAGATAAATAAATGACATCACAGTTGGTGACATTTTCCAATACCTACGATTTCGGATACTCTTGGCAACTCTAAGTATTTTTCTACAATAGACTGCACTAGTGGACTTTTGCAAATCCCTGTAAAATCAGAAGATCGCCCGAAAACAGCATTTAGCACATCTTATCATTATGAGTATAAAAGAATGCCAATGGGATTAGTAGGTGCTCCTTCCACCTTTCAGAGACTTATGTCCACCGTACTGTCTAGGATGCAAGGATTAAAGTGCCTTGTTTACCTTGACATTATCGTTTTTGGTGAAAATTTGAGAGTACACAATCAGAGATTAAGATATGTACTTGCTAGATTAAGGTCACATAACTTAAAACTGCAACCTGACAAATGCGAATTTTTGAGAAAGGAAGTTTTATACCTAGGACATCGTTTGACAAGCAAATGTGTATTACCTGATGAATCAAAATTAAGTACCGTTAAGGAATTCACCATTCCCAACACTACAAACAAACTTAAGGGTTTTCTTGGTTCAGCAGGATACTACAGACGTTTCATACCAAATTTTAGCAAGACTACCAAACCTTTAACTAATTTGTTGAAGAATAACACACCCTTTACTTGAAATGAAGACACGGATAAAGCTTTCAACACCTTGAAGCAGTTGCTAACAAGCCAACAACTGTTGCAATATCCTGACTTCACTAGACCTTTCATTTTCACCACAGACGCAAGCAATGACGCCTTGGACGCCATACTTAGCCAAGGAGATATGGGACGAGACTTACCTATAGCTTATGCCACTCGAACACTGAATAAAGCCGAGAATAATACCCAACTGTAGAGAAATAATTACTGGCAATAGAATGGGGATGCAAACATTTTAGACCATATTTGTATGGGAGAATATTTACTGTAGTAACTCATCGCCGTCCCCTTGTCTGGATTTTCAATGTAAACGATCCGAGTTCGAGACTCCTTAGATGGCGATTGAAACTAGAATATGACTATGAGGTAGTTTACAAACGAGGTTCTAGCAACACTAATGCAGATGCATTAAGCAGAATACACGTAGCATAAACCTCCCCCGCCTACACATTTGGGATAAACCCACCTACAGAACAGGAGAAACTTAATATTATTAAAGAAATGCACATGAAGCCGACTGGAGATCATTTAGGCATGAATAAAACTTATGATGAAATTATTTACTATCTGGCCAGGAATGAAAGAGTAAATAGAAAATTATATTAAGAGATGTGAAGTCTCAGAAAAATAAGATCACACAACACAAGGTTGAAATGCCCCTACAAATTACCACTACACCTGAAGTAGTTTGGGAAAAATGCTGCATGGACATAGTAGGTCCTCTAACAGTTACGTCAGAAGGTCACAAATACATACTTACATTCCAAGATGAGTTATCTAAATATACCATAACTGTCCCCATATCACAGCAGGACGCTGAGACAATAGCTAAAGCTTTTGTGGAAGAAATCATACTTAAGTTTCGCATTCCGCAGGTTATTTTGACAGATCAAGGTTCAAATTTTCTCAGTGCAAGCTTTTGAAAATCAAGAAAATTAAGTCCACTGCCTATCATCCAGAAACGAATGAAGCCTTGGAAATAACCCACAGAGTATTGGTAGAATATTTAAGATGCTACATTGTAGAAGATCAATCTGATTGGGATAAATGGATACCTTATGCTACTTTCGTATTCTCTACTACTCCACATACGAGTACTGGCTTCACGCCTCATGAATTGCTTTTTGGAAGAAAACCCAACATACCCTGTATATTACATAAAGAAACGCCGGAATCCAATACACATATGACAACTATTTAAAGGAACTCCAGGCCCGCCTAGTCAAGTTATGAGATAGCGAGGTCTAACCTCCAGGTCAAGAAAGAAAAAAAGCACGGAATACCATGATAAAACAGTTAACGTGCCCTTGTTTGTAGGAGATAAAGTTTTGTTACATGATGAAAAGGTTCGCAGAGGCAGATCCTCTAAATTATCTCAGCCATGGAAAGGCCCACATGAAGTGATAGCAGTAGACGAAGTAAATGTTACTTTAAAATTACCGCGAAACAGAACTTTAAAAGTACACGCCAATAGACTGAAACACTTTGGTTAAAATTGCAGGACTATGGAACACAAACACTGGTCCTTCTACGCGTTCCTAGACCTCTGTGCAGGAACACTAGCTTTGGACGTAACTGTACATTCAAGGAATCACCATGGTTATACTATGATCACCTAGGTGAGGCGCAGTTATGCAACACAGAATGGTAGATTGTTACATACATTGACTTACATGATGCTGAAGAAAACTTTCGAGTTGTAAAAGACTACGCTCAAATGTCAATTGAATTTTGCAAAAAGTACATAAACACCTTTTGGATTAATTACACAGACTGCATTAAAAACATTCTACACACGAACAGGCAAATTCAAGAAGTACATAATCTGAGAATGTTAGACAGTTGACTAAGAATGAAGATGATTCCACCCAATCCAGATACAAAAAAGGCGTTTCAGCTTTACTGGAGGTATTAATAAGATTCTTTTTGGCACGCTAGATAATGAAGACGCAAATTACTATTCTGATAAGACTAAGTTTAGAAAATGAACAAATGGACTTTCTAAAACGTTCTAAGGAACAAATATCCGTTGTAAAGTCCACTCTCTGGTCTTTGAATTCTACTTTGTTGGCAGTTTCAGAAAATGAAAGTATTTTGTCTAAAGGCTTAGAAGACATGGCAAAGCATATTAACAAACAGGGCGGAGAAGTTAAAAGAATGATTACAGCTTCACCCATGTTGCTTACTGTAAATGAACATGCAATGCAACTAAACAGAGCCATTGATAAATGTAGAAGGGAATTTGAAATTTTAATTGACGCTATTATTAATTCGCATAAAGGGGTAATTCAACCGCAAATTATTACACCTGCACAAATTATGAAGCAGATAAAAGCTAGGCAATCTGACGTGCAACCTGAACTGTCTTTGCCCTTACCGATGAGTGCAGCTTACTACCACTTAGTTTTAAGGATTATTGATTTTGATGTATTTTGAAAGGGAATTTTTTTCTACATAATTCGTCTGCCTTTAACTAACAATATAAATTACAATTTATACCATGCCTTGCCCTTACCTAAACAAGTGAAAAACACTGAGCGCAAATATCTTTTAATGGATGTCGCGAAACAATATTTCACTAGATTAAGGACCGACGAATTAAATAATTGTAAAACAATCAGCAGTCGACACCGTGTTTGCAGACAAACAGCCCGTACAACTAACTCACTTAGATGAAGAACGTGAAGCCCAAATGTTGCAATGTGTCAGAACAATCCCATCTACCTGCTCTCAAAGAATAACAGAACTAAATCAAACCATCTGGACGCAAGTGAATAATAATGAATGGCTATTTGTTACCCCGAAGCCTGATGGGTTCTAAAATCGTTATTGAAGCTCAATTAATATTTTCTACGAACGAAACTGATAAAGGCATCATTCCTCATTTGCCTTTACAATTTGACTGATGTGAAGCGGAAAGAAAGAATTTTAAATTAAATAATATACATTTAGATTTACCTGTGTAAAATGTAATTCATCATTTAGACGATTTGAAGGTAGCCAATCACACAGTGGAGGGAGTAGAGAGACTGATTTCAGAAAAAGATTGGAAATTAAGGCATTCAAATATGGATTATCATCTCTCCTTCTTGTCCTATGTGGGAATGATTACCACGAGTTTAACTTGTTTTTATTCTGATTTACTGTTGTTGTTGCAAGCGCTGCCTTCAGCATTGTCCGAATTTTTTAAAATGGTGGAAAGACAATAATCCATGTACAACAGTTTTTAAACCGAAAATTGTCAATTCAATACATTCCTCTAAGGAAAGTTTAAAGTATTCCAATCCTAGAGCCAGCAGAAAAAGTAGAAACTCACAGGATGACTCCGTAGAGATAACACAGTTGGTATCACTCAACCCTACTTCCAAACAGACGCTGCCATCAGGCAAACGATATTTTTTTATAATAAAACAAAATGCGCAAGCGCGCTTGATTTTGCTTAAGTGTAAGTGGTTTTGTATAATTATGTAACTTATGATAATTAATTGGGCATATATGCGTGCATAAGCACTTCGTTATTGTTGATTTTATGAAGTCTGCTTAATTTTTTAATAAATAATAATTATTTACACATGTGCGTATTTCACGATTGATTTTTGCAAGATGTAATTCTGTCTACCTAGTTGCCGGTGTAGTTGCATTACACAGGGTTATCCCAAAATAAGCGTTGTAACCGCTTATTTTTTCGGGGTGGGGAGGTGTCGTATACTATCGTGTTACGACTGTAAAGGTAAGAAGTTATTACATTTATAAGGTATATAATCGTGCTATTCCACAATGTAGCATGTTTTAAAATACAGAACCAGTGTTGCACAACACAGAAATGTCGATGTCACAGGAATGGAATGGACCTACATACCTTTTTAGAGGAAGTACTGGACTGAGGACAACAACGTCTTTGGAAGACCTACCCGGAAAATAAGACACACAAATCATGATGACTCAACAACTGATAAGACAAAACATTACATAAACAGCACCAATTAGCAATGCAAATCAGTTCTTTATAATATGTGGAGATGCTCACAGCATCAAAAGTGTGAACACGAAACATATGAATGTCAGTGTACATACTGTTGGGAATTTAGTGCTCAGTGTCCTCATCAGTACGAAGGACACTCACCTATATTAAAATCCATCCATCCACAAGACTACAATCATGGAAACTCCAACAACATACACAACAGAACCAGCAGGACCACCATGGAAATGGATAGACCATATGGGAAACAAGATTGGCCGACAATAGTAAACGCACAGGGAACATCAATATCTATTGCACCGAGACACTATGTTGTTCAACTAAATTATCGCAACCGAAAGGATCGCCCCCCTATACAATCTCACCTAGACCCTTTAACATCCCAACTCAAACCAATTATCAACTCTACCCACAATTATCGGAAAGCACCGGAACCTTTGAAGAACTTAGATTCTCATTTCCAAATCCTAACACAAGACCATGGAAAGAAGCTCTTTCTGCATCTTACAAACATTTCTTCCCAGATCATTCGGAAGACACTATTCAACGATTTATTGAATTCTAAACAAAGACTACAAACCAATACTAACATGGATACAGATGAATGCAGACGATCATCAGGAAACAATGTACACTACACTAAAAACGGAAGATGTAGTCAAATTAATAACGACTCGCCAAACAGACATGAAAGTTCTAAACAACAACATTCCACCTCCATGGACATACAAAGCAAAGATAATACTGACGCACCGAGAAAGCGGAAAAGAAGAAGCAGCAGAAGTCCCACCAAGAATACCACGCAAAAGAGGACCAACAACAATAAAAGAAACAGCAGCAAAAAAAAAGCAGCACTAGCAAAAATATTCGGCAAAAAAATTCACCTCCACTATCAATAACCAGCAACAGTCCACTAGCATCACCACTTCCACCAACACCAACTTCAGAAACAGTGAGTCCGATATCGGATGTATCACCAGCGACAATGAAAATGATACAACAGATGGAGGAAAAAGCTGCTACTACACATTCATCTTACACAAAGAAAACTGCAACGAAGGATGGGAAAGACAAATCACAACCAGAGCTAAACAAGCACCAAGCTTCATCAGCTTCGATCATGAGTCCCACTTTCATATTCTCTTCTATTCCAGCACAACGGGAGGAAATATATACATATATAAATATATACATATATATATATACATAGTTATAAGTTATATACATAAAGTTACTGTGGTCCGTGGGACTACACGACGCATTTTATTTTCCTATGTATGACGACGCCACTTACGGGTTAAGTGCAACAAGGATGCTCGACTTTTCAAAATAATTTTATCAAAACGAAGTCCTCACTAGAGTTTTACGTTTTTACAGGTTCAGACGTATACAGCAGTTGGGACTATCTAGTCAGTACATGCAAAAGAACTCTGAAGAGGGGAAATGGCTAAACCATATCTTTGGTCTCGTGTCTCTCAATCCAGAAGTAGGCGACTGCTTTGTCGAAGACTTCATCGGAACAACGCCAAGCGGACAACTATACCAACAGTTCGCAGACTACTTGACAGAAAACTACATCGACTCTAGGGCCCTGTGCCCAACAACGCTTTGGGCGTCTAGCTGCAGAAGTTTGCAGCTAACAACGAACGCCTGTGAGTCTTTCCACTCACACTTAAAGAAGTACTTCTACCATCCTCACCCCGACATCAATTTTTTCATAATGGAGTTAAATGAATGTCAAAATACTGTAATGAACAAAAAGCATTAGAAATATTTTGGTGAATGATTGATAGTTAAGATTTAGCGAGGAGGTACTTTCAGAAGTAATAATTGCTTAGGAAGATGTAGGTTCCGAATTTTCATTTTGAGACAAGGATGCGGATTGGTACACACATGCTAGAGAAGGATGCGGATGAGTACAGGTGGCAGAATTACAGTTCAGCAGGTTAGGAATGCAGGACTTGAGTTAAAGTGGGATCTGACTGGCACGTGAAGTATGGTTGACTAGTTTATTTTATTATGAATAAGCAGATAGAATTAATTAGAATTTGGGACTCTAGTGATTAAACTGAGTGAAAGTTAATTTTATAAGCTGAGATAGGGGTTTAGGTTATTTGGCAACAGTTGGTACCCACACACTTGGACTTGTGAGAATGATAACCTAAGCACTTTACGCTTGCATGTTGAAGGATATGGGAACCACAGTATCAGCATATTCCTTATTAGGAAATGAAGATTCCCATTCGTTACTTATGATAGGGACAAGAAGTAAATGCATTAATTTGATTGGATGAACATGGAGGAGGTGAAGTGAGGTAGCTATGATGTTGATGAACCAGGGCGTGGTATGGAAGTTATTAAATATAGGTGACAACAATGCCTGGGGATCTTTTTGGCTCCACGTTTTGGTTGGTGTTTGAAGCAGTTTGGCGACGTGATTTTAAATTAAAACTTGTTGAAATTATGTAGAAATTATGACGTGTTTTAAACTCCAACACTGAGTATTTCGTAAAAGTGTTGGTAGTAAAAATGTAATTTTAACTACGGAAATTGAGTAATGAGAGAAGGAAGTGGCAGTGTGGCAACTTACTTTTGTGGAAGTAATATTATCGTGTGGTGAATATGTTAATTCGACCACAGTACTTCGTTACGTATGGTGACGAGGAGGTGCAGCCCAGTAAATTTGTTGAGTAATTATGGCGAGAGGAAAACGCCAGGCGCACCAGATACGGATACCCAAATTATTGTATTGGTTCAAGTTGGCAAAAGCAGTTGGGGTATCCAAGTAATGAACGAGGTATTCTCTACACAAGGTAGGTTGGCGAAGTTTTATTAAATTCCTATATAATCCTAATTTGGAGAGGAAGTGAAATTAATTATTTGGAATGGAGTAACTGATGTAAACTTAGTGATGTACATGAGAAAACACAATTATTTTATTTGGGTTATATTGTGTTAAGGTACATGCAGTGTGTGAGTAGGCCAACTGTTTAGTTAACTGGGTGATACATTTGAGTGTAAGCTGACTGTTGATTTTATTGGATATTCGACATGTAATTTAGCCATTGAAGAAGTGTATAAGTAGATTAATAGAAAAGAGTAATTACGAGTGTGTGGGCTAAATTGTTAGGATTGTTGTGTTAGTAAACGATATAGAAACTCATATTTAATATTGGAAATTGATTAAGAGTACGCATATTGGACTAAACTGATACCAATTATTTAATTGGCAAAGTGGTAGAGAAACTTTGGTTTTGGGTGTTAAGAAGGAAATATTTAATGTTAATATTTAGGAAATAGAAAGTTGAGTATGGGGAAACTGGAAGGTTGATTAAATTCGAATGTTGATTATTGAGATATTATTAAAGGGATTTAAATTTTATTGTGATGTATGTTAATTAGGACTTAGTTGAGTTAAATAAATTTTATTATTTACTTTGGTTATAAATTGAGAGTTGTTTAATGGTTTTAATAATAGTGATGAAGAAGTACTTTCCAAGTATAATCACATCCCAAGTGTAATTAGTTCCTTAAGAGACAGGAAGATCCCAAGTGATAACCGGTAGCAGTATTAGTTGCGGTCAGAGGATTAGTTGACCGTTGGTATGGTTATACCAAGTAATTAGGTGATGCTAGCTGGGCTAGGCACGCCTGTGGGGGTTACTCAGCTGGGATCGACTGAGCTAGACGCCACACTTTATGAAGGTTGAAGCAGTTGTAAGTAATCTGCTTTAAAATACAGAAACTTTCTGGTGGCAGCGCTATTATAGAGTATGAGGGAGTGGGTGAAGCCAGACGCAGCGGTGACTGTGGGGCTCACCACGTGTAGACGTCCTGGGAGTATGGACTGCCCGGGCGCTACATCCGGGTTGGTGTCCGTGTACACTAACCAGTTGTTAAGCTACCGAAGGGTGACAGTTGGTCACCAAATCCCTGAAGTTTCAAGCACGCTCAGGTCACGATACCAGTAGAAAGGGTTTCTTCGAGAACACTCTATGTGCTCTCTCTCTCTCTAGTAAGAAACCCCTTACTTACACTATCATTATATGCGAACGCTAAGTCCAGAATATACATCAATGGACACCTCACCCGAGATATCCCAATACATTGCTCAATTAGACAAGGATGCCCTCTCAGTTCTATACTCTACGCGCTAGTTATCAACCCATTCCTTATCGTCGTCAACAAACATTTACGGGGAATTAAAATTGGTCAGAACAACTCCATCGCCTGCATTGCGTATGCAGACGACGTCACAGTAGTAACACAGAACAAACAAGACGTTAAGACCCTACATCACATAATTAGATTAATATAGACTGACAGTCACATGTTAGATCCCGGACTCCGCATTTAGCTCATTTTAAATGGGAAATTTAAACCAAGTGAGAAGTTACTTTCGCAGAATGAAAATCGCACCACTAGTAGTCAGCAAACATAGAATGAACAGCCTCGATATTATATTTCACCCAAAATTTTCAAACTGCTGTACCAGCATTTGTCGACCTCGGTGGACTAGTGGTTAGCGTGCTCGCCACTGGACCCAAGGTTCGCGGGTTCGATCCCGACCGAGGTCGATAGATTTTTAAGGACAGTTCCACTTGAGCAGCGGTGCAGTGCGGATCGCTACTATTCTACTTTGCAATCGCGTAGTTCATTTTAGAGTGGAAAGTAATCAATTCTAGTGGTTGAGTACAGCACAAGAAGACATGTCGAAGTACGACAGGAAAGACACTATCGTATGTTCATTTGACAAAGGAAGTCCTAAGATCACAGCGTTTGACATACATGAGTGGATTTACTCCACGTTACATCTAGGGGCAGATGATGTGACTAATTTACAGATTGATGGGCCACGGAGACAAGTGTTTATAAAGGTCAAGCAGTACAAAACAATCGAAGACCTCATGCAGTCTACTAAAGGTGAGTCAACATATATACATGACACAGGCGAAATTTCTAAGGTCGGCTCACTCAGGCCGGATTAGGTAGACGAACAGTTCGAATAGCCAACTTACCGCCGGAGATGCCGGCAGACAGTATAAGGAGGCACATGACAAAATACGGGACCGTTCATACAATACAGGAAGAAAAATGGACGAACATGTACAGATACAAAGTGGGAAATGGGGTGAGAACAATCCATATGGACCTCCAATCGCATGTCCCATCACATATTCACATTGAGGGACATAGAGCACTTGTTACATATCTGGGCCAGCCATTGACTTGCTATATATGTAATGGAACTTCCCATATTGCAATTGAATGTCCAACACGCACGAACAAACGTCCTGCGACAACAAAGAGACAGGGCCCTACTTGGGCCAATGTTGTGGATTCTGAGCCTACGGTACCCATACAACAAGACTCGCCAAATGGGGAAACCGACAGCCAACACCAACGACCCCGAAACAATACAGACACACGACAAAATCAATCAGACAATCAGGAATGTGTGGACACTAACACACAATATAGGCAACAGGGACCAGAAGAAAGGGATCCACGACCTTTAGAGCCCACACACACACAAACATTGCACGGGAACACCCATGGTGATTATGAGATGGACGAACTGAAACGCCACGACGACGAAGAAGTGATGGAGGCACAGGACACATCAGAGACAATAAGGGACGATCAACATGGGGACAGACATAGAGGAACCCTCAACAAAGTTGGATAGAACCGACTCCGATCAGGAGGAGACTATACACAGCATACGGATCGAAGGGATCAAAATGAAGAAACGCATCACATCGGCTGAGGAAAGGGAGATTATTACTGGTAGTGGAGAGGACTTCCCACCCATCGTGCCACAACACGAAGACGAACCACATAAACCACGTCCTGCCAATGTTAAAAAAAATAAACAACGACTAGATATAGAACAGTCGGTTGACAACAAGGAAAGTAGAATCACTCGTAGCAAGAAAATGTAAGAATCATACACCCCCATATCAACCATTCACGTTTAATATCACTACGTTAAACATCCATGGTATAACCCCAGGAACGCGGATCCATATGCTAAACGATTTTACCGCATACAAGATACCGACATACTCCTTATACAGGGTGCGCCAAAAACACCTGATAGTTTTTGAAATTTGAAAACCAGCGTGCCCGCTACGCGGCACTTCCATACTGACCGTCACCATGTACAGCGATGTTTGGAGTTTAGTTGAGATGGAGCGCTGGTCGGTACAACACCGTATTGCGGCAGTGAACTGTTTATCAAAACAGTCTGTTACAGCTACACAGGGTGGTTTCCAACAGCAGTTTCAGATCTTGCAGTACCAGACTACTTCCTTTGGGGTTACGTCAAAACCAAGGTATACGAAACACGTCCTGCCAATATTGATGACTTAAAGCAGCGAATTCGTGAGTGTACTCCCTAAGGAAATGTTACGTGTTATGACAGCCTTTCCGTCGCGACTGCAGCAGTGTATTGAACGACATGGTGGTCTCCTACAAAGTGTCATATTCAAACAGTAATGATTCAGATGAATTTTCATGGACATTGAATGTACCTGATAGTCTTAATAAAATTTTTCCACTTTGCCTTAAAAAGTTACTTCATTTCAAAAAGCGTCAGGTGTTTTTGGCGCACCCTGTACAAGAAGCGACACATGACCAGTTTGATCAAATACCAAATAGAAACATCTACACACAATGACAAGGGACAATAAAAAGAGACACGGAAATAAGAAGGTAGACGAACACACAAATAAACCCATTATACAACAGACATGGGTGGACATGGAACACGAAGACATAGCAAACAGTGTACGAGTAGAGAGAATAAAAACAACTTCGCAAAGCGAAAATGACGACACAACTCGACTATTGCATACGACCAAAAAGAAACAACGATTAGAAAGTGAAACAACAATTGAAGGAAAGGAAGGTAGAGCCTTACGTAACAAACGAATGTAAAGACCGTAAAAAAACCCTAATCTCTCTTCAATGTTACCACCTTGAATATAAACGGCATACATGCGGAGACACGCATACACATGTTGAACGACTTTTGTAACACCCACGATATCGACATTCTACTACTGCAAGAGGTAACTCATGATCGGTTCGATGGAATTATTAACAGGAATGTATACATAAATGTGGGCACAGAAACAAGAGGGACAGCTATTATCACAAAAGGAACTATACAACTGAATAACATAATTAGATTACCATCTGGAAGGGGAATAGCGGGGTGGTGGGGCAACTTATATATCTTCAATATCTACGCCCCATCAGGAACAGGGAAACGAAAAGAAAGAGATGAATTCTTTATACGTGACCTGCCACACCTATTACAAACGGAGCCACAAAAATATATCGTGGGTGGAGACTTTAATTCTGTAATAAACAGCTCTGACTATACGGGTCCCCCGACAATCAGTAAACCTTTAGAGGCCTTCAAAACACGTTGTAAAATGAAAGACGTATGGGACAATCAACGCAATCCCAACGGATATACGCACTTCACGGCACACGGTGCTTCTAGAATCGACAGAATCTATTTGTCAGAAACATTAAACACGAGAAAGATCGCTACTACATTAATAATAGCGGGCTTTACAGATCACAACGCTGTGCAAGTAAAAATCAAGGAGCAACAGTACACGCCATTAAGAGGAATGAATACATGGAAGTTAAACACAACTCCTAGGATATGAAGACGCATATAATAGATTTAAATCCCAATGGACAACGTGCACAAATAAAAAAAAGATGGTATAGAGACTCAGAACACTGGTGGGTGGCGTGCGCAAAAACACGAATACGTAGATTCTTCCAAGCGTTAGGGAAGGAGAGAGCATACGAATTTAAACACCAAGAAAACTTCTATTATACTTGTTTGTACGACCTATTAAGCAATTCTACAGACTATAAACAATTAAACCTACGAATCAAATACTACAAAGCGAAAATAGTGCAAATCAATGGGCAGAAACTAAGACAAGTCCACACTGAATTAAGAGATAATATGGTATTACCTGACGAACAGATCACACTATACCATATCATCAAACGTAATCAACGTAGACAGAAGCAACTGATCAAAGAAATACAAGACACAGACGGTATAATACACAATAATATAAACGGAATAAGGAATACGTTTTATAGAGAGATACAACATAGATTTTTACCTATCAAAGTCAATAGGGAAACCATAGACAACATGTGCTCAATAATGGTACACACCATTGTGGAGACGGACATGAAATATATGGATGGACCCATAACAAAAGAGGAACTTATAAACGCAATCAAATCAGCTCCAAAAAATAAATCGCCGGGCGAAGATGGAATAACAGCAGAGTTTTACAAATTGAGTAAGGACATCATGACAAACGACATACTTCAAGTATACAATTCCTTCTTTGAAACGGGGAAAATACCTAAGGAAATCACACGGGGCGTAATACTATGTTTGCCCAAAAACAATAGACCGAAAACGGTGTCAGATTACAGGCCATTAACATTACTAACCACCGACTATAAAATTTATGCTAAAGTATTAGCCAATCGCATAAAAATGACAATGCGAGACATCATAAGTGATACCCAATATAGTGCCGTCCCAGGACGTAACATATTAGACGCAGCGACCGGCATCAGAGATGTCATAGCAGTGGGTCAAAATACACAAAATGGATTTTGCTTATTGACTATAGATTTTGAACGCGCCTTTGACAACGTTGCACATGAGTACTTGAAATACATTTTAGCCAGATACAAATATGGAGCGAAAATGATCAAAGCGATAATGTCCTTGTACGAGAATGCGACTTCTCGAGTAAATATCAATGGACATTATACTGGTGATATAGCTATCAAATGCTCAATACGACAGGGTTTTCCGATAAGCTCGTTGATATACGCCATGATTTTAGACCCGTTTCTGAAGCTGCTCCATACGCGATTGCGAGGATTTAAGATAGGCACTGAGAAGAAAAAAATTGTGTGGCGTACGCTGATGACGTCAGTGTGATCATACGCGACACACGCGATATAAGTACACTCAATAATATCCTTCAAATGTTTCACAAAGCATCGGGAGCAAAGGTGAATTGGAACAAATGCAGTGGCTTGCCTATTTGGAACTGGGATCAAACCCAAAACATAAACAAGGTCAGATACGTACCTACCACAAAGATACTAGGGATCGATTATGGCGCAACCATTGCTCACACCATTGATTATACATGGAAAGAGAAAGTACATAAACTACAAGGAATAGTCCGAGACACATGTATTCGTAACTTAAACATACAACAGAGAATATGGATCAACAACGTGGGACACCTTTCTAAAATCTGGTATACGTCGCAAATCCTCCCCATTACGGAACAGTATTTGCGACAACTAATGGCAACAGTAACATACTACATATGGAAAGGTTCTATTTTTCGAGTACCAAACTCAACATTATGTCAACCTGAAATAAAAGGAGGCTTACAAATGACAGATGTAAAAGCTAAATGTCATGCGTTGTTTGTCACGCGGATCCTATTACAACAACATATGCAATATGGTACACAATAGTGCACGATATAGTGCCTACTAATAGTAGAATGAACAATATCAAACTCCACGACACAGGGCACTGCACGCATTGCGGACAGAGAGACACGATACAACATCGGTTTACGGTGTGCACCTTTACAATAGACATATGGCAGTGGACACGATTAAGTATCGCCACATTTCTTAGAATACACCCAAGTAGAATACCAGAAGAATGGATCACCTTGCCTGATTTCGACATTTATCCACCTCAAAGACAAAATGCCGTAGTGTGGTTCCTGGGACACATGATAAGTTACATTACGGAACATACGCCACTAACAAGGCAGGATTACATAGACTTTCTCAGACGAGCAAGAAAAAAAGTGAATAATCACAGCAGCAGAACAAAAAGTTGTGGCAAATACCTGGATGTAATTGATTATTAAGATAGGACGAAGATTGTGGGAAGAGACAAGGCGATACAATACGTAGATGGATACCATCAGACTTGGTGACAACATGCAGTATTTAAGACTATATGTCTGATAATTTTCGGCGATATATATTTGTTGTTGCACAACACGACGGATTACAACACAACCAAATAATTCGTGTCAAGAAACGATGTTCTGTTACAAGGACAACTATCAACAGTTCCTACCACTAATTTCATACTCTAAGATGCACTTCATATTAAAGTGCTAACGTTTTATTTTTTTAAGGCTTGAACACACAGGGATAAATGCCAATCTAAGTTGACGAAGAATAACTAAGTTGTATATATTGGTCTCGAGGGAATGAGAAGATAATGGTTTTTAATAACAAATTTAAAGGAATACGATTAAATATTCCAACACGTATTCATTGTGATGCTTACTTTGTGTTAATTGATTCTAAACTTTATAAACCCAATTACATAACATGTATATAATAAATAGTGTCTTACGACTTCACATTATGTCGTCTAACAGATATTCATAATAGTCACTTAGGACCGGGGTTTGTCCCTTGCACTATGTACGTGAATAAATACTCTGTACAATAAAAAAAGTGATAAAAATCGGGAGCACCACTTCCTTCGGAGGGGAAGTAAAGCCGTCGGTCCCATGTCGTAGATTTACGGCATGTAAAAGAACCTTACGGGCATGAATAAAGATGTTACGTAAGCTAAATTCAAAGCCTCCATTTCTCACCCAAGTCTCCTGACTGCCTGCCAGGTGGCTCTGGCGGACACATCAGGATCGATAAAATAGTAGCGCGGCCAGTTGGCTAGTCACCAACTGCCACGAATGCACACGAATTAGTAACCTCGGAAAGAGGAGGCACGAGGAGGCCCGAGCCCATATAGGGCTGTTGAGCCATGGTTATTATTATTAGTATTATTATTATTATTATTATTATTATGTACCAGCATTTGCCAGTGTTAGAAATAGCCTCTAGAAATACTTCAGGAATCAAGTGTTGCATTGTCTTCTGACAATTTATGATTAAAAGGACATCCAGATGCATTGATGATTGTTCCCAATTGTGTAATAGTTCCTCAGCAACAAAAACTAGACTCTCTGGAGACTCCACATGTCTGGAAAGGGAATAGTGGTGCAGAAGAAGCAACACTGGCACAACTACTTGCTGCTGAACACAGAAATAGCTGTACCTCTAATTGCCACAGGAGCCAGCATTAACTGGGACAAGTCGACAGGCCTTCCCATAGGCAAGTGGAATACGAATCAAGAGCTGGGTGGCGTACAATACACGGACAACGCCAAGATATTAGGCATCAACTTTGGGACAACAGTCGCTCAAACTATCACCAATACGTGGGCAGACAAAATTAATAAGATACGAGCCGGTATTAAAGATTTCCACATACGCCAATTAGACTTACAACGACGACTACGAGTTTGTAACGTGTGGCTATTATCAAAAATATGGTACATAGCCCAACCGCTCCCCATTACGAACGACCAGGCAAACCAAATACTGACAAGCATACTACAATATATATGGCGAGGATCAATATTCCGCGTCCCAATCACAACGCTCTACAAAAAAACAACTGACGGAGGTTTAGAGATGATCAACATAAAAGCAAAGTGTGACGCATTATATCTACTAAGACACAACAGCGACAAAACTCGGACACAATCACAGCACAATGGCTAAAACTACATGGAACCCTCAGACAAAAAGATAACCCCCCAATTGGGAGTCCCTCCCAACAACACTAGAATATCTAAGGATATATATACAAGGGCCATATGTGAGGGAACGACGCGACAATGAACCAATCATCAAATACAAGCGCGCGATTTATGAGATACAACGATATAAACAACAGACTACAAACATATCCTTAGGACTCAGGGTGCAGAGCAAATTTCCTCACGTCAATTGGCCAATTGTCTGGAGGAACATAAATAAGCCATTTTTACCGCGCTACGTACGAACAACATGGTACGTGATAGTCCATGATATCTTACCCACTAACGTCCGATTATGGAAAATTAACCTCCATGACGATGGCAAATGCAGGTAGTGTGATCAATACGATACCGCAACACATAGATACACGGCATGTACAGAAACTCAACCTATATGGGACTGGACGAGAAAGAGGATTGCCAGTTATATGCGCACCAATGCACGAGAAGTAAAGTATACCTGGATATGCTTTCCTGAATTCGACATGCACCCTCTACAAAAACAAAATGCCACTATCTGGATCCTAGGTCATATGTTGGGCTACATGCACAATAATACGACTTTAACCCTACAGGACTATCTAGACTTTATGAGAAGAGCCCGATGGAAAGAACATAGACTACACGGCGAGTACAAAAATTGTGGGAAATACCTCGACATATTGGATTACTAAGAAATCTGGAGGAATTCTAACCAATACGGTTGCACCTATACATCGGAACACCAACTCCATGAACATAAGTAGTTGGCTCCAGAAGAATCGTAGCACCAGGCCAAGCAGACTGCACACCGCAGCAGCATCGCTGAAAATACCGCATATTCCATACCCCTTCAATTAGAACGTGACGTCAATTACACGCTACCGCAGGACGACACGAACTATACATTTCACGGAACATCCTCCTACCCATCAACACATATTGTTATAGACACGTTGTAATACGAAATGTAAACACCAGTAGGGTTTTATTGTCTAAATAAAGGATTTATAATAAAAAATCCCGGTGGGGGCGCGACATTCCGTACCCGTTCAGACCGGCCCTGGGGCCTACCCAGCCTCCTGTACAATGGGTACCGGGTCTCTTTCCCGGGGGTAAAGCGGCCGGGGCGTGACGTTGACCACCCACCTACATCTAGCGCCGAGGTTAAAGAAAGAGTAGAGCTATACTTCTACTCCCCCTCTGGGCTTTCATGACCTGTTCTAGGGTGAAATTTATTTGAGTCCCCCACATATTTCAGCAAACGAGTTGCCATCTTCAGTGGGTTTTTAGCGGAGACCTACAAGAAATTTTTACATACAAGTATACAGTATGGTTATTAAATACTTGTATGTAAAAAGTTCTTGTAATTCTCTATACAGAATGGTTATTAACCATACTATATTTTTTTCCTGTGGCTCGACAGCCCATAAAGGGCCTAGGTCTCCTCATTGATCGAGTTTTCACGATCATACAAACCAAACTCGGTAGGACTCCTCTGGACGAGTGATCAGCCCATCGCAGAGACCTGTAACTGACAACACACAACACTCACAAGAGAGACATCCATGCCCTAGGCGGGATTCGAACCCACAATCCCAGTAAGCGAGCTGCCGTACACCCACGCCTTAGATCGCGCGGCCACCGGGATCGGCAACCATACTATATACTCGGATGTAAACAGTTCTTGTAATTCTCTGCTAAAATACCCTTGAAGATGGCAACTCGTTTGCTGAAACATACGTAGGGGGCTCAAATACATTTATATATGTCAATAATCTTGTGCATTTGTTGGTTGGTATTAGACTTATAATAAAATGCATGGTACATACAATATAAAGTAAGGCAACGTTGATTGATAAAAAATGGTCGTTTTAGTACATTAATTTAATAAAGGATTTCTCATTAAATTAAGTCAACTTTATTTCAAACATGCATACGACTTTTTTCCTTCCGAAGAGTAGGGGATTGACCGTGTACGAAAACTGACATGTCCGTGAACGAAAACGGATACTATACCTGCTGGCCTATACTATACCTACTATACCTTCATTTTACCTTTTTACTACGAAAATATTGACGAACCTTATTTAAGGACTTTATAATGTTTTATATATTTAAAGACAAACTTGTAAATTACTGTAATATGAAACTTGACTATGTGATACAAAACATTATAGCAGACAACAATGGATGCAAAGTAAATGTAGACTACATGGCCCTGTAAGGGTTGAAACATAAGTACGGGTTGAGAAATAAAAAGTGAAAAAATATAGTGCATTTCGTTGGTGTGTAATTTGTGATTTGTTAAAAAATGCACGGTGAAGATAATATAAGAAATTTAGTAAAATTTTGTTTGGCACATTAGATAATGACGACGCGGAATATTATAATGAGCATAATATGCGGATTGAAGATAATTCTGAGGATATGACTAGTCTTACGAAACAGCAACTTTACACTGTGAAGGCATCGCTGGCAACGTTAAATAATAGTCTCGGATATGGAATATAATGAGAAACTAGCAAAAAAGGGATTGACAAAATTGAAATCATATTTGGAAGTGCTTGCTTCAGAGACCCGAACACAAATACATTAACAGTTAAAATGACACTTGAAGGGCATTTCACACGCGTTAATAGCGATTGCAATGCAATACAGAGGAATTTGGACCTTATAATAGATAGTATTTTGAATGAACAGATAGGTGTCTTACAACCAGACAGTGAATCCCCATTTAATTGCAGAAATATTAATGAAAAGTACGTCGTCCTTTCCTAAAGATACTATGGCACCCTTCGCATTAAACAAGGATTCAACTAATTAATTATTTCATTCCAACAAATGCACTACACTGTTTTAGTGTTTTCTGTCCCTACATATGTTTCGGCACTTCCAGTGCCATCATCAGGGGTGTCGTCGAGAGTTCACAATCCTCAATGCATCCAATTCCAGGAAGTGACGAAACATATGTAGGGACAGAAAACACTAAAACAGTGTAGTGCATTTGTTGAAATGAAATAAGTAATTAATTACTGAAATGCACGGTATATGTAATATAATGGATTCACCTAGTTTGATTAATAGTCAGTGATGTGCATATTTACATCAAGAACGGCATTTTGGGATACGTGATAACTATACCTTTGGTATTGCTTAAGTTTTTGGGTTATAACACGGCGTCAATTTTTGGTGTATACCAACGTTTCGGGAACACTTCTTTGTCCCACCTTCAGGGTCTTAAGTAAAAAAGGATGCCAGGAGGTAAGGAACGTGTGTTTATATAGGAATGGGGTCCAATTGGTAGTATTGAATGGACGAGCCAATCAGGAAAAAGGGGGAGGTGTGGTGTGTTTGACAGGGACTGGGAAGGGGACAATGGGGTGTGGGTCACTGGACCCACCGGATTGAGTAAACTTACTCGCTGCGTGCTGGATGGCGAGAGTCAATCCAGCTTTATTACCCGATCCATAATAAACGACCTGAAGTTGGAGGTTATAGATCACAGAGACTTGGCGATTAGTGCATTTGAATCTACTGCTGTCCCGAGCCAGCGCAGACTTGTTCGACTCGACCTACGGGGAATTTGGACCAATTCCACTACATGCGTTACCGCGCTCGAGAGCACTCACGCATTTACCCCTCAACCAGCTGTCCCTCATGACGTCGAGATGCTGGCGCATACGCGTAAGTTACAATTAGCAGACCCGAAAGACGATCCGGAAGAAGACCTGCCAATCGATATTCTGATCGGAGGTGATCATTATTGGAAAATTGTGAAGGATAGTTCACCGATACGAATATCTGCTTCAGTAGTACTACTCCCGTCTAAGTTGGGTTGGATATTGAGCGGGAAACGATCGGGCATCAGTGAATTCCACGGTGGTGAACTACATCAACTTGGACCAGACATTCTTACCCCCTGATGACGCCTTTAGATACTTCTGGGAGCTTGAGACTATAGGCATAACAGCTGATCAAGAGAGAACGCTGTGCGTTAAGAACTTAGCACTTCTGCAAGAATTCCAAGATTCGTATCGCACAGAAGATCACCGAAGAGTAGTCTCCCTCCCCAAGAAACAGAACATAATTTTGTCCAATAATTGCCGCACAGCCGAGAAGCGGTTTGCTTCGTTGCAAAAGATATTACAAAATAATGAGCCTTTGCAGAAGGTTTATTACGCTCAGATCTTGGACTACATCCAGAAGAGGCAAGTGGAAATAGCCTTAACGCAAGGGAATCCAGATACATTTTACCTGCCTCATCAAGCAGTGCAGAAGGAAAAACATGGGAACATTAAATGGAGAATTGTGTTCGACGCGTCCTCGCACGAAGACAACGAGGTGCTGGAGATGGCCGGCCACCAGCAACCCAATAGTGAACAGGAAATAACTGACACAGAATTCAAAATACTACACAGTTATTCAAAAATACTACACAGTTGCCGACATTTATTTATTTTAACTTGCATTTTAATGTGTACCATTAATGTATAGCTGATGTAATTTGAGAAAGGTGAGCCCCTGAAGAAGAACCATAAATTGGTTCGAAACATGTCGGGCACTTTTAATCAAAATTGTGTTGAATAACATAAACAGTGTACATTTGTCAGAGTAAGATTAATTTTAATCAAAAAGAATGTACGGAACAAGTTAACGTGAAATTTCAGAATGACATACAGCTTTTAAGGGCACAACAACAAATCAGACTAGAAGTCATGACAAGATCTGGAACTTTGACAACTGACATCGGTAGCAGCAACCCTACTGCACAAGTGATGGTCAGACAATAGAAGTGCTGTCTGATGTTGATTAGAGCATAAAACATCATGTCATAGTATGTCAGAGCTCTTAACCATGGTCAGGAGGGCAGCTGAACAGGAAACATGACCCATTTCAACACTGAACATTTAACTGAATAAGTGCAAGAGACGTCATGCCTCTACATACTTCCCTATTTTTAAAAACCTGCCACATATATTACCAGGCAACAAAACAAAGCAATTCGCTATCAAATGTAACACACCTGAGATGACAAGACACATTAAAATATGTTAGTGTTGGGGTACACAACTTCTCCAAAGATGTAGCTGCCACCTCAAAATTCTAGGCACTGGAAGGGTGCCAAACAGCAAGTACCACACTGAGGACCCACAAATATTGTACGCCACAGCAAAAAATTTTGTCACCCATGCAACCTGGTGCCTGGAATTTGTGCACCCATATATATAGGTGAATACATTTTTTATAAAAAACAACTGATGGCTAAGCACAATACCATTATGACGAGTGTATATGCAAATGGGGCCCTACCTAGTAAGGCACTTGGGCAGTATTTGTTTGATATGGCCCAAGATGCAATACTGATACATTCCTTCAAGCAGTGGAAAACCACAACATTACCAGACACATAATTAAATGCATCTTCTGAAAATAATTAAGGGAGTTCAAATACTGAGGTAATGGTGCCACAGAAAACACGACAACATACACAATCATTTGGACTTTCTGTTCAAAACAAAAGCCACTAATGCAATCCAGCAACCTTTTTAACATTATGAAATCCACTAACATTACAATGTAAGTAATACACTACCAAAAAAGTACCTTGTACAGTAAGTCCCCAAATCAAAGCTCATTCAAGATATGCACATCCTTAGATACACAGATGCATGGGTAGACCTTTTTTTTTTTTAGACAGTTCAGACACCTTGGCTTCTATGGTCATTAGTACCAGACATACAGGGTTTACATATTGTAATATGTTATCATATGGTATGTTATGGTACAATTTTACTGCCCATAATTGTTATCTTTTGTGATATGTTTATACCACTTTCCATACAATGCTCATAATTAGCTTAAATTAATGCACACTGAATCATATATATATATATATATATATATATATATATATATCAAAAAAATACATTGTACTTATGCATGGGTGAACTTACACCATTTTCAACTTACAAGTAAACTTTCAGAATAAATTAACCATGTAAATCAGGGACTTACTGTACATAAAGCCTAGAAGTAAACTTAGAATTCTAATAAAATAACATGGAAGATTTTTTTCACTCACATTGGCTGCAAAAACTGAAAATGCATATCCCCCTTCTGCTCTGGAACTGGCTTCAGTTAAAGTTTCACATGATAATCTTCAAACCCCGGTGACACACTCACATATTCCCACTTCACACTTAGTCTGTGAACTCCCTCCACAAGCAGACCACACATCTCAGTTGCTCCTTCTCTACCAGTGCATTCTTCCTCAATACAACGTGATCCATTTTTGTTGCTGCACAGCTCAGTCTTCTTTGAGAAGAGGATGGGCATTATTGCAATGAGGTAGATGACAGTGTATCCAGTGTGTGTTGATGGAGTGAACGTGTGCTGTGGGGCATGGTGGGTTATGACCGCACCACCATCACCCTCCTTGACTAAACCTTCCAGTCGAGACAGACTTAGGTTAGCGTTTAGACTATATCTGTTATAGTCGGCACCCTTCTTAGTCCCCACCACACCTGTATCCCCTCTTCCTCACTAACGTCTGTCACGGCTAACCATCTCAGCATTGCAGTGCACGCTCCAGATCTAGTGATACACGTTTTCTGACCTTCCTTTCACACGTTACCACAACTCACATTATTAAGTCTACCACAGGTGTGTCTGTCCCACATACATCTAGGTCTTGGCAGGGCCAGTACAGACAGTGAGTGTCACAATCAACGCACTTCTTCTTTACCTATTCACATCCATGTCAGATGCAATACAGTTCCTTAAATATCAGCATCTACTGCCTTCACTAATGCAGTGTCCTTCCTGTGACGTGGACATGTGTTGGTGTATTCAGCTGGACAAGAGTGAAGGATAAGGATAAGGCTGAGTGTGCTGTAAAGTTACAAATGGCCTAAGAGGTAACGCATTGTGGAGCATTCACCACTCCTCCTGGTTTACCATAAGCCATCTGACGACGCTGTTCCAGGGGACACTGCTCTCATACTACAATGTGCAAACAGTTCCCGCTCGTAACGTATGAGTCAAACTACAATTGCAAGACCACACCATCACTCATTGGACTCAGTTCTGCTGGGAGACATAGATGGACCACATCGCCAAACCATCCGAAAAACTCAGCGAGTCTAGAAACTGTGTAGATTGATGACAGCTGTTTTGGGAGGAGGAAGTACAACTGCAGGGAACTCTGGAAAACTACCTAGGTTTTTGAAGATGCTGAGAGTGAGTCCGGCAGGCTGTTTATTGTCCCTGCCCCTGACTGCTCCACGGAGACTTTGCTCAACATTATCAAGATCTGGATCCAACATGACACCACAATCATCTCAAACTGCTGGGCTGGCTACATGCGTCTGCCCAAGGAGGGATATACGCACCACACTGTGTATCATACTATCCCCTTCATCAATCCATGCAATGGCACGCACGTGAATGCCATTCAGGCCACATGGAAACATGTTAATGTTGCGCTCAATCTGTACAACCAGAGGACACACTATGTGTACTACCTCGCTGAATACTGTTCAGCGCTCTCTGCCACACGTGCAGTTGACCAATCCACCCTCTTCATTGACATTGTCTGAAGTGTTGACTGGATACTCCGGCCTGTGCATCAGGCACAACCTCCTCCTCCCCTCCTGCCACAGTAACCAAGTATATCCCACTACTTCACACTCCTCCCAAACCTGTTTCCTGATATCCACTACCTTCATCTGTAAAAAAAATTTTCCTTCCATGGTCTATCTACAATGCAGTGGCTCAAGAGGATGAAGGTGTTCCAGTCTTCCTGTTTTGTGTGTGTAAAATTCCTCACCAAGTTCACATGCGCATTTCATGAGATGTCACTGTCAAATGCTGTGTGGAATCACTCAACTATAGGCCAGTAAGTAGTCCTCCACACTGTCCCTTTATGTCACGTACCATTTGTACAGGAACAGCCAAGAACAGAAAGGTATCACACGCTGTCATGTCAGGAAGGAAGACAATGATGGTCCTTCCTCCAGTAAGTCCAAGAACTGTCACCACTACATGTCTGTCTGTTCCACAGGCAGCAGTGTAACTCTTGTGAAACACAACATGAGCACACTGAGAGAAGTGTCATTGTTGTTAAGGGGGCCTCATTTGACAAACCAGGAACTTCGAGTAAGTGGATACACATTCCTGCGCCTTCCTTGTAAATTTACACTGCCTGACAGCCCACTCTTCACTGCTGCATCTGCACCATCGGACCAACTTCTTGACAGGTGAAGGACGGACAGCACAAACACAATCCAGGTTCCAAACGTTCACATGGCTGCTCATCTATCTGCACGATATCCTGCACAAAAACAAATGAATCATGCCACACTACTGAAAGACAGAATATGCTTACTTCCATAACAGACAGACTAGCACTTCATAAATATGCACAAATTAAAATGCAATACATTACATACATTCAGATAAATTCCCTTTACAAATATCAAAGCAACGGCAATAATATGCATATTCCCAACAGGCTTTACTGCAAACCAGAGAATGCCTTATTTCTAACAATGCAGCATCGGATACCCTTCATATAAATACAACATGCAACTGCTTATAAAGTGGCAAGGAGTGAGATCTCATCATGCATGTCATATTACACTATTTAACTCTGTTCCAGTACATTTTGCAGTAAAATGTTTGAACAGTAGAAACAAAATCTAAAATTAACAGTCCCCTGTTCTTTCAGTA
Source organism: Reticulitermes speratus (assembly GCA_021186555.1). Taxonomy (NCBI): domain Eukaryota; kingdom Metazoa; phylum Arthropoda; class Insecta; order Blattodea; family Rhinotermitidae; genus Reticulitermes; species Reticulitermes speratus. The sequence continues at coordinate 22,461,723 of JAJKFL010000427.1, read as the reverse complement.
CTTCTTAAATAGCTCTTTATTATATAACTAAAGGTATAACTTTGCTGGCGAAAGTTACTCTACGAGGTGCAAGGACATGAAAAGGTTCACATGCAGGCATCAAGCAACAAGAAACTGAACTGAAATTAACAATTCACACAACTCAGGTTCAGATTCCCAACAACATAAACCTCACAGGTATGTGTTAATTAAATTGCATGTACCTTGTGCAGAGAATGCATAAAAACCTCTCCTAACACAGCTTTCACTACTCCCAAACGGTGTTCACATCCTGACAAACTGAACAGTAATGTCCAGTGTGGAGGTAACATATGCCAATGGCCTAGTAAAATCTAAAATACTGGACAAATTTTTATAAAAATTGGATATGGAAAACTCTCACTGAAAGTTACTGGGTAATTCCAATTTTGGGTAAAACTGGACATTAACAGTCACTTCACATGAGGACCTATATGAGTTTCTGCACCCCTCTCAAGAGCAACTAAATGTGTTTGAGCAGAATATCGTTTAAACAAAAACTGTTAACACAAACAAAACACAGTACATGCAACACACTTTTCCCATAAGGCTTATACATTTAAAGATGATAATTTAATTCTGCCATATAACATCTCATTACAGAGTACCATTAAACTGTATCATTTTATACACTGTTAAGTCCTCCCACAAACTTGTTGAATGTCACGTCTGTCTGTGATCTGGTAACACAGCCTCAATTGCGGGGACAGATTCTTTTAATTCAAGCGACCTGTCACTCGAACGTTACAGACATACAGCAACTCTGGCACAGAATACACATAATTATTCTCAGACCTCACTACCTACAAACCTTTATGCCTTAACCCAAGGGTCTCAAACACATGGTCCACAGGCCACATAAGGCCTGCCAGTTCATTTTACAGTCATCCAACTGGCATTATTCTAATTATAGAATGTGGCCCAGGGCAATGAAGAGTTCACTTAAATGACGGAATTAAACTGTTTTTTGTTAACAGTCCATAAAACCTCAAACATATTAGCCATCCCTGGACAGTTAACATACAAAACACATCAGCAGAGATAATGATAAAATTTGAAATTCCATAATTATAATATATGGGTAGCCTTTTTCTTACACCCTAGTTGTGTTCCTGAGAACTCCATAACTAGCTAACTCCATGGAGCAGAGTCCTTATTGAGAAGCTAACAGGTCCTCACCTAGTCAAGAAATTCCCCGCGTTTTATGGAACCCAAAGGTTCATTACCGCATTCACAAGAGCTCGCCACCTGTCCCTATCCTGAGCCATATCAATCCAGTCCATGTCCCCCCATCCCACTTCTTGAAGATCCATTTTAATATTATCCTCCCATCTATGCCTGGGCCTTCCAAGTGGTCTCCTTCCCTCAGGTCTCCCCACCAAAATCCTGTATGCACCTCTCCCCTCACCCATACATGCTACATGCCCCGCCCACCTCATTCTTCTTGATTTGATCACTCTAATAATATTTGGTGATGAGTACAGATCATTAAGTTCCTCGTTATGTAGTCTTCTCCGCTCCCCTGTTACCTCGTCCCTCTTAGGCCCAAATATCCTCCTCAGCACCCTATTCTCGAACACCCTCAGCCTATGTTCCTCCCTCAGTGTGACAGACCAAATCTCACACCCATACACAACAACAGGCAAAATTATACTTCTGTATATGTGATGGAGGAAGCAAAAAGGGACCTCTTGTCGGGAGAGTAAAATTTTCAGTACAGGCCAAAACAGTATGTTAGGTCAAAAATCACCATTTTCTGTTTTTTACACTTTTAAATTATTCATTATCTTCTCTAGTCGATATTCCGGTCCTAAACGCGGTTCTAATACGAAAAAACACAAAAAAAATTCGATTAAACAAGGTGATGTCAGGCCTGAGAAAAGGGACCTGATGTCGTTATGGAGAAATAACGTGGGTTCCGACATCAGGTCCCTTTTCTGAAACTCATAAGTAAAGTGCGTAGTGCTTCAGAAAATGGGTTAAACTGAATTCTAGCGGTGTTGTGAGTAACTAAATGGAGTTTGACCTAAGAGAAGAACGTTTCCTGATTAAAAGCATACCCTTCCCGACAACAGGGCCCTTTTCTATCGTAGTAAAAAAAATTTAACAAACTTTGCCCACAATGACCTTCAATTTGTTTCTTTGAATTTTATCTTTATTTTATCACATTACATATCAAAATTAATGCTGAAATTAACAATAGTTATAACAATATTAAAGTCATGAACAAGACTATCAAAAAAATCATATTTGATACGGCTGGAACAACTGCGTAGACGATAACAGCTGCCGCTTATGAAAGAGCTGACAGATAAGACAGCTGATCAAAATGACGACGCATGTATTGCTGTTGACATTGTTATTATTGTTTAGTTTGTGTCCTTTGTGTTTGCTTGGTTAGTGTTTTCTCTTGAGTTTACAATGGACGAAGATCAAATTTTGAAAGTTTTAAACAGTGATTTTGGTGTGACTAATATAAGTGATGAAGACTATCAAGTTTATGAAGATTATTTCACTGATAGAAGGTTGAGTGATGAATCAAGCAATGAAGAAGCTGAATCTCAAGAGGAAGGTGACCCTATTAACCTATCAGAACTGTCAATATTACAGGACATACCAAGGCTTGACGATGAAAACTTGGGTGCCTATGATAATATTAATATTGATGATGCAATTATTGCAATAGAACAAAATGAAACCGAAGTAGTAGTAGATGAAAATGATGCTGGAGAAGCCTTAGTAATAGATCATGTGTTTAATGATGTTAACGGCAATTTGACGCCAAAACAGACCGTAATGAAGTTTTACGATTTTTGGAAAATGGTTGTGGATGTAAAGAGAAATGCTGTAACCAGTTTAATGCTGAGGATTTTGTAGCCATGTGGCAAGAGTGTGCCGAGCTAGATTATTATGATTGTCATGTTAATGAACTGGATCAGATTATTTTGGGTCAACTTCGCTGTTTAACATTAAGTTCTGATACAACAGTACGTACACACAAAATACAAACAGAGAGAAAACAAGCAAGAACAAAATTTTTACTTAAAGGCCTCCCAGTTTGTAAAAACACATTTTTATTTACTCACCAAATTAAAACTAAAAGATTTAAACATTTAACAAAAATGTACAATAGTACTGGATTAATTGCTAAAGAGCATGGTAACTCTGGTAAAAGTGCTAAAAATGTTACAAGTTTTTCTAGCGTACAGAATGTTGTTAGATTTTTTAATAATTATGCAGAACAGCATGCTATCATTTTGCCAGGTAGAGTTAGCACTGTTTATAACGCCAACGTTCAACTACTGCCTTCTAGTGATATCAAAATTAAAGTTCATGAAATATATAAAAATAGTTTCACAAATGAAATCCCTGGAAAACCTGTATCTACAAAAGTTTTCACTAACATTTGGAGACATTGCTGCCCAGAAATTGTTGTCATGAAACCACGGTCTGACTTGTGTGCACTCTGCAAAAAGTATTACACATCTGGAGCCAAACTGGCATTAGCATCGGAGGATGAGAAAATGGCCAACATGCTTAAAATAAGATCACACCTGGAACTTGTTGCAAAAGAGAGGAAATATTACCGTGATATTGTCAAGAAAAGTAAGAAGACCTTTGCCGATAAAGAACCATGTCAGCCCAATTCCTCAAGTCTCAAAACTAGTGTGCATTACAGTTTTGATATGGCACAGCAGGTTCACATTCCAAGCAATCCTTTACAGCCAGGTCCAATTTACTTCCTTGTTCCCTTTAAAATTGGAATTTTTGGTGTAATGTGCGAAACAGTCAATATACAAGTAAACTATCTCATACCTGAAAGTGTCAGTACAACAAAAGGATCCAACCTGATTGTAAGTCTTTTCCATCATCATTTAGAAAACTACAGTTTTGGAGAAGAAACCATGTTCATTCATGCAGATAATTGTGTGGGACAAAACAAAAACAACATTGTACTGGCTTATCTTGCTTGGAGAATTAGCACAAACAAAAATAAGAAGATTGTTTTGTCCTTCTTGCCAGTAGGCCAAAGAAATTTAGGATCACTCATGTCTCTTCTGTTCAAGAATTTGCTGAGTGCATTGATAATTCAACGCCCACATCAAAGGTGAACTCCGCTGTAGCGGTAGGCAACGAAAAAGGAGATGTCTTCGTAAATGTATACAATTGGCTTCAATTTTTCAAAGACAGCAAAGCCAATAAAGTGAAACATATTACATCTTACAATCACTTTGAGTTTTGTGAGGAATTCAAAGGGAAAGTGCACTGCAAAACTGACATTGATGGGAATGAGTTTGTGCATAGAATTTTCCCAGACGAGAGTGCACCTGTGGGATTCCCTGAAGTAGTAATTCCTACGGGTATGACAAGAGAATGTAAGGAATACCTGTATAAACACATTAGACCTTATTGCAAGGAAGAACTCAAGGATGTTGTGTGCCCATCCATAGAAACACTCGAAGATGAAACCGTTCATGAAGAGGATGAGGAAGCTATCCCAGCCCTTGAGCCTCCAGCAAAGAAGAGAAAACACTCCAAAAGAAGATTAACCTCAAGTTAAGGACTTGACCTAACAGGTGTTAATTTTTTTCATGTAACAATTAGTATTTTTTTAAAAGGTAACATTCCAAGGATCAATTTAACATAAGTTTTATTTCTTAAATATGTCAAATAAAGAAGTTTTGTGTTATTTAACTTTAAAATGCGTTTTTCTCAAAAATCCCTGTTTCCTCTTAAAAAGTTTAAACATTCATAACTTGGTCATTTTTCACAGTATCAACCTAAATTTGGTATCAAATTGTTCAGAATTTAGTACTAAATTTGAAAATACCAAAAACTCGAATTCGAAAAATCCCGACAAGAGGTCCCTTTTTGCTTTCCGCATCACATATCTTAATCTTTGTATTTTTGGATAGCAAACTGGAAGACAGAAGATCCTGCACCGAATGATAACAAGCATTCCCAGACTTCAATCTGCTCTTAATTTCTTCCTGAATATAATTTCGATTTGTTAGGGTTGTTCCCAGATATTTGAACTCTTCCACCCTTTCAAAGAATTTATTATCTAACTTTATGTTGTGATTTTGTCCTGCATTCTGATTGCAAGACATGACCATGTACTTAGTTTTCTCAGCATTTACTTCTAGACCAATCTCCTTACTAGCAACTACTAAAGCTTCTGTGTTTTTCTTTATAGCATGTACGCTTCCGCCCAATATATTAACATCATCAGCATAAACTAGAAGCTATTGTGTACCATTTAATTTCAAGCCCTCCTAGTTTGCCTGAACCCTACTAATGGCATATTCCAAAGCAAAATTGAAAAGCAATGGTGATAAAGCATCTCCCTGTTTCAAACCATTCTTAATAGGAAATGTATCAGACAAATGTTTGCCTACCCAGACCCTGCTATAGGTTTCATTTAGACACATTTTTACAAGCGTTACTAGTTTCATAGGGATACCAAATTCAATGAGAATATTATACAAAACCTCCCTCCTAACTGAATCATAGGCTTTCTTGAAGTCTATAAATAGCTCATGCACTGCCTAATTGTATTCCCATATTTTCTCAAGTATTTGACGAATGCAGAATATATGATCAGTAGTCGACCTGTTACGTCTAAATCCACACTGATGATCCCCAATAATTTCCTCTGCATATGGAGTTAACATTGTCAGAAGGATGTTGGATAGAATTTTGTATGTGGTTGACAAAAGTGATATGCCTCGATAATTACTGCAATCTGTTTTATCACCCTTCTTATAAATCGGTACAATGATTGACTCCTTCCACTGATCAGGCAATTCCTCTTTATTCCAAATAGAATTAATAAGTTTATGGATCTGAGAACAAAGTGTCCTACCTCTTGCTTTAATCAGTTCTGCGTGGAATTTGATCAATACCTGGTGATTTGTGCCTTTTTAACTTTTCAATACCCATCTCAACCTCAGAGTCACTGGGCTCAGGCATTAGTGGCTCTGCTGTCTGTACTTCGGTCTGCTTAACATCATTAACCCCATGTACATTCAACAGCTGAAAGAAATGATTCCTCCACCTAGCCAAAATACTGTGAGAGTCTGCAACCAGATCACCGTTCTCATCCTTTACTACATTAGTTCTAGGCTGGTAACCCTTCTTAAACTCATTGATGCCCCTACACAAGTCTCTGATATTCTTGTTCTTACTGTTTGTTTCAAGTTCATTAATTTTAGCTTTCAGATATTCCTTTTTGTTCCTGAAATGTCTACTAGCTTCACGTCTTACATTGTTCAGATTATCTACATTACATTGGTTTTTTGATTCTGTAAACACTGCTGCATTTTAGCCTGCTTCCTTTGATCTAAAAATTTTTAACATCCTTTGTCAAACCATGGTTTATGCTGCTTCCTTTCATACAGCCCTAGACTCTCTTTAGCTGAGATTTTGATAATGTATTTAATGTTTTCCCCTGGGTCCCTGTCACCACGGCATGGCACATCCTCAGGTTGCGGACAGAGGAACGGCCTCCGGATATGGAGGGTAGCTGCGAATACAGTGAATAAACAGTTGCGGACAGCCGACAAGGGATGGTCCTCCAGCTTGGGCGAGTTGCTAACAACTCCTCACCGTAAAAAACTGCCATGTTACAAAACAGATCACAAAGCCTCGGACCTGGACTGATTCTTTGTGTTCCTGAGAAAGTGGGTGTAAATCAAAAATTATATTCCCATACATGCCCTCAGCCTATGTTCCTCCCTCAATGTGAGAGACCGAGTTTCACACCCATACAAAACAGGCAAAATTATAGTTCTGCATACCTTAATCTTTATATTTGTTGATAGCAAACTCGAAAACAAAGGATTCTGCACTCAATGATAGCAAGCACTCCATTCCCAGTTCAAGCTGCTCTTAATTTCTTCATGAATGCAATTTTGATTTGTTATGGTTGTTCCCAATATTTGAACTGTTCAACTTTTTCCAAGAGTTTATTACCTATCTTTATATTTAGTCCTGCATTCTGTTCACGAGACTTGAACTTATACTTAGTTTTCTCAGCGTTTACTTCTAAACCAGTCTCCTTACTACTGACTAATAAGGCTTCTGTGCTTTTCTTTATAGTATGTATGCTTTCACCCAATATACTAACAGCATCAGCATAAACCAGAAGCTGAAGTGTACCATTTAATTTCAAGCTCTCGTGGTTTGCCTTAACCCTCCTAATTGCATGTTCTAAAGCAAAGTTGAAAAGCAATGGCAATAAACCATCTCCTAATTTCAAACCATTCTTAATAAGAAACATGTCAGACAAATATGAAGTGGTATAAATTGTCAAGGGGTGTTAAAGCAAAAAAGAGTGAAAAACAAAGGGGCAAAAAACAAGGCCTAACTGTGTATCTCTTTTTTTCTCTCTCTCTCTCTTCTTCTTCTTTCATGGAGACCTCCTTCACTTTAAAAATTACCTGTATGGCCCACATACGAATCTGGGTCGAGACCCCAGTCCTAACACCTCAAAATCTTAATAATCTTAACCTAAGCAGTACACTTTACTTAAAACATTACTGGCATTAATTCCTACAAGATAACGGCCAAATTAAAATTGAAATTAAATGCCCAAACTGTGAGAATAACATATAAAGATGTAGAGAACAGAATAAATCAGCCACAAATACAAATGATGGCATGGAAAAAGAATTAATAAAACAATGTTTGGGAACAACAAGTATGACAGACTTACTGTGGTTTACCAGGTGTAATCTTACCACACTGGCAAAAATACTCCTTAACAAATGATATAATCCCAGACATGCCACACAATTATAATCATGAAATACAATGTAATGTCCGGAAAAGACTGGTATCAATTTTGCAGACAAGTCAGAGTAAGAAGATGACAAATCTTAGAAATTAGGACAGGATAAAACAGCAGCAATAGACAAGAGCAGACACTGTAAACAGAATTACAACAGAGGTCATCATACAGAAGGTCAACAGGTGTTCAAAGGAACTGAAAGGTGAATAAGTAAAACCCTCCCAGTGGCTATTCACAACCAAACAGCAGGAACTTTAGTAGGCATTAACAGCAAATTCTACCAGGCACAACAATCTGCTGGGCTTCATATAATATCCATAAAGATGATACATCCACATAACAGTAAACCACTCTACCACTATCACTGATAAAACCCCTGGAACACACACAGTAATTCCATCACAGCCACAACTGGTGACACAGTACTTTGCATACTGAAGTTTCCTACTGTGCATACATAAATAAACACAAGCTCAAAACCTTACCTTGGTATTATAAATAATTACGTTCAAATGCAGTGGTGAGTGGTTAACTTCACAACTTGGCCACTTTAACCCCACCCCCACCCCCTGTGGAAAGACCCCTGTACCCACTGAATAGGGTGAGCCCCAGAGCCAGTCTGGATGTTTCAGAAACGAGAAAAACCTCTTGCCCCAACCAGGATTTGATTACTGAACTGTCCAGCCAGTAGGCTAGTCACCATACTCACTACACTACCTTGGCTCCTCTACTTACATGTACGATACTTATGCCATGTAACATGTACTATAAGCACTACACACAAAGAAATCACAAGATACACTCACATGTAAGACACTTGCTTATGCAATTACCATAAAAATACATTATACTACATTATACTACATTATACAAGAAAGCCCTACACTTTCATTACTGGTTCTACTGAATCTTGACCTTCCACAGCTGCACAGTAACACAGCAATCCCAAGTATACTCCTTATCAAAACACAATACATACAACCACCACGAAAACCTTGTCTCACACACATCAGCCCACAGCAGTGCACCTAAGGCTGGGTAAACACATGACAGTAACCTGTTGCAAATCCTATCAAGAGTATCTAGCACTTATATTTAGACGTGAAAGTAATTCCTGATAAGCTGGCTCAGAGCAAGTGCCCTGAGAGCAGCAGATACACAAGAATTCTCAGAATATGTAGTTTCCAGTTACATATGCAAGTAAACTTCTGATGCTTCTGACAGCAACTTACTGGATATGAACACTGCAATAGCCAGATCAGTACAGGTTAGTCATTGACCAGACATGGCTCACCTTCACAAAGTAACATTCACGGGTACCGTACATGGTTTTAGTTGTTAATCGAAGAAGAAATGGGAAAAGAAAATGTTGAGTTAAAGCAGGAGTCCACAAGTTTTCAAAAAGTCTAGGAGCCACATCGAACTTCTGGGTGCCAGAAAGGTGACATGAAGCAAGTTCCATACCGAATACCCACAAATATTAGGTGCCACAGTAAAAAATTTAGCAAACTGGTGCCTGGCATTTACGTGCCCCTTAATTAAAAAGTAGGTGACAAGGCATTGCAATGTGGGAACATGCTGACGGCTCGTATGTGAACTCAGCTTTAAGATGCCCACCAGTTCAGAAATTTCAAAAGAATGTCTGCTGTGGAAGTTCAGAGCCTTGTGGTACACTAGGACCCGTTACTGGTACACAGAGTACTGCACTCAGAAACATCACTTCAGTCAAGAAATGGGTTATGGTAACACTACACTTCCTGGCAACAAGCAAGTAAAGAATTCAACGTTCATTTGCCATCAGCGTCACTTCTGTGACAGCTCTACTCACTTAACGAGTTCCTGGAGAAAAATACCTTCCATGTAATTCATACTGCAGTATGCACTAAATATTCCACACACCCGCTTACACAATCGGGTAATAGTGAAGCAGGTATACAGAGCCCTTACGAATGTTCTAAAGAACCAATATTTGGAGGTAACAGAAACAGCAATGTGGTATTGTATCTTTACTAAACCACTGTGTTCAACATACATATTTGTGGTTGAGTATAATCACATGACGAGTGCATCAAAAACTACCTCGTTTTCTGGCGAACTAAGATTCTTCAGGATTTGGATGAGGTACACAACGGTGCGCAAAAATCATAATTCTCTCCGTACCTCGATTTTCCCCAGCGGATTAACCGCCAAAATCGTTCCGTCGAGCTCAGGTTAAAACTACTCACAAAGAAACAGTAAGGCCCACACAAGGAATAAGCAAGGCTCATTGCAGTAGCTTACTGTGTGAAATGCTATATAGCAATACTGGCCGGAATATTTTATCGGGTACCGGTGTTCAATAACCGGCCGCCATTACCCAATGACCGTCAGCCTTCGCCCACCCGGACCTTCAAATGTGATGGTGCATGTTACCATGGTAACCACTTATGTCAAAAGAACAAAAAGGGTAACGAACTATTTTCGACTGGCTCCAAATTTTAGTGTGAACATACGCCATACTCTGTACACTCAGGTTTACGCAAGAAATTGCTGTGAAACTTACCACCCCGGCATCCATTTTGCTTTCATTGCAATACTCCAGATTTATCGCGTATTTACACACGTTCTAATGTCACTGATTATATTATTACATTCAGAGATCCTTTCTACAGCAGATGAGCAACAGCCACCATCTACAACAAAGAATTAATCACATTGCTTACCACTACAGCATCCCAAAGCAAGACAATCAGACGCCGACACCAACCACGTGACCACATTTCCGTTACTTCCACAGATTACATTTCCCATCAACCAATACAACCACGGATCAATGAAAGCTACGCAGTCTCACGCGCATAGATCGGGTCACAAGCATGTTTACTGCCAACTCTGGAATAATAAATGAAGATCGGAGTTGGGGATCATTAGCAGCACTCAGAACTGTATTTTGTATTATATTTCATCCATAAATCATTACAGAATGATATTCGACACGTCCAGAGAGTAGTTATAGTAAACAGTATACGAATTAGTAAAAGCAAACAAACACGTAAATCTGATATAATTACATACAAATAATTACATACAAGTACAGGACCACACATGACAGTGATTAACGTAGCACACAGAAGAAAGCACTGGCAAGTACAATACAGAGATTACTAATCAATTTTTGCTAACTGCATATATCAGAGGTAGAATGCCATTCAGAAGGATTAAGGACAATTTAGGTTGTAAAATTCATCAGCTACATTCGTTTTATTCAACACTTGCACTTTGATCTACATAAAATACTCTTTATAGTTACTTGATTGTAGAAATGACGTTCAGTGAAACGTTTCAGATTTTCCGTGATTTCAAGCTTCCGCCGTGATGTTGATGAGTGTAATCTTACCACACTGGCAAAAATACTCCTTAACAAATTATATAATCCCAAACATGCCACGCAATTACAATCATGAAATACAATGTAATGTCCGGAAAAGACTGGTATCAATTTTGCAGACTAGTCAGAGTAAGAATATGACAAATCTTAGAACTTAGGACAGGATAAAACAGCAGCAATAGACAAGAGCAGACACTGTAAACAGAATTACAACAGAGGTCATCATACAGAAGGTCAACAGGTGTTCAAAGGAACTGAAAGGTGAATAAGTAAAACCCTCCCAGTGGCTATTCACAACCAAACAGCAGGAACTTTAGTAGGCATTAACAGCAAATTCTACCAGGCACAACAATCTGCTGGGCTTCATATAATATCCATAAAGATGATACATCCACATAACAGTAAACCACTCTACCACTATCACTGATAAAACCCCTGGAACACACACAGTAATTCCATCACAGCCACAACTGGTGACACAGTACTTTGCATACTGAAGTTTCCTACTGTGCATACATAAATAAACACAAGCTCAAAACCTTACCTTGGTATTATAAATAATTACGTTCAAATGCAGTGGTGAGTGGTTAACTTCACAACTTGGCCACTTTAACCCCACCCCCACCCCCTGTGGAAAGACCCCTGTACCCACTGAATAGGGTGAGCCCCAGAGCCAGTCTGGATGTTTCAGATACGAGAAAAACCTCTTGCCCCAACCAGGATTTGATTACTGAACTGTCCAGCCAGTAGGCTAGTCACCATACTCACTACACTACCTTGGCTCCTCTACTTACATGTACGATACTTATGCCATGTAACATGTACTATAAGCACTACACACAAAGAAATCACAAGATACACTCACATGTAAGACACTTGCTTATGCAATTACCATAAAAATACATTATACTACATTATACAAGAAAGCCCTACACTTCCATTACTGGTTCTACTGAATCTTGACCTTCCACAGCTGCACAGTAACACAGCAATCCCAAGTATACTCCTTATCAAAACACAATACATACAACCACCACGAAAACCTTGTCACACACACCAGCCCACAGCAGTGCACCTCAGGCTGGGTAAACACATGACAGTAACCTTTTGCAAATCCTATCAAGAGTATCTAGCACTTATATTTAGATGTGAAAGTAATTCCTGATAAGCTGGCTCAGAGCAAGTGCCCTGAGAGCAGCAGATACACAAGAATTCTCAGAATATGTAGTTTCCAGTTACATATGCAAGTAAACTTCTGATGCTTCTGACAGCAACTTACTGGATATGAACACTGCAATAGCCAGATCAGTACAGGTTAGTCATTGACCAGACATGGCTCACCTTCACAAAGTAACATTCACGGGTACCGTACATGGTAATAGTTGTTAATGGTAGAAGAAATGGGAAAAGAAAATGTTGAGTTAAAGCAGGAGTCCACAAGTTTTCAAAAAGTCTAGGAGCCACATCGAACTTCTGGGTGCCAGAAAGGTGACATGAAGCAAGTTCCATACCGAATACCCACAAATATTAGGTGCCACAGTAAAAAATTTAGCAAACTGGTGCCTGGCATTTACGTGCCCCTTAATTAAAAAGTAGGTGACAAGGCATTGCAATGTGGGAACATGCTGACGGCTCGTATGTGAACTCAGCTTTAAGATGCCCACCAGTTCAGAAATTTCAAAAGAATGTCTGCTGTGGAAGTTCAGAGCCTTGTGGTACACTAGGACCCGTTACTGGTACACAGAGTACTGCACTCAGAAACATCACTTCAGTCAAGAAATGGGTTATGGTAACACTACACTTCCTGGCAACAAGCAAGTAAAGAATTCAACGTTCATTTGCCATCAGCGTCACTTCTGTGACAGCTCTACTCACTTAACGAGTTCCTGGAGAAAAATACCTTCCATGTAATTCATACTGCAGTATGCACTAAATATTCCACACACCCGCTTACACAATCGGGTAATAGTGAAGCAGGTATACAGAGCCCTTACGAATGTTCTAAAGAACCAATATTTGGAGGTAACAGAAACAGCAATGTGGTATTGTATCTTTACTAAACCACTGTGTTCAACATACATATTTGTGGTTGAGTATAATCACATGACGAGTGCATCAAAAACTACCTCGTTTTCTGGCGAACTAAGATTCTTCAGGATTTGGATGAGGTACACAACGGTGCGCAAAAATCATAATTCTCTCCGTACCTCGATTTTCCCCAGCGGATTAACCGCCAAAATCGTTCCGTCGAGCTCAGGTTAAAACTACTCACAAAGAAACAGTAAGGCCCACACAAGGAATAAGCAAGGCTCACTGCAGTAGCTTACTGTGTGAAATGCTATATAGCAATACTGGCCGGAATATTTTATCGGGTACCGGTGTTCAATAACTGGCCGCCATTACCCAATGACCGCCAGCCTTCGCCCACCCGGACCTTCAAATGAGATGGTGCATGTTATCATGGTAACCAGTTGTGTCAAAAGAACAAAAAGGGTAACGAACTATTTTCGACTGGCTCCAAATTTTAGTGTGAACATACGCCATACTCTGTACACTCAGTGTTCAGTTCCTTGGTGTGTTTATGTGTGGGTTGGCAATCTTGGATGCTTGGCTGGTCAACCGGTATTTCCCTTTACATATTTTGCACGCAGGGTCAAAATTATCGCTGCCCAAATACACTGCTTTGGTTGCCATGCACTTAGCCTTAGAAACACTTGGACTGTGCCTAATATTATTCACAGGCTTTCTGGCTTCAATTATTTCCAATGCTTGGCATTTGGCTTCTAAAAATTCCAACAGTTCCTTCAACCCATGGAACCTAGCACCTGCATTTTTGATTTCCCAATCATGTCTGTCAGCAAGCTTCATCTTACTCAGTATGACCTCAATGAGTAGCAATTCATGTATAGGTAATTCAATGCCTAATCCTTCTAGAGCTTTAAGATTGCTGGATACTTCATTAACTAGCCCACGATAATCTTGGCACGTGCCTGACGTTGCATTAGACAGGCTTAACAATGCCTTCACATGCTGGGCAGAAATTATTTTGGGGTTATTGTACCTATCCACTAGTAGCTTCCATGCAACATGGAAGTTTCCAGAAGTGATGGCTATGTTTTCAACCAAGCCCTTGGCTTCACCATCGAGGGATGCAATCAAGTAGTGCAGCCTCTGAACATCATCAATCCCCATATTGTTGATGATCAGGCTTTCAAACGTGTTCTTAAAATTCAAAAACTCCACATAATTGCCTCCAAAACAGGGCAACTTAATAGTGGGCAATTTCAACCTGGAACTATTAGAATCCTCTGATCTTTCAGACTCCGGTGACAAACTCCTGGTGGGCTCACTAAGCAACGCTGCAATCTTAGATGACACAGCATCAAATCTGTTTTCAAACTCTTCCCTTTCCAGGAAATGGTCTGGGATTTCTGCATTAATTTCGATCACGTCTTGCGACTCTTTAAATTCTTGCCAGATAGCTGAGAGTCTATTTTGCTTAACCAATAACTCGTGGGGTTTCAGGTCCTCACGACACAAAAAATTTTCAGTGTTAGTGAGGCTTCTCTTAGCTATGCCTCGTCTCTTAATCAAAATTTCTAATGAATCCTCAGCCATTGCGGAAATAAACAGGGATGGGATAGTAATGGAAAAAACTTACAGTATGCCGGTTAACCCTTGTAGTCGAACTCGGAGACCTGGCTTCGTTCCGTTGGCGTCACGTGCGTGAAGAACAAAGGCTTCCCTTTGTCAATACCGTGGTGCCTCAGATCCTTGGTTTTCTTGCAGCTCAAATGATCACACATCAATTGCCGCAACATCCATAGCTTCTGGTTCGCATCCGGGCCGTTAGGACCAATTATGTTAGCTCAAAACACTTGTATCACACGATACATAGGCACACTTGCTCTGTTTATATACAACCCGATATAATTTGAAGTGTGTATTGATCTTGTGGACTGTAATATTCCCTCTACATACTAATTATAATATTTCAACTTTGGCACATTTGCAAAGATCCTTATGATCGGATGACAATACTACAAAGAAATATATATTCAACACAAACCAAAGAACAGCGTTCACCATGATCGTACGGCCACACACGAACAGCATCATGGGAAAAACAGGTAGACCAGCCAAGCATCCAAAATTGCCAACCCACACATAAACACACCAAGGAAATGAACACTCAGGTTTACGCAAGAAATTGCTGTGTAACTTACCACCCCGGCATCCATTTTGCTTTCATTGCAATACTCCAGATTTATCGCGTATTTACACACGTTCTAATGTCACTGATTATATTATTACATTCAGAGATCCTTTTTACAGCAGATGAGCAACAGCCACCATCTACCATTCCGTGATTTCAAGCTTCCGCCGTGATATTGATGAGTGCGGTCTACAGTATGTTACGCAGCGTCGAGTGGTAATCCTTTACCGACGTTTCGGGACAACTTATCGGTCCCATCTCCAAGGGTCAATAAATCCAAGAAGAAACCGCCGAGTGGTAATCCTTTACTGACGTTTCGGAACAACGTATCGGTCCCATCTTCAAGGGTCAAGAAGTCCAACAAGAAAGCTCTGTTTTGGATTTCTTGATCCTTCAAGATGGGACCGATACGTTGTCCCGAAACGTCGGTAAAGTAATACCACTCGACTCTGCGTAATATCACAGAAGAGCGCAGATCTCTTTCAGATTTTAATAATATATCTTACCTTCAAACAATATGAGGCAATTATCTGAAAAAATTGCCATCTACAAATTATGTAAATTTCTGTCCTCTTTGGGTGCTTGTGAAGATGATGAAGATATCTTTTTTCTGTTTTTAGCCAAATTAAATTCTGTATACGTTTCTGTACACAAAAACATGTGTATGTATTGACAACTCCCTACCACCCTCTAAATGACTCTTTAAAGGTGGGTATAACATAACAAGCCATTTGTAATGTAAAAAAAAAATATAATTGCTGTAACTTGTTTTCTATGCAAGATATTGAGAGGCAGTAAGTTTGGTATGTAATTTAAAGCTTTCACAGCAACTGAATTCAATATAATATTTAACTATAAAGTGGCTGTACTGACTTCTTTTTAATCCCGTGTGTAACAGGAACGAAAGCTTATGCTGTTCACATTTTCTCACATGGAGGAGGCATGCAAGTTTTTTTTCTCTCTCTCTTGTGGATTGAGTTTCTTTTTTATTTGTGTAATAGTTTCATGTAAAATATGCCTTTGGTTGAGAACTTTGGTATTGGTCGTCATAAATAACAGTGCCTAAGGTTATATGTGATTTTAATATTCTGCAGAACTGCCTGAATAAATCTGTGAAATGTATATCACGCGATAGTGAGAAATGTATTGAAATATAAGACAGTATTCCAGAGGTCAGTAAAGGACACATACTGTCATGGTGATGGAGACTAAGGGAGGCCTGCTCAACCCGTGTGACATAATGTTCTGTTGCACACGGAGACGTTTGATATGAGAAAACTTCTTTTAACACTTACCCTGGCAAAGTAGAGATAGAGCAGTGAAGCAGTTTGCAGTACTTACAAACTGTTTATTTATGGAGACCCTGGGTGTGAGTCTTTCTTATAATCGACACTTATAATACAACCCCTTAATGGTTTGTTGACTATATATTCCAGATTTAAGATTTCAATAGTTACAGTTCTAAATATTCTTTGTATATACCATATGTTTACAGGACCCGATCCGCTTTGGATTGAGTTACGCACTGGAGACCTGAACATATAATGCCACAAACTAGAGTTTTCCATTACCAGCTGCAACTATAATTTTAATCTGTAAAAATCATATTTATCATGTAAGAAATATTTTAATCATATTTTAACTATAAGTGTTTTAAAACAATGTAAGTTCTACCTTTTATACATAAGCGATATCAAGAACAAGGCCTACTACAAACTGTATAAATTGTGGCTTGTCACTGGCAGTTGGTTTTAAACTTGGCATTCTGTGCTCCCCGAGGATGGTACGCTTGCACCAAAACATGTCAGAGCCATGTATTTAATACTCATATGTGACTAATAATGTGCATTTGGTAGGTACAATAAATTGAATACATTGATACATTTGTGGAGTTAAGATAGCTTATTCAGTATGGTGACTAAATTATATGCTGGACAGCCAAAGAATCAGGGTTCGGTTCCTAGCAAGGCGAAAAGATTTTCATATCTCCAAATTATCTAGACCAGCTCTTGTTAAGGTTCAGTGCACTGACTCATTAGATACTGCAGCTAAGGCACATTCTAGCAGCAGTTTCAAGGAACTGTCAAAAGAACACATCTTCCACAATAAAAAGTTAATACATATAAGTGATAAATATCAAACCGCTAATTATCATGAGAATATAAACAAGCAGGTTAGTGTAGTGGTAACATTTAGACTTGCATCCGAGAAGTGTCCAGTTCGACTCTCAGTTGGGGCACTGGCTATAGTGACCAGTTTTGTTGCTTTCAACAAGCCCTCCAGGCAATGTGAGAACTACCTCAGGCCAAAGTGACTTTCCCCCAAATCCTTTCCAATTCATCCTTCTGCAATCATCCTGTCAGCACCTTATAGCCTGGGGTATTTACAGCACTGCATAGGACAGAAAAAGTTCCACCCTTTTTAAAACTCTTTGTATTTAAAAAGTGCAAGAAAATTCAATACACACAATTAGAGGTTGCTTCTCAAATTTTCATTACGGCGACATATGAGTTCAATGTGTGCATCTCTTGTTATTCTTAACATACTGAGACGGTAATCCAGTACATGCCAGATGTGATGCTTCCTTTCTGGCATGACACATTTGACTGCTTCCCCGATTTTGCCTTTCAATTCTTCCAGATTGGTCACGTTCTTAAACAGATACAGTCCTTCACATATCAGTATCCTGCATCAGAGCACAGCACACACACTCACAATGGAGGGAGAACACAACTCAGAAAAGTAAGGCAAATATGCATTGGGTTTTGTATATAAAAGAATTGTGCCCAGTACTCTTTGGCTAACCTGACTCAGGTTTTCCATGATTGTAAGGCAAATGCCAGGGTATAATTCAAACATGGGGATGGCCTCCATCCCCCACTGCACCACAATCATGAAGGCCTGAACAAAGTGACTCCCTTCGCAGGTCACAAATGCAATCAGCTCACACAACAAACATTCTGGGTTCAAGACAAGATAGTCACCCAAACAAATATCTTCTGCCCAACCAGGACACATCACGTATTGCAGCATAAGTCCTTTGTATGACCATGCCAATCTGTGATCAAAAGAAATTAGTGTTGAAGACTTTCCTATCCTGGCTGCACTTAATCATTATCAATATTCAGTTTTGTTTCCATGGCAGAAGGTGGGGGGGAGGGGTTTGTTTGCTGTAAATGAAATCTTTGTTCACATGCACACACCTTTATCCAATAGATGGTGGAGTTCCTCTACGTTGTCAAGATTTCATATTCATTCATTGGTTTGATACTAGTAAAGAGATGGAGATAGAATAATTAGTGAGTTTATATTATGCATACTGTGCAATTAGTACAATTTTATATTGTATTTACCAACAACCTACATTTATTTATGTCCCATTCATTGAGGCCTGTGTTTCAGTGCTGACTACTGCATAATCACCAGTGTTGTCCTAATCCAGTGCTTTTCAAATGGTGGCAGGCAGATAGTTGCCTGGTGGTACATGAAGAAAGTTAGAATTTTTTTTCCAATAACTAAAATTTAGAAACGTTAATTGTACTATTAAAATTGTTTCAAACGTGTTGAAATGTAGAGAAAAATATTTATGAACTGTATATCTAGATACTAAGAAATTGTTCGAATATAAATACAGACTCTCCTCTGTCGTCTAATTGCATTAAATTAGAAAAGTAACAACTGCAAAATTTTAGGTTTCCACATTGTTGTTGTTTCGCTGGTTGACAGGTTTGAAGACTTCAAACCTGCCAACCAGCAGAACATCCTGGAAGACCAGTATCCTGAAAGTAGGCATTAATATTTGCAATACCTAGTGGTAACACATTAATGTTTTGCATTGTGATAGTGGTAAAAGAGAAAAGATTTTTAAAAACACAGTCCTAATCCAATCCACGGTTACACACACTGCCATTCTTAGTATGTTGTATTATTTTCTGTCATTGCTTTCATGTTCTTCACAGTTATACTTCTTCATTTCTCTTACTTTTGCATTCATGCATGACTGTTACATGTTTTTCTGTGTCCTCTGTTTTCTTGTATTTTATTCCTGTAAGATAGCTCTGTTCACATAAAAGTTTTTTTTTATCGCGGTTCGATGTATGATGTACTAGTTAGCATCGAAATATGCCTGTTAAGAAACGACGCAAAAAAGTTGGTCAACACACCCAGTACGAAAGGTTGAAATAGTAGTTGGCGTTATTACCGACTTATCTGCTGCCGCTTTGGTCTTGAGAAGTTAGTACCGACCTCGGCCATAGGGGGGCAACCGTCGCACCTTCGGCATGTTAGTGAAATCAACCTGTATAGATGGCAGAAGTCATGTTACTTAACCGTGTGGGATCTGTGATCTGTGCAGTTCAACTTCGTTATCTTCTGTGGTTATCGCGGGTGTTATAAGTGAATCAGCAACATGGATCAGAAGATGAGCTCTAGAATCTTAAACATCGTAAGACTTCGTATTAGAAGAACCCCTCGGCATTACACAGCTTCTAACATACTGTGCACAATGCAATGTACAATCTACAGACAATGTCAACTTAATTTACATGAAACTGAAGAAGTTTCATGCCTTTTGAATATTCCGTGGAATAATGTAAATGCCTGAGTACTAGTACATTACTTGAATTTTTTTGGATGTTTACAACAAATTGAATTTTGACCATCACAACACAGAACATTTTAATTGAAAACAGAGTTTTCTTCTAAATGCCTATTGAAATACTCCATTCCTTAATACTAAGACACTTCATATCTTAATATGGAATATTTTAAGAGGGGTATGAAAGAAACTCATACATAACCACCAAATGCACGGCCAGTATAAGCTTTGGCTCTAGTTAAATTATTTAATGAGTCAGAAAACTGTCTTGATTATCCAAAACTTTTACATCAACTTATGATACTTCATGGCAGGGCAACAAATTTTTCAAAAATTCAGGAGCCACCTCAACAGTTTAGGTGAGAAGGGTGACAGGAATGAAGTTCCATACTGAGGTCCCCCAAAAATCAGGCGCCACTATAACAAAATTGAGTTTTCCAGAGTTTTCATAGAGTCACAACCAGCAGAAAAGTCTGAACATTTGTATTTTGTAACATGTTGGTTTTCTGTGGTGAGTTTATAGTCCATTGTCCAGCCCCCAAGTTGTGATTTGCAGCTCAATGAACACTCCTTTTTTGTAATCAGTGTACATGTTTCACAATAACTCTTAATAGTTTTGCAGCCACGGTTGCAACAGCAAGATGAAAGGAGCTGCTGGGCAAATGGTGAGTGCTAAACAATTATATTAATATGAAGCAGATTATATAAGGTACAAAATTTAGCACATAAAACGTGATGTCTTTTAGAACTATTCTTATACCCCGACAGTTAAGCACTTTCTCTTATCACTACATGTTTTAGAGAAATCCCATATATACATATGTTGCTATGTTTGAGCATAGTTGTATCATCTTCAGGCAAGCGTTTGAAGTCACCTAAAGCATTGTATTAAGTTAAAAACAAGTATATACTAAAACATACAGACTGAGTTACTCCGTGAAGAAGAATCCTTCTTGAGAACTAACAGATTCTTACATAGTCAAGAAATTCTCAACACTTTATGGAACCTGAAAGTTCATTACTACATTTACAAAAGCGCAGAGATTTCTGATGTTATCGATCCATTTTTGACCACCTGGTGAACCTGCAAATCATATCCAAAATTCTTTACCCTTTTAGTAACCCTCTGTTGCCATCTTCTTTGACTTAGAGAAGGCATATTACTAACTGGTGATATGGTATCCTGAGAAACCTCCACTGGCATAATCTTAGGGGTCAGCAGCCATGTTTCTTTTTAACTTCCACCAACAGCCTCAAAGTTGTCACATCTAATATTCATAAATATCATGAATAATATATTATTATAAAAACTTCTTAGTCATACAGTCATAAGGATATAATGGTTTATCACTAGTTGGGAAAGTACAGTAGCTGCACACCATACAAAATGTAAGACTAAAATCATTAAAATCGTAGGCATTGGTCAGGTATATTCTAACCCATGGATGTAAAGTCCAGGGGTTTATCCTCTGTTATATGTCATGTGGTGTCGGTTTAGGAATCTGTGTGTTACATAAGTGGACTGTATTATTGTAATATTGAACACGTGAAATCGACATGAACAGAGACTGATGTGGAATCTTGTAGCCCTGCTATTTATGCTCATTAGGGCTAATAAATGCTATTAAACTTGTTTATGAAAGATGTTAAAAGTAATATAGTATGTACAATGTTTCTAAGGAATTCCTTAAAACACACATGTCAGCTGCTGTATGTGTCTCATTGAAGTGCCTTCCCATCTCATAGCAGAGTGTACAGCTCTGTATAGCAACATGCCATTTCTTGGTTATTGAATTACTAGACTGTGCCTTGGGTGTCCAAAAAAGCAAGTAATTTTCTGTCTTTTGTTGAATGTCTGACTATATGGGTCTGCCTGGCAACAAGGCTGTACTTGCAGCTGCCGAAGAAGCTGCTTCACTTGGGATTTATGCTCAAGACACAGATATGCATGCTTGTCTTCATGCTGTACTGTCTCCCTGGCAAGGTGGCCTCATATGGAGAGCAGGACTTTGCAAGCTGTAAAATTATCCATGCAGGTTTGGCAGTCCTGCTTCAGGTCCATCATTACACAGCTTTAGATTGGTCTGTCTGAATACTTGCAAGATTTTTGGTTCTCGCAGCAGTGTTGAAGAACATTCAAGTTTTCTGGGATGTTACTCATAAATTAGTAACAGTGCAAGGCAATGGACAAGAACAATAGTTTACATCCTTCTGGTTGCCTAGGATACGAGACTGTTGCCGAGCAGAGCGACGTGGGCTATGCTGAAAAGATTACGTTACTCCTTCAACGTTTTCTTCAGTACCAGGTGCACACTCAAAAGTGGGGGGGGAGAGGGGGCTGCTAGTCTGTGAAATTAAAAAAAAACACATTTTGTAGACACAATATCACTCGTTTTATATGATTTACCCTTCAGGTGAAATCAGCCCCTGAAATCGTGAAATTGGCTGATGACAAGTACCTTAGAATTTTGAAAAATAATCGAAAAGGCTTACGAAGTCTTAGATGAACTTAGAATATGCAAGCATATTAGACTTTGTGATTTAAATTAGTGAGTCGTGGAACGTTTCGACATATTTAAACATATAAGAATGCTTTTACAAACAATGTCATGTTACAGTTACATTTATGACATGATTTTTATGACAATTTTTACAATCAAACGAATTATATACAGCCTTAGGAACAACACCCCCCACCCCAATGAAAAATTCTGGGTGCGCGCGTGTTCAGTACGCACAGTTCTTGGAGCACCATGCACAGTGTTTGATACACTACCACCTGCTTGACACTTACGTATGTAGCCCAAAATAATGTTACGTGATGTAATCGGGCCACGCTTAGGCACATTAAACTGAAGCCGCAAATGACGCCGTGTCCGAATTACGGACTTCCTTTCGTACAGCTGCGGTTCGATGTGCTTATATTTCACAGATCCATTGTCACTGAACAGGTTTTCAGATGGCATGACATCATCTCTTTTTCGCTGTGCAGACGCTATCCCCCCAACTCCCACCCCCTCGCAGGACAAAGTGCGTTCTGAAATGTGTCAGTCGACCCTGCGCCAATGTGTAGTTATAAAGTCGTCAATGTCGTGTGCAAGGCCTGGAATGATATGGGCCGTATATAAATTGTGTATGCATTGTGTGATGTAAATACCTTTAAGAACTGAAACCAACAATGTACAGACCTGCACTCTCGTCAGAGAGGGCGCCCCGGGACTGATGTCTGCATTGAATACCTAGTAAAAGGTAAGAGCCGGCGTAGCGCAGTTGGTATAGCGACTCGGCTGCGTTCTGGGCGGTCCGGGGTTCGAATCTCGGTAAGGGCCAGAGATTTTTCTCTTCTCCAAAGCGTCCAGAACGGCTCTGGGTCCACCCAGCCTCCTATTCAATGGCTACCAGGGTTCTTTCCCGGGGTAAAGCAGTCGGGGCGGGAAGTTCGTCACTCAGCTCCATGGCCTGGACAGGGAAACGTAATGTTTTTGCCTTACATACTAAAATGATGGCACATTTTGTGCACGCAATGTGCAGTACATACGAGGTCTTTGTCAGTCCATGCTTGCTTGTTAGTATAGAAGATTCGACTTATGTAGCTTCAGCTGTAACGGCAGTTCTGTCATTTGAACGGTTGTAAGCTTGGCCATTTACGCTAAACGCTATCCCATTACAGGCCTGGTCAGGCCGTTAGGGCTCCATGACTTTGAAGCTCCCAGAATTTCTAGAAAATCAGTACATGAAGGCGGTAAAGTTGTCAACCTTTATCTGTTAGAGGCTGAGTAGAACCCAGGGACATAGTGCGGCCGGAAGGATTAAGTCCATCGGAAATCGAACCCGTGACCTTCCAGCTGCAGCGCAGTGCCTCAACCAACTGCGCCACCGCGTACCCCAGCCAGTTATGCAAGGGAAGGACATTTTTCTCTTCTCCAAAGCGCCCGTACTGGTTCTCGGGCCCCTGTACAGTGGGTACCGGACCGTGAAGCTGACCACTCGCCTCCGAAGTTCAGAATTAACAGAATATAGGCTACCTCCACCCCCCCCCCTTCACGCAATACTCCTTCTTTGTTTCCACAGGGACAGCGTTACATTCTGCTAATGCTGTGGATGGAACTAACAAGAATGTTCTAGGTTACTGGGGCCAAAGGGCATCCTGTGGCCCGCGGGCCCCTCGTGTTTGAGCGGCTCGTGGTTAAAATTTTGCGGACCACTGAGCTAGAACTTGAACCGAGGAACTGGAAAAAACGCAGCCGACAAAACGGCGAGAACGCAATACTTCCATCGTAGGAGGGATATGGATAAATGAAGAATATTTTTAAACGTGGTGCTCGAACCAGAGTCATGTATTACTTTTATTTAGTAACGGTGCTCTTACATAAAGGTGGCCGGGATGGCTCAGTCGGTATAGCGATTCGCTACAGGCTGGACGGTCCGGGGTTCGAATCCCCGTGTGGACGAGACTTTCCCTACACGTTCACACCGGCCTCGAAGCTCACTCAGCCTCCTGTACAGTGGGTACCGGGTCTCTTTCTCGGGGGTAAAGCGGCCGGGGCGTGGCTTTGACCACCCACCCTCTTCTAGCGCCTTCATGGTATGTTATAGGGTGAACTTTACCTTAACGTAACATACAACTATTACATTAGCAGTCATCATTAATATTGTTTAAAGCATATTAGACGCGTTCGCAAAATTGCGAAAAGTGACAATTAGCTTCATCATGTCTGTCCGTCCGTCCGCATGGAACGACTCAGTTCCAAATGGAAGGATTTTCATGAAATTTGATATATGAGGATTTTTCGAAAATATGTCTAGAAAATTCAAGTTTCATTAAATTCTGACAACAATAACAGGTACTTTACACGAAGAACTACGTACATTTATGACAATATCTCGCTGAATTATTCTTACAATGAGAAATGTTTCAGACAAAAGTTGTAGAGAAAATCAAAACACACATTTTATATTCACCAACTCTTTTTTCGAAAATCGTGCCGTTTGTGAGATAACGTGGAAGACATCAGACTGGACACAGCACTATGAACACAGCAATGACGTTTCGATTAGTATAAAAGACGAAGTGACTCAAAATCTTCTGAAGATTCAAGTCATTATTTAATGTTACTGCTATAAATTCATTCACCTTTGTAGATTTAATTTGACCAGTGGGAGTGGCGGCGCCGTGACGTCAGAACGCAAGCGTCGTTCTAATTCCATTCTGCGCAAGGCTGATGTAAACACTGTGTTCACGTTGTCATGTCACTAGAAATGCCGTCAAATCTACGGTCACAAAATAATCCAAATTTCCAAGGATTACTGGCATTGGCTACAATAACATTACATGTACATTATTTTACGAATTTGACAATCTGTCTTTATATTCATATACACCAAACAGGGAGGAAAAAAAGTTTGTAGAGTGAATGGTGACAGGCAGTCCCAGAGTCTGCTCTTAACTTCTTCGTGCAAACAGCTGCTGTTTTTTAGTGTTGTTCCCAAATATCTGAACACTGCCATATTTTCGAACGATACTTTTCAGTGGCGCAACAGCTCAACTCGGGCATAGGCCACCTAGTTGTTGAAATTTCTAGATCACACACAATTAGCCACACAAACCCGGTAGGACTCCTCTGGACGAGTGATCAGCTCGTCACAGAGACCGCCACCTAAACAACACATAAAACACCACAAAAGACGAACATCTATGCCGTCAGCGGGATTTTTTTTTTCCTGTTCGGGGTTTCTCCCCTTTGATCCATTTTTGTACTGTTTAAATCCTTTCGTCCTTCATGTCACTTTACGTTCCATATTACCGTCCTTACGACAAACACAACACAAACATCCATGCCCCCGGTGGGATTTTTTTTTACATTGTGAAGGGCCCCGCAGCAGATGCTACGGACGCACCACAGCGTTAAAGCTTTTTGTGCAACCCTGTGATTAAGATGAAGATGAGCAGTTTTTTTTACCAAGTTTTACAATTAATGGAGCACCGGTGGAATGAAATTGACAGGGGAAAACCGACAACTCGGAGAAAAACCTGTCCCAGTGCCACTTTGTCCACCACAAATCCCACATGGACTGACCCGGGATCGAACCCGGGCCTCCTCAGTGGAAGGCCGACGACTAACCGCGTGAGCCATGGCACGGCCTAATTCGAACCCACAATCCCAGCAAGCGAGCGGCCGCAGACCCGCGTCTTAGACCGCACGGCCACTGAGATCGGCAGATTCGAACCCGCGATTCCAGCAATCAAGCGGCTTCAGACTGATGCCTTAAACCGCACGGCCACCGGGATCGGCAAACGATCTATTAGCCACCTTTATATCGCAATATTGTCAAGCATTCTGTTGACGAGAACTTAGAATTACTAGCGTCTAATAAAGTTTCTGTGTTTTTCTTTATAGTATTAATGTTTTCTCCCGGTAAATTAATATCATCAGACTAGATCAAAAGCTGGTGTGTAATCTTCAGTTTTAGTCCCTCCTAGCTCGCTTTCTTGCTTGGGCAATCCTAATGGCATATTACAAAGCAAAGCTGAAAAGGAATGGCGATAAAGCATCTCCTTGTTTCAGACCACTCTGAATAGGAAGTGTTTTAAACAAATATTTGCCTATCCGGATTCAGGTTTGTTTGAGCACATTCTGATTGACGTAACTAATTTTATGGGTATAAGAAACTCAATAAGAATATTACAGAAAACCTCCCTCAAATGAAGGAGGATGAGATGGTCGGGGCATGTGGTACGTATGAGAAAGAAGAGAGATAGATACAGAGCTTTGGTGAGGACGTCTGGAGGAAATAGACCACTTGGAAGACCTAGACATAGGTGGGAGGGTATTATTAGAATGTGTCTTAAAAATGGAATGGGAAGGCGTGGACTGGGCTCATCTGGTTGTTGTGAATATGGTAATGAACCTTCGGATTCCATAGAATGTTAGGAATTTCTTAACTAGCTGAGACGCTCTTAGCTCACCTAGGACACTTCTGAATTTCTGAATGATGTATTTGGAATTATCTGAGAGCAAGCAGCGTCGAACTAATCGAATACTATCCCGCTACCTGCCTGGTGGGGCTGAGGAAAAACCATGAAAAAACTCATTAAGGTATCTAGTCATCTAGAGGATGGACAATCGAGGAATCGTCTTTCGATTCCAGGCTGGGCGTAAGAAGTTTTTCTTCTCTCCAAAGCATCTAGTCGGAATTTGGGGCCCACCAAAACTCTTATTCTGTGGATATCGGGACTCTTTCCTTCAGGATAAAGCGGCTGGGGCGTAAAGCTAATCACTCACCTCTAAGACCCCAGTTTAAGAAAAAGAAAATTAGGGAGGTACACCTCCCTTCATTCCTAACCTCGGCAGTAGACGGAGGTGAGTGGTAAGCTTCACGTACCAGCCGCTTTAGCCCGAGGAAAGAAACCCTTTGAATAATGTATAGCGTCCTCGGTAGCCGTTTGGTTGGAGGCTGAGTGGACTGGAGAGTTCGTCTGGATGGTTTGGGAAAGAATGAAACTCTTTTCTTTGTCGAGAATCGAAACACGTTTTCTAGGTTGTCCAGCCTCTACCCTAATCATATGTGTGTATAGTACATTGCAAAATTAAATTTCGTCACGCTCAAAACGTGAGAGCACAAACTCGAACAAGATGAGTCTGACGGGGCAAGCAGCACGCATGTCGAAATATCTGTAGAGAAGAGACTAGTTGCGGGATGTAAAGGTTGACGAGTGGAACAATGAGACAGATCTTAAAGAAATGTGTTTTAAACGGTTTGGGCTGGATTAATCTGGCGCAATATAGGGACCAATGGTGAAATATTTTGAACTATTTTGTGGGTGGTCAACACCACGCCCCGGTCGCTTTTCCCCCGGAAAAGAATCCCGGTACCCCTTGTACACGAGGCTGAGTAGGCCTCGGGGCCGGTCTGGACGGGTGCGGAAAGTGTCGCTTCCATCAGGGTTCGAACCCCGAACCGTCCAGCCCGTAGCGAGTCATTATACCGACTACGTTACCCGGCCGCCATAGTACAGTAATACTACACAGTCAATAGCTTGTTTTACGGCAACTACATTTATGGTTTGTTCTGTGTATGTATGTATTTATGCGTGTATACATATATATTTTTTATATTTTTACGACATATATATACGTCGTAAAAAAATGGAGTAAATAAGAAATAGCTCTCGGAAAAGTGTTGATTTTCCTGTTTCGAAAATTACGCACTGGATGCCCGCAGAATAAATCTGAAAATCGCTGAGAGGAACCCAAACTAAGGCCGTTGCTGTGATTCGGGTAAAGCCCATCGCTCGGGGAATTCGCAGTGTCCGGCCGTCCTTCCGCCAGGCTGGATGTCCCGGAAACTAATAATGATGTGGAAAACAATAAAACAGAAATTATTCTTGTTAGAGTGACAATCCTTGAAAAATTATGGATTTCTGTACTTTGAAAATTAGGTGCAGGAGGCCCGAAACGAAACTTGAGCATGGATCGGGGAAAACATATAGTAGCACCGTTGCTACGATACGAGGGAAACCAATTAAGGAATACGAAGAAAATACATCGCTTGGCGAAAATTCAACCCAGTGATAGGATAGGCGAAAACCCCACTCGGGAAACCCAAAACCAGCGCCGCTGCTGGGATAGACCCATTAGGGCAAACCCCATCACCCAATGAATATCCAAATTAGAATACGGGGAAACATCACTTGGGGAAAACCCTTCGCTCGAGGGACACCCAATACAAGATTATAGTGTCATTGCTAGGACACGGTGAAGACAAAACCAAGATAAAATCCGCAGTATTTGCAGTAAATGGTGACTGACGGGCAATGTGCGCTTGTGATCGTGGCCACACTGTAGGTACACGTGCATGGGCCAGATCAATAGAACTCAGGGAGGGAGCTAAGAGGTTCTACAAGGGTAGGGGAGTGAACAGTTGAAGAAAAAGAAATGAGCGATAAAAAGAGAAGCAGTAGAGGGTGTATGAGAGACATTACGTGATGACACCAGCAGGACAGCGCAAGCGTGGCTTCGTGTGTGAACAACAATATTTATAATTTTTACAACCAGTATGGAGGGACTGGACAAACTGTGCAATTGGTGAAGGTTAGCGAAGGAAGTTGTTGGCTAGGCCAGCGGAGGAGCCTTTAGTCGTAGCTGTGTGTAGCTGCAGCATGAGTGGTAGCTAGCTAGTGGTGAGAGTGTTACACGTACGTGTCTATTCATAGCCAGCGGACGACTGGAGAAGGTGTACTGGGGGGGAGGAACGTTCAGCAGCTGAGGCGACGTTAGACGTCGATCTGTGGCGTCGTCGGCACTTGTGCGTTATTCCCCATTGGGTGCGAAGGAGACCGTCGGAGTTATTTCGGCAGCCGAATTACAACGTGTGATGCTCACCGTATAAGGTAAACCTGCAACATCGTATTTCGTATCTGAAATGTTCTGGAATCTACAGCGAAGCTGTTTCACAGATCGATGTCAACATCAGATCGAATTGAGGCAAACGCTGTACGTTGTATTGTTGTATGTACGACTATGTAGGCATATAGCTGTGTCCGTGTAACACCGACGTTGTACCACATCCATTACGTATTTCACGTAACGTCGCCTTAAATATATATTTTACTACCCCTATTCTCCCATTTGTCCCACATCATGGTACTTTATTCGCTTGTTATTTTGGGTTCCAACCATGATGGATTTGGGGCAGGTATTTCAAATGAAGCTTTCCCGAAGTGCCAAGTTTCCCAGGAAACAAAATATATTTTCTGGCTTCGAAAGACTCGGTAATTAAAACCCTGTACTTTCTTTATTTTCGTAAATCTTTTCTAACCTCAGTCAAGGTACATTTGTTGTAAGGGAGCTTAGCACAAACAAACTCACTTAAAAGAGTGTTCCATTGATTGCAAATGTGTACGGTAAAATCTTTGCTTAAAGTAATACTTCTTTGTGTAGTTAACGTTGCAAGTAGGCAAATTCTAGTTCAGTTTTATCATTAATTATATAATTATAATAATTTATAATTTAATAAATTGATAATGGTTATAAAATTGACGTGAAAACGTCAACATTAAAATCCGACATCACCATATGCCAGTATGGCGTGAGTCAGAACTTGTTCTTGTATGGCCTAGAGGGCAGAAAAGTTACTTTATATACATAACTTCGTGTTTTTTAAACAGCAACAGAACCCTTAATATTACCCTACAGGCGCTGCGAAGGCACCACACAACTTTAAGCGAACTGCTTTGAAAGTCTTCAGAACGTTTCAGAAATTTTGTAAGACTTAGTGACTTATTAAAAGTTCCTACCTGCCACAAAGAAACTTATTTCTTGGCGTCGGAATGCGTTAGTGATGTTCATGAAGTAATGACACAGCTGAGATCTTCGCTCTTCTGGGATGTTACGCAGCGTAGATCGGTGGTTCGTTACCGAAGTTTCGGGACAACCTATCGGTTCCTTGACCCTTGAAGATTGGATCCATGGGTTGTCCCGAAACGCCGGTTACACTACCAATCTACTCTGCGTAACATTCAAGAAGAGCGAAGATCTCATTTATACCGCGGCGGAAGCCTGAAATCTATGTGCCGTATCATTAAAATTACTCAGGTTAAAAAACGATCAGAGTAAACGTTGGGTATCAGAACTGTGGATCTCCACTCCATCAAAGAGGAAATATTTAATACTGCTAGATGTTTGGAGACAGCCTTTTATATTTTAACATTTTATGTTTTAATATTTTACCTGTATTTTAATCTGAGTAATTTTAATTATATGGTACATAATTAACTGTTGTAAAAAGCATGTATATTTACCATTTGCTGACGTACAATACTCTGTTTTTGTCTTTGTAATATTATGGCTCCCTGATGATGGCTACAATACGTAGCCGAAACATGTAGGAGCGTAAAAATTGCTTTGTGCAGTAGTTAGGTAAAACTTGTATGTGTAAGGCAAATGCACGGAGTATGACTAACATCATCATCATCTGCGGTGCTACAGCCCTTGAAGGGCCTGGACCTCTGCAATAGCCTGCCTCCATCCCTCTCTATCCTCCCCCATCCTTCTCCATCCTCTTATTCCTATTTTCTTCAGATCTTCCTCCAGATCGTCCACCCATCTCAGTCGGGGCCTTCCCTTCCTCCTGCTGCCCCCTGGTTGTCCAGTGAAAATTTTCTTTACCACTCTTTCTTCTGGCATTCTTTGTACATGCCCTGCCCATCTCATTCTTGCCCTTTTTATTTCCACAACTACGAGTATGTCCGGCTTCTGATATAACTGCTGTATTTCGCCATTTGTTCTTATTCTCCATTCCTCTCCCTCCCTCACTGCTCCATATATTCCCCTGAGTATCTTCCTTTCCCATCTTCTCAGCATCTCCTCCTCCTTCTTTGTCACTGTCCGTGCCTCCGCTCCATAAGTAACTACCGGTCGTATAATCCTTTGATATATACTTATTTTCATGTGCCTGCTGATAGTTTTGGACCTCAATAGGTGCATCAGTGTAAAATAGCTCCTGTTCCCAGCTGCCATTCTAGCCTTAATTTCCTCTGTTATGGTATTCTCTTCCGTGATTAGGCTACCCAAGTAGTTGACACTCCTCACTTTATGACTAACATAAGTTACGTTATACCTGCATTGCCTCAATCTTGTTACACATCAATGTCACATCACCAACCAAATGCACTTTATTTTAAAGAAACCAATATAAGGTTTCCTTAAAAACATTTAAAAAGCCCCTACTTATGTTTCGGCTTCTAGAAAGCCATCATCAGGGGGGCCACACAACTGCACGTTTTAAAAAACACGTCCATGCGTTCGTTTAACAGCACACGCCATGTAGTTACACCACCTTCACTGCTGCTATTTACACTGCCACTTGGCAGCACCGTATGTTAAAATAAGAATAAAATGGGTATTAAAACTGTAAAATATATATCATGCATTATCAGTGAACTGTTCTCGTTGTGTTGTTTTGGTGAAGAGTTTTTATAGCTTCGCTTGTCGATAGATAATGTTGAAGGATCATGGTGCTGTAAATACTGTAAGTTAATTCTGATTTCACCGTGCATTCTTGACGTGAATATCACTTACACCAACGAAATGCACTTGTTTATTAAAAAGAACGCTAAATAGTTCCTAAAATGTTAGTTAAAACCCATTAACTAACATTTTAGGAACTATTTAGTGTTCTTTTTAATAAACAAGTGCATTTCGTTGGTGTAAGTGATATTCACTGTAAGTTAAATAAATGTAGAAATTAGAAAATTGTATATTACGTTTTTTAAAACGTGCAGTTGTGTGACCCCCCTGGTGATGGCTTTCTAGAAGCCGAAACATATGTAGGGGCTTTTTAAACGTTTTTAAGGAAACCTTATATTGGTTTTTTTAAATAAAGTCCATTTGGTTGGTGATGTGACATTGATTTAGTGAAAATGCATGGTGAACCTAAAATAAAATTTTTTACACATGTTTGGGCTTGAAACAACAAAACGTATTGAAGGAAGGGACTGTCGGTCGTTACGCGGATGACATGAGCGCCACAGCCGGCCACAGCAGCTTACAGCCATTCACCACCTCGTGTGCGCATGCCTGAACGAAATCCGTTACCGACTATTCATCAGTCATTTAAAAACATTCCAGAATTACAGTGCGTCATTTATATAAGAATCCACGTGATTGTACAAAGTCGGACCGTGCCATGGCTCAGGCGGTTAGTTGCCGGCCTCACAGTGCGGACGCCCCGGTTCGATCCCAGACCAGTCAATGTGAGATTTGTGTTGGACAAAGTGGCACTGACACAGGTTTTTCTCCGAGCACTTCGGTTTTCCTCCCTCACATCTTTTCACCAGTGATCCATTCATTTACCACCGACGCTATATAATGTTGGCAACTGGTTAAATAAAACTTCCCTATCCTTGTTCCTCATGTTGATTTGAACACTCAACGGTCGCTTTTAATTTAAACGCGCAAAAGAACGGTAAACTGTATAATACGGTATTACGCCTAGGCTGTATCTCGTTAGCGAACTGACTGTTGGCAGGCGGTAACAGGGACTCTAGACCGTTCATACCGAATGCAGAACAAAGAATGTTACTCTTACGGATTGCACGCTTGTGTCTAACTGTATCAAAAGCCGGGTGTGGAACTTGGTCTCCCAATTTAAGGGAACAACATACGGTGAGGATATTCGAGAATAGGGCGCCGAGGCGAATAATGAAACCTAAGAGGGAAGAAATAAACGGAGGTTGGAGAAAATTACATTATGCGGAGCTTCATCATTCATACCCTCACAAAATTCTGTTGTAATTATCACATCAGGGTGGAAGAGATGGACGAGGTATGTGGTACTCATGGGAGATATGAGATATAAACAAGGCATGCATTGTACTTATAACCTAACATTGAGGCGCGTTCGCGTAACCATTGTTGCCGTGGAAAAGCAATAGGTGTTACATATTCTGAGTATGTGTCTGTAGCCTTAGTTATTCAGCATATACAGCGCATGCGCCGTATTATGTTGTCATTGTTGCCTGTTCTGCTCTACCATATTTTTCCACATTATCTCATAAACGGCACGATTTTCGGAAAAAAGTCATGGAAAATAAAATGTGTGTTTTGATTTTCTGTACAACTTTTGTCTGAAACATTTCTCATCCTAAGAAGAATTCAGCGATATACTGTCATAAATGTACATTGGTCTTCATGTAAAGTACCTGTTATTTTTGTCATATTTTATTGCAGTCAAGAAAATTCAAGACAGAGTTTCGAGAAATCCTCAAATATCAAATTTAATGAACATCCATCCAGTGGGGGCCGAGTTCCATACGGACAGGGAGACAGACAGACAGACATGGCGAAGCTACTAGTCGCTTTTTGCAATTTTGTGGAAGCGCGTAATAAACGTTTTGGTTCTAAAACCTCAAGGAAACAGACTACTTGAATGCCATATGAGTTGGTGTGAGGATAATATTAAAATGGATCTGAAAGAAATACGATGGGATGGTGTGGATTGGATTCATCAGGTTCAGGATCGGAACAGGTGGCGGGCTCTTGTGATCATGGTAATGAACTTGCTGGTTTTATAGAGGGCGGAAAATTTCGTGGCCAGCTGAGCGACTCTTAGCTGCTAACGTAGGTCTGTGCTTCATGAGGTTTTAATAATAATGCACCATTTTATTAAATTTTAAAACAGCAATACCATTCTGTCTTACTGGTCTCTCCGTAGTTTGTGTAATTACCTGTTTCTATTCCCCATAGCTCCAGTGACTTTATTCTGCATGTAGATCTGGTTTTAAATAAATATTGTCCAACATTTTTTAAGTCCGTTACATGTGTACAGTTTTATTTTCTTATAAGCTGCATTCTCATTTATATCCAATTGCTTACTCTGTGCAAATTCTTCTGTCCACTTCGCCGTTTCCCTATAGGTGACTTGTCCGTTGTTCCTCTTGTGCATCTGACCGTCCGGTCTGTGTACGAAGTGGTGTCTAATCACCGCTGTCTTCATGTTACATTCATCTGTTGAATGTTACTGAGTACCGCATAATAAGACATTTTTAGGGTAAAGTGCTACAGTAACGCCATTGCTTTTTTAGAAAGTCATTTTCAAAGTTACACAGCACACTCTTACAGATATTAATATATATATATATTAATTACATTTACTACGTTCTGTATGTATAATTCAGAAACATTTTTTCGTTCCAAATATTAGTAAAAGAATATAATGTTGCAAAATGACAAATGGCGTTATTTTAGGAAAGTGTGCTATAATCAGAAAACCTGCGCAATATTGTTTGTTTTTGTTACCTCATCTTCTTATTCTTCATTGACATACGGTCCTTACAGTATAACCAGTGCCTCCTTCACAATGACAGCACATACAGATCTGTCTTCTGCTTTCTTCCTCCATCTCTTGACATACGGTCCTTACAGTATAACCAGTGCCTCCTTCATAATGATAGCCCATACAGATCTGTCTTCTGCTTTCTTCCTCCATCTCTTGACATACGGTCCTTACAGTTTAACCAGTGCCTCCTTCACAATGACAGCACATACAGATCTGTCTTCTGCTTTCTTCCTCCATCTCTTGACATACGGTCCTTACAGTATAACCAGTGCCTCCTTCACAGTGATAGCACATACAGATCTGTCTTCTGCTTTCTTCCTCCATCTCTTGACATACGGTCCTTACAGTTTAACCAGTGCCTCCTTCACAATGACAGCACATACAGATCTGTCTTCTGCTTTCTTCCTCCATCTCTTGACATACGGTCCTTACAGTATAACCAGTGCCTCCTTCACAATGACAGCACATACAGATCTGTCTTCTGCTTTCTTCCTCCATCTCTTGACATACGGTCCTTACAGTTTAACCAGTGCCTCCTTCACAATGACAGCACATACAGATCTGTCTTCTGCTTTCTTCCTCCATATCTTGACATACGGTCCTTACAGTTTAACCAGTGCCTCCTTCACAATGATAGCACATACAGATCTGTCTTCTGCTTTCTTCCTCCATCTCTTGACATACGGTCCTTACAGTTTAACCAGTGCCTCCTTCACAATGACAGCACATACAGATCTGTCTTCTGCTTTCTTCCTCCATATCTTGACATACGGTCCTTACAGTTTAACCAGTGCCTCCTTCACAATGATAGCACATACAGATCTGTCTTCTGCTTTCTTCCTCCATCTCTCGACACTCATCGCTTTCAGATCTTTCTCAATACAGTCTAACCACCTTAATTTTGGTCTAACTGTTTTTCTACTTCCATTTGTTTCACCACAAACACTATATTTACGGTCCTATCATCAGACATTCTTACCACATGACCAGCCCATTCTAGTCTTCCTACTTTTCTTGTTGTTACAATATTTGGTTTTCTACACGTAACCTGCAATTCATCATCAGTTCGGATTCTCCAGCCATTGTGATCTTTTATTGAGCCATATATCTTTCTTAGTATTTTCCGCTCCCATGTTTTAATTCTTCATTTCATTGGCTCTGTCATTGCCCACGTTTTACAAACGTATAGCACTATAGGTTTAATCATTGTAGCATATATCTTTAGTTTTGTGTGTTTTGATATATATCTTGATTTCATAATTTTTGAGAGAGTTTTGTTACATCATAGAGAATGTACACAGATATATCGTTCTGAGCCCTCATTCACTGTCACAGTCAGTACAAATGTCACACATTTCTGTGTTAGCTGCTGTTCTGTCCATTTCCCACGTGTTTTGTATCGACTCATGAGCCCTGGAATGTTTTTAAAATTCCGTTATATCGTTCGTAAACTCACATAACTTGCGCCATACAAATCGGTGGACAGTAAATATATTTTATCGTATAAAACATGTCTTTTTTTTTTTAAATTGTATCCGCCACATATGGCGTTGTTGCTTACAACTGTACGATCACACGAGATTTACCACATTGTAGGAAATTAGAAAGTGCAAAAGTTTAGTAGTGGCGTACTGAAAAGTTACGCTACCCATTAATTTATAATTTGAGATTTAAATAACAGTAAGAAAGTCAAAATCTCACAGCAGTTGTAAACGTCTGTACTCGCTTTTGATGACTGGAGGGAACACTGTTAATTTCCAAGGCCGTTAGCAGGAACAATATACCGACTGCTCCCGAAGTTCTTATGGTGCTGAGCCCTTTGTTATAAAGACCCGTGTGCCAACTGAATGTGCCTTACACACATCGACTCATTGGCGGGAGAAGAATATTTGGCTGAGATCTGCGCTCTTCTGGGATTTTACGCAGCATGGAATGGTAATTCCGTACAGACGTTTCGGAGCAACCTATCTTTCCCATCTTCAAGGGTCAAGCAGTCCTATTCGGGACAGCCTATCATTCGCATCTTAAAGGGTCAAGCAGACTGCTTGACCCTTTAAGATGGGAACGATAGGTTGTCCCGAAACGTCTGTACGGAATTATCATTCTACGCTGCGTAAAATCCCAGAAGAGCACATCTTATTTACATAGCGGCGGAAGACTGATATCTTGCAAAATATCTGACATTATTGTAGCCATAGCATTATTGCAGCCGTTTACCATACGTCCCATGTTCTGATGAGCTTACCTCGAGTCTTTCTGTGAATTTACCTGCTGTTTTCTTTAAATTGTATTCTGCTATAACCCGGTAGGCCTACTGTACGACCTTGTACGGTACAGCTGCCAGTAGGGATGTTGCCGGCAGTTTCGCATATTTTATTTTTATTTTTATGTGGAGCGTAGTTTTCAGCTTGCGCTTTCGTCAGACATGCGTACTAGCAGTACGTAGACCCAGGATAGCTCAGTCGATGTAGTGAGTAGGGTAAGGGTTGGGTAACTCAGGATTAATGATTCGATTCACACCAGGAGCAAAAGATATTTCTCTTCTCCGAAATACTTACATCGGCCCTGGGGCCCACCCAGACTCGTAGTCAATATTTGCCGGGGGTTCTTTCGCCGGGGTAAAGCGTACGGGACTTTTAAGCTGACCAATCACTTCCATCTAGCGCCGAGGTTAAGAATGAGTGTAGCTGTACCTCCATTCACCCCGTATGTCTTCATGGAGTGGATAGGAACAGCCATAACTTTGCCCTTGCCTAGGCAGTAGGAGGGAATAAGCTAGTCGCCGGAGACTGATTCCTGGAACATTGTGTTTGCGTGTAACAAATGAACCTCCGGCTGCGGATTGTGTGCGAGTTATGTATTGAAATGTAATCTGTAACACTTCAAACAAGGTCGTGAGCAAAACCAGGGGTGCACAAATTTTCCAAAAATTCTAGGAGCCACCTCAAAATTCTAGACGCTAGAAGGGTGACATGAAGAAAGGTCCATGCTCAGGACTTACAAATATTAGGTGCCACAGTACAAAAGTCAGTCTCCTGGGCGACCTGGCGCACGGGATTTGTGCACACCTGACTAAAAGAAGTATCGAATTAAATGCGCAAACGATCGTGAAAGCTAAGTATTTGGAAGGAGGCAACGGAATCCGATTCAAGGAACTGTCGTGGCATTCGTCTGGAGGAACTGAAGAAAACCACAATAGACGGTATCCCGTACTGGGATTTGAACCGTATACCCCCTGAATACAAGCCCAGATCTTGCCAACCGGATCGGGTCCCTCTTCGGTTTTCTGTGGCAGTGTTATGTCTGTACAGATTTGAAGGTTAACAAAAAGACAATCCACCGGAAACCCCACCTTGCAGAGTTCATACGACGGCCGCCTATTCTCCTGCAGTGTCCGGCTCTTGTAAGACATTTTCCCGCCATCAGCACGCAGCACCTGCTGCGCAGTCAATGTTCTCTGCCCCGTGCCCCTCGTTTTATTGTTTTATTCCGTCCTGTATAGCCTGTTCCAAACAGAGGCAAAACAGTGCTAGCCTGGGTGGAACTGGGTCATGCCACGGGCCGTGTTTACCGGACTCACTGCGCGGCCCGGCTTTTGATCTTGGTGGCGCGCGAAATTGGCAGTTTATAAAATAAGTTTGGGTTCTTTATTTGCAACTGCTATACCACAATTTTACATAGTCCTCGCCACAAATTAGGCATTTATCGTATCATGGGAGAAGCTTCTTATATTCTGTTGGTATCAGTCCGTGTCCTGTGCTATCAGCCATCGTGTAACAACTGCTTCCACCTCGCGATCGTCTTTAAATTTAATTCAAATGTATAGGGCTTTGAGTATGGTACATAACGTACAGAAGTGATATCCTGTCTTTGGACTTTGTCCGTCATCTTGATTTTAATAGTCCTACGTTACGGAAACCGGCTCTGCTTCCGTCTTCAGGTAAAGTAAAGCATCTAATCTGTTGGACCCCTTAGAAGGAGCCCTGTGACGGAGTATAGCTCTTTGTAAGGGGTCTGTCAGATTAGATGTTTCCTTTACCTAAAGTCGAAGCAGATCCGGGTTCCGAAACGTAGTAATACATTGAAAGTTACACGAGGAACAAGTCCAAAAAAATAAGATACTTAAATCTGTGGCCGCTAAGCCTGTAAGTCACAGTCACTATAGTTTCATTGGTTACGAAATTATACGCCACGTAAACTTATTTTGTGGCCGGACTTCGTTTTTCTCAGATAATTCTTGGCGAGATTTTACGTTCTAACAGCGGTGTTGCTGAAGATTCAAGAATTCTGGAATGTGACGCCATGTTGGTCGGTAGTTACCGACGTTTCGAAGATCGTAGTGCCTTCGTCTTCAGCGTCAAGGAGTCCAAGACCCTGAAGATGAAGGCACTACGATACTTCGAAACGTCGGTAAATATTTACCGTTCTGAACAGCGTAACTTTCCCGAGGACTTGAATGTTCAAAGTAATTCTTGTCGAGACTTGCCATTGTCCTCTGGTGAACTGTTACGAAGAGCGAAATGGACTGTCACCAGGCAGTTATCAGTAAACCCCTTCATTATGGCTTTGTGCCAGAACGGTTTTGAATGTATATGAGCGAGGTAATTTCTGTAAGATATCGTACCAAAAACATAACATGCAACCAGACTCACTCACGCTAGTGTATTTTATGATCGTAAATTAGTTTCAAAGCCACTAGCGATAGAGACGACATGTTGAAAAGATAAGAAAAACACGGAACATAACTGTCAAATTTAATTAATTTTGTCTGTATAGCTTTTATCTTTACACATATGTTAACCTCATATTTCGTATAGTCCTTTTATTGTTAGATCTTGAACTGAAATTTCAATACTTAACGTGTTGCGGCCCAATCCAGGGCACTGGACTTACAGGCTTATTACTGCTGAGAGACTGTTTGGGCCTCAGGAGGAAGTGACAGGAGGCTGGAGAGAATTGCTTATTTTCAGAAGCTTCGTGATTTTTACACTGCACCAGGTGACCAGATCGAGAAGGAGGAAGATATTATGCAAAAAATAAATGAGAAATGCTTACAAAAGTTTGATCAGAAACCTAAAGGGCAGACAGCAGATACGGAGCCGGGTTAGCTCAGTCGGTCTAGTGACTATTTATGGGCTGGACAACCGACGGGTCTTGGTTTGATTCTCGGCAGAGGTAATTGACTTTTCTCTTGTCAAAAATGTTCATACTAGCTCTAGGACCCACCCAGCCTCCTGTTCAATGGGTACAGGAGGTTCGTTCCCCCAAAGTAAAACTGCCGGGGCGTGAAGCTAACTACTCACCCCAATCTAGAGCCTAGGTTAGAAATGAGTGGAGGAGATATTCTCGTGCTCCCTTTATATACCTTCGTGGCAGTATAGGGACAACTTTGCTCTTACCTATTACCTTCCTGGTATATCTAGGTGAATGTAAACGATAAAGTTGTCCCTGTGCACGCCATTAAGGTATATGGGAAAATGGAGGTATAGCTCCACACATTATTAATTTCGGAACCAGGTGCGTACCCAGAATTTTTCATTGGGGGCTGACCCTGAGGCTATATATAATTTATATTTGATTTTAAAAATTATGTTACAAAGTCAATTAAGTATAACGGAAACATAACACTGTTGGCAACTGAATTTATATATATATAAATATAACTACATGTTCAATGACTCAATCACAATGTCTAATATTCTTGTTTTTTTTTTTTAATTTTATTAATTTATTTTCTAATGTACTAGTCATCAGCCGATTTCAGTTGCTTGTTGCGGCTGAAAGGTCAATCACGTAAAACGTTTAATATCATCGTGTCTACAAAATTGGGGGGATGCAGCCCGGTAGCCCCCCCCCCCCCCTTGGGTGCGCCCTTGTTCGGAACTAAATGAGGGTGAGTGGTCAGCTTCATGTCCTGTCCGCCCTTTGCATAGTCACAATACTGACTACGCTATCCAGGCTCGTACACGGATGGTGTTAAAATGGCTCACATGGAAATGGGTGGGAGAGTGTGAATTGAGTTGTGTGTCATATTTAATGGCTACATCTTACGAACACAGTAATAAACATTCGGGGTCTGGGTCCAACTCATATAAGTCGTGTTATAACGTGGTCCACGTTTCAAGGGCTGTGATAAAGCGACAGAAAGACGGCTTGAATTTATAGGCCTCCTGCATGTATGCCGGGACAGTATCATAAGGGAAACCCGTATGCTGCCGCTGCAAAACTTCTCATGCCCCTCGCAGCGACTGCTACCGTGTTCAGCAGATGGATACCACCGTGTTGCCAGATCGGCAGTTCCAATTACTGTTTGTATGCATTGCATATAACAGTGCAGTCTGTGCTTTGTACTTCAACGTGCAGCTTGCATCTATATATTGAAGTATTTCCTTCTCCCCCCACCCACTCCCCAACGATTATTTTGAGCCCACAGCTATAAGCTGTATTATTTGAGTTTTTTCACGTTCTCTTCACTGTCTTCTGGGATGTGACGTCATGCAGTACAAAACCGTAAAGTTGTTCTTTGCTACACCATGAAGGCATATAGGGGAAGTCGAGGTGTAGCTCCACTTATTCCTAACCTCGGCTGTGTATAGGGCACAAAGTAATATCAAGCACTAAATGTAATTATGTCATTCAGAAGGGGATTGACACTCAGGTCATCTAACATCATTAAGGAACGTGGAAGTGAAAGCCCAGTGCTGTTTTGTTCTCCACACTTATCTGCACCCTCCAACTGTCTTGACCCATGGAAGGGCTTCTGATTACCCACTGGGTTAAAGGCTGGTGAAAAGATGCGTCTGCCAACTATCGATCCTTGGTCACTTTCCATAGTGACTGTCATGATGCCTATTGGAGGATAATAGGCCTGACGTATGGTAATAAAGCAGGCATCACTGGAACTTCTGAAGTGCACGTTACAGGGCAGCTGGCTCGCAAAGTAACGCTTGTGAGTTGTAGTTGGGCCATGAGAACCTGAAATCCCATACTTAAACAAGAACTTGAGTTGTATTCCGACTAAAAGCGACTCCGAAACTACGGATTCCCGGCAAGGGCAAGATATTTTTTTCTTCTCCAAAGCGTCCAGGCAAAATGTTTGGTCCACTAATCCTCCTACTCGGTAGGTATGAGGGGACGTTTCACTTGGGGTTAAAGCGGTCGGGGATTGAACCTAACCACTCACCTCCAGCCAGTGTCGAGGTTAAGAATGAGTGGAGCTATGCTCCCCCATATTCCTTTATAGGATGCAGAGCGACAACTTTACCTTTACTGCAGATCCTTTAGAGCAGAAGGTAGCCGGCGGCCTGCCAGACGTATGTGTGCGGCCCGCGAGATTTTTCAGACATACAGGGCTTACGTTTCCCAGTCAGAATGGACACATTTTTAAAGTGATTTGGTGAACTTTGGTAACCAGTATTAAGTTGTAACGGGATTCGTGCGTATTGCACGGGCAAAAATCGTATGTTTGAAAATTTACAGTGGAAGGAGTGAGAAAAATTCAGAGTTGTAAGCTCTACCAACCCCCTCGCTTTTTTCAGTATGTTCTAATAATAATGAATGGAAGTGCATTTCTGTCATAATTTTAT
The DNA here is from genome assembly GCA_021186555.1 of Reticulitermes speratus. Taxonomy (NCBI): domain Eukaryota; kingdom Metazoa; phylum Arthropoda; class Insecta; order Blattodea; family Rhinotermitidae; genus Reticulitermes; species Reticulitermes speratus. Next base: position 22,419,309 of record JAJKFL010000427.1, on the reverse strand, counting down.
AGACTTGAATTTCGTGCGTTTATTTAAAAAAATTGTGACAAAGGGACAGGGCAAGCTCCTCATTGATGTCCTTCCATTCTTCCAAAAGACGATAAACCCTAAAAATTAAATTATTGCTATATTCACCAATTAATAGTAATTTGAGTCCTTTAATCGCTTAATGTAGAATAAATTTGCGGCCGGATAGCGTAGTCGTTATAGCGACTCGCTACGGGCTGGAACATTCGGGGTTTGAACCTCAATGGTGCGAGATTTTCAGCACCCGTCCAGACCGGTCCTGGGGCCTACTCAGCCTCCTATACAGTGGGCACCGGGTCTCTTTCCCGAGGGTAAAGAGGCCGGGGCGTGGCCTTAACTACCCCCCCCCCCCCCCCCCCCCATCTATCGCAGAGGTTAAAAGAAAGTGTAGAGATATACTTCTACTCCCCTACTGAGCCTTTATGGCCTGTTGTAAGAAGAAATTTACCTTGTAAAATAAATCTTCTCCCACCTCCCAAAAATAAAACTTTTCACTGTGCAAGATTTTAGGCTTCCGCGACGTAACATTCTACAAGAGTGAAGGTCTCAAGACTATTACTATTAATTGGTTTGCGGCCCACGCAGGGTTAGAAGATTTTCAAATGATCCTTGTGCACCAGGAACTTTACCTAAACTGCTGGAAAAAATATATACAGACGCGTGAGGACTCTTCGGATAGGGCCTCAGCCCTTCGCGATGTCTATCCAGAGTGTGGCGAGCAGGCTGCAAACAGAATTCGCACCCGCGGTCTTTTTCAGTCTGTAAATTATTTATATCCGTCTTTCTCCCCCCCCCCCCCCCCCCCCGCTCCAGTTGCTACCCACCCTGGCAGCAGAGTCCAGCGACACCTGCACACATCAGATGTCAACAGTTTGCCGTAACCTGGATATGTCGGGTCTGATTACGAGTCAAGGTCACGAAGTAAAGGTTAACCCGCATATCCTTGCAGCTCTAACACCTGATGCACATCAATCATCACGTGTATTACCGTTTGCTACTTTGTCCGTAGCAAGCCCTAAGAAGAGGACAGTCTCAGCGTGTCATGTAGCACGAACGAAGAGATGAGAAGTGCGTATAATCTTCAGTCGGCGCACTTGAAGATAAACAAAAAGACGTAACTGGGAGGATAATGTTAAAATGGATTTTAAAAATGCGTTGCGAGGATATAGTCGGGTTTAATCTGGCTCAGGATAGGGACCATTGGCGGGTGAACACGGTAATGAACCCTTCCGGTTCTGTAATAGGTGGGGTTTCTTGGCTAGCTCGGCAACTGGTAGCTTATCAAGAAGAACTGTTGTGCATGGAATTAAGATCTTTCACATGTCTACCTCATGGAAAGAGACGAGAATGGAAAACGTATGGTCTGCCCCATAATACAGTACACGGAAATCATATGGCGTTCTTTGCATTTATTGAGCTGTCTTGCAGTCATTATAAAATTATGGGAGACGTTATGCTGTCTATTACACCCTACAAATAAGATGAAAATAAAGTGAAATCTAAATACGGCTACCGTCGGTTTATGGCAAACATGGTAGGGTCTTTACATGGCCTTAAGTAAGGTGAAATGTACTGTCTGGTGCATATGACTGAAGGCCGGAATTATCTCACTAGTTTAGTGGGTCTCCTGCATGAAATCTCAAATAATTTGTCTGTGGGTTAGGTCACAGAGAGACAGAAGGACGGACATTAGCTTCTTTGCTATGCGAAGAACTCGTAGACGCTGGAGCAGGGAATTATTGACGGAGAACACTGTACAGTGTTTCTGCCGTGGTAAAGCGGCTGGACCGTGAGGCAGAACACTCACCGCCATCTGATGCCGAGGTTAAAAGTGAGTGACGCTACACCTCCACTCGTCTATGTCTTCGTGACGTGTTATAGGGACAAACTTACTTTTACACTGTACAGTGACCGACAGTAGGCGGTGGTTTTGAGACCTTCCGACTGTGGGATCGCCAGTTCGGACACTGCAGGAAGCATGGTAAGGTACATATGTCGGCAGAGGAACAGGTACAGCAATGGCCAGGTCCATCATCGTACGTGAAGTCTGAAGGATGCTTTTTATAAACAGGGCAATTGGAGAATATTATTCGTTTCTTACTTTCGTTACCGACATTTTATTAGCCTAGTAGCTTCGAGTGAACGGATGAATTGGTGAGGATGTCTATGGAAGAGTTGCTGTTAGTCCGCTTCGGTAACTAGACCTGAGTTACGTTGTACGTAATGAGGAAATTCACGGAGGCCTCAGTCAGGATAACCGGTCTTTGCACCGAGAATCGTAACTGGGACTTCCTTAATGAGGAGTGGGGGGGGGGGGGGGGGGGCGGTCGAAGAGTAATTATAATCGAGCAGAGCCCAGTCAGTGGCAAAACACTTGGAGCTCCGTAGCCTTTTTCGTTCGCAAAATTTCGAAAATCGACTATTACCTTCGTCATGTGTGTCTGTCCGTCCATCCGCATGGAACAACTCGGCTCCTACTGGACGGATTTTCATGAGATTTGGTATTTTAATATTTTCGAAAATCTGTCCAGAAAGTCCGTTTCATTTAAAATCTGTCAAGAATAACGCGTACTTTACATGAATACCTATGTATATTTATGATAGCTCGCTGAATTCTTCTTAGAATGAGAAATGTTTGAGACAAAAGTTGTACAGAAAATCAAAACACACATTTGATGTTCAATAACGTTTTTACGAAAATCGTGCCGTTTATGAGATAATGTGGAAAGATATGTTACAGCCAGACAGGCCACAGATGACAATATTATACGGCGCATGCGCTTTGCATGCTGTATAACTAAGGCTACAGACACACTCAGAACATGTAATACTTATTCCTTTTCCACGGCAAAAATGGTTACGCGAACGCACCTCAATATTACGTTAATACGTACACTGCCTGTGTTGTTGAGACACGTAATGAGTGAGATAAATAATGAGCCGAAGTGTCCCAAGCAGGTTTGTATCGACAATTCACAAATGAAGCGAGCTGAAAATAATGGAACATGATAATGTTAGTGTTTCGACATTTTTATTTACGTCTTAATTTTGACACTGTCAGTAATAATTTTGCCTACACTGTAATTATGTAGCTATCGGAATCTATTTGGCTTGCAAGTTTTAGGCTCTTACTTTGTAGGTTGATAGCGTGCTGCTGCAGGCCGTATTGGCTCCGTAAATTTGTTTGTCCATTTTAACAAAGTTTTTTTTCTTTCTTCTTTACTTCCGTTTCTCATGTGTTTTTCTTTTCTATTCCTTCTTCCCGTCTTTTCATACTTCTCTCCCATATCTCTTTAATGTTTTTCTATCTTCCACACTACTTCCCTCGCCCCCTATCCTTTACTTTGCTTTGTTTCGTTTGTCCTTTGCGTCTCTGTTATCTGTTAATGCTGACGTGGTCACAGAAGAACGTACAGCCTATTGTAGAGTTACATAGCAACTGCGGAAAACGACGAACCATGCATAAGCCTTGCTGTCTGTGAATGACGTCACTGGTACAATAATTCATGCTCTTGATATCTAGCAGCCGTTGTCAGTGTTGCTCTTTTATTGTGTTACTTGTTATTAAATTTTGGTGGATTTACTGTCGATTCATAATTATATGCGACTTTCTGTACAAAAATCAATCAACAACATGTGTAGCAATTAAAATCTCGAAATAAGCCGAAAATAACAGCGGCGTTCCTTACATACGTTAGAGTAATGTTATGTTGACGCGCTCCGAAAGAACTGGATTACGTACTACGTGTCCATGAATTAGATTACTTTTGGGGTGTGGGGGTAGGCGACAAACTAAATTGGGCCTAGGCCGCCTCAGTTGAAGTTTCTAGATCACACACAATTGGGGACACACAGTCGGTAGGACTCCTCTGAACGAGCGATCAGCTGGTCGCAGAGGCCGCAACGTACTCAACACATAAAAAATACAAGAGACGAACATCCATGCCGTCAGCGGGGGGTTTTTTTTTCCTGTCCCGTTTTTTCCCTTTGATCCATTTTGTACTTTTAAATCCTTCCGTCCTTCTTCATGTCACTTATGTTCCATACATACACTTATGTCCTTATACAACAAACACAACACAAACATCCATGCCCCCGGTGGGATTCGAACCCACAATCCCAGCAAGCGAGCGGCCGCAGACCCACGCCTTAGACCGCACGGCCACCCGGATCACCAGGTAGCATGTTTTCCCTAGTCAAATACAAGATCCAAGATTCTAATACGTTGCACTTACACTTTTCTTTATTCTCGTTGTGGGCTGAGACTTCGTGGGACTTCTGCCTTTAATGAACTGATTGTTCAGACCCTGATGAGAGAAGAATTTGTTGGTATAATGAGATTTGACAGGGAAGGACAAAACTGATCGGAGCAAAACCTGCCTCAGTGACACTTCATTCATCACAAATCGCACATTGGACTTCCGGGGACTTGCCTGACAACAATGGTAATAACCCAGAAAGTCTCCTCCCTGAGTGCACTTGTACGGTTGCGTCACTTATCTACGTCGTGTGTGCAACCGGAACCCTGGCGTTATTCCACAATGTCTGAAGTGCGTGGTGCAGTTCCAAAATACACACATTGTTCTGCAGTGAGTTGGCCACGTTGCAGGAGCGTCTTCTGCGCGTCGTTTGGAACAGAAGGTTCTATAAACCTCACGTCACTGCGATACTGTTATCGACTTGGGCGTTAATGCATTGTAGCAGTAAGTAGAGGGAGGTTGAAATTAACCTCTGTTAGTATGTATAACGTAACGTTCTCAACTCAAAACGTTCGAAATGGCCACTTTCCTCCGTTTCTTATGTCACCAGCAACTTGAGTCTGAATTTCTTCAAGTGCTGTCTTCTTTCCAGGTCACCCATGTGGTAAAGAGATAGGATTTTCTCAGTCCTTCTGTTTCCACGGACCCCTTTCAAAGTCTCGCTATTTCTGCAGACCCTCGCAGAATATTATATCAACTCGCAGTAACATTTTAAGGTTCGAATATTTTCGAGGAAGAAACCTACTTGAGTGTGGCAACCTCTGTTAAGTGAATGTAAAACTTATTACAAAACCATAACTTCGTGAGCAGTAGTAACATTAAAACTAAAACTAAGATCAGGAAAGATCTAAACGGAAAGAAAACTTGTTCCACTGAGTAGAAACTACTCAGCTTGGGAACCTCCCGACTGCAGACTGCATGCAATCACAGAGGAAGAAATCTGACAGGTTTAAGTCGAGTGACCATGCTGACCATGCTACTGGGCCACCTCTCCTGCACACATAGCTTCATCATTTTCGTATAAGTACTCTGTAACCTCTGCCAACATGTGGAAGCTTTTCTTCATACTGTCGCCACATACGCCCTTTTGTTGAAAGAAGCGCATCTAAATTAATACCTTAGTTTACCTTCTGGAAAGTTAGTTGAGCTATAAAGCAGCTGTTAGCGATCTCCGGTAGAATATGGTACACGCAGGTAATTCTAGTATGCCACAGCATGTTAACTCCACCGAGCAGAGTCCTTCTTGAAGACTTTATTAGTTCCTCAGCTAGGCAAGAAAGTACCCGAATTTTATGGAACTCGAAAGTTAATTAACGTATTCTCTTGTCCCTATCCTGCGCGAGATGGATCCAGTACACGCTTTACCATTCCATTTCTTTAAGATCCATTTTAATATTATCCTACCTTTTACACCTAGGTCTTCCCAAGCCGTCGCTCGCCTTCAGGTTTCCCTGCATGTATATGTGTTCTCTCCCATACGTGCCACATGTCCCATTCATTTCATCCTCCTTGAGGAGGATGCTAGTAGTATTTGATGAAGAGTACAGTCCATTTAGCTCCTCATTCCGCAGTTTTCTTCATCCTATTACTTCCTCTCTCTTACATCCGAACATCTTCCTTAACACCATATTCTCGAACACGCTCAGACTACGTTCTTCTGAGTCCCTGTGTGACATTTCGTAACATGTTCACATTTTACAGTGAGGTGTTGTTAGCCCCTCGCCCGAGCCCAAATAGGACCCTTGTTGGCCACGTCTGCTTATTCAATATATTCGCAGTACCCTGTCGTCCATCCACAATCTGTGGACGCGCCTTGCCGTCATGACGGAAACCAACATAGTTGCCGGCGTGCTGAAATTTCCTTCGTCAGGCGTCATGTAGATTCTGCTGCACACAGGCATGAGAATTCCGTGTGTTGGTATTACTGTCACGTATAAATTGAATCTCGTCCGTGAATGGCAGGCAGATTTTGTGTCCGTGGTTGCAGCCGTTCATGTTGGATTCAATTCCCGGCACAGATAGGAGGGTTTCTCTTCTCCAAAACATACAGACCAGCATTCACCCAGCATCCAGTACAGTGGGGTACTGGGGGCTATTTGGGGCGCAAAGTTAGTGCTGAGATTAGGAATAGGTGGAGCTATACATCTGCACCCCTTATATGCCTTCATGGCGTGCACAAGGACATTATCTTTACTTTAGTTTACTGTTTGCAGCATTTCAGTAAATTGTACGCGACTGGCCTGTGCTTTGCAAGTGATGAATCCAGGTGATCTGTATACTCACGTCAGTACAATTCAGTCATTAGGGAAATTCTCCGCGAGCTCTTATGAACACGGTGACGAACCTCCAAATTCCGTAAAAGGTTGAGAATTTATTGACTAACTGAAGGACTGTCAGCTTGTAAATAGGGATGCTGACACATGGAGTTGGTTCATGAAATTCATTGAGGTAACTAACAAACGTCGTGGAGGGGGTCACATAGTGCAGTGCTTTTCAAACTCTTTTTCTCGCGTACCACTGTCACAATACAAAACATGTACACGTACCACTGTCACAATACAGAACATGTACACGTACCACTGTCACAATACAGAACATGTACACGTACCACTGTCACAATACAGAACAAGTACACGTACCACTGTCACAATACAGAACATGTACACGTACCACTGTCACAATACAGAACATGTACACGTACCACTGTCACAATACAGAACATGTACACGTACCACTGTCACAATACAGAACATGTACACGTACCACTGTCACAATACAGAACATGTACACGTACCACTGTCACAATACAAAACATGTACACGTACCACTGTCACAATACAGAACATGTACACGTACCACTGTCACAATACAGAACATGTACACGTACCACTGTCACAATACAGAACATGTACACGTACCACTGTCACAATACAGAACATGTACACGTACCACTGTCACAATACAGAACATGTACACGTACCACTGTCACAATACAGAACATGTACACGTACCACTGTCACAATACAGAACATGTACACGTACCACTGTCACAATACAGAACATGTACACGTACCACTGTCACAATACAGAACATGTACACGTACCACTGTCACAATACAGAACATGTACACGTACCACTGTCACAATACAGAACATGTACACGTACCACTGTCACAATACAGAACATGTACACGTACCACTGTGTCACAATACAGAACATGTACACGTACCACTGTGTCACAATACAGAACATGTACACGTACCACTGTCACAATACAGAACATGTACACGTACCACTGTCACAATACAGAACATGTACACGTACCACTGTCACAATACAGAACATGTACACGTACCACTTTCACAATACAGAACATGTACACGTACCACTGTCACAATACAGAACATGTACACGTACCACTGTCACAATACAAAACATGTACACGTACCACTGCCACAATACAAAACATGTACACGTACCACTGTCACAATACAAAACATGTACACGTACCACTGTCAATACAAAGCATGTACACGTACCACTCTCACAATACAAAACATATACGCCTATCACTACGTACTGCAAATATTAATGCCTACTTTCAGGATACTGGTATTCCGGGATGTTCCGCTTGTTGGCAGGTTTGAAGTTTTCAAACCTGCCAGCCAGCGAAACAACGCTGTGGAAACCTCAGATTTGGCAGTTGCTACTTTTCTAATTTAACGCAATTAGACGACAGTGGAGAGTCAGTATTTATATTACAACAATGAAATAGTTTCTTGGTATACATTTTATAATTGGTTTCTCTACATTTCAACGCATTTAAAACAATTTTAATAGTGCAATTAACGTTTCTAAACTTCAATTATTGAGAAAACCCTACATTTCTTCAGGTACCACCGTTTGGAAAGCACTGACGTAGTGGAACAAATCTAATGGACACTATTGTTTGACGTGCCGATCCCAGTGGCCGTGCGGTCTAAGGCGTGGGTCTTCGGCCGCTCGCTTACTAGGATCGTGGGTTCGAATCCCACCGGGGGCATGGATGTCTGTCTCTTGTGAGTGTTGTGTGTTGTCAGGTAGAGGTCTCTGCGACGAGCTGGTCCCTCGTCCAGAGGAGTCCTACCGACTGTGGTGTGTCTCAAATGTGTGTGATCATGAAACCTCGACGAAACGAGGAGGTTTCATGATCCATATAGGGCTGTCGAGCCATAGAAAAAAAAATTGTTTGACGTATGTGGTAAGGTAACATGGTGGAAATTCAAACGAAGGGAGCTGAACTTGCACGTCATTTCAATCTCGATGGATCAGTCGATATGGAATTATGGGTCGTTTTAATGTAGCTGGAACTGGACCCCTTCGCGGCTACGCCTTCCTTTCTGTTGATGTTGCTTGTCAGTTTGTTTCTTTGCTACATTATCTGCGCAGCCGTCGTACTGATATTCTCCTGTCCTTGTGGCCTTGCCCTGTCCTTGTGACTGAGCCGCCGTGCTTAGTACACGCTTCTGATACATTGCCGTTTAAAACTAGGGCACAGTTTCCTTCCACACTTCCCCAAAGAGTATTTTCTATTGATCCACAGCAGTTTCGCAACCACCGCAATTTGCTAATGCCATGTACCTGTTTATGGAAGTTAAAGTTGTCCCTGTGTACACAATGAAGGCGTATGGGGGTATTGGAAGTATAAATACACTCTTTCTTAACCTCGACTCTCGATGGAGGCGAGTGGTCAGCTTCACGTTCCGGCCGCTTTTTCCCCCAATAAGGATTGACTAGCAGGCTGGGTGAGCCCCAGAACCGGTCTGGACTCTGGAAAGGATAAGAATCGAGCCATTATTCTTGGTCGTTCCGTCCGTAACCTAGTCACTGTACCGTCTAATGACAGCCAAAGACAGTACACAGTAATGTGTTGTATTGTTATGGTCCAAAGAATGTTGGTTGAAGACAAAGAGGCGAGATGGTGAATCTATCCCTATTCTGGGATATGACGCCGCGTATATCGGCTTGTAAGTACCAACATTTGACCCTGAAGATGGTGACATTACGCTGCTTGGATACGTTGATACTTATATACCAGTATACACGGCGTAATATACCAGAAGACAGGAATCTTCATAACTCATACAGCTCATTCTCATTGCAGAGCAATATTTTTGCCGGTTGAACATAAGTACACTTAATAAGCACTCCTTAATATGTCTTACGTATCTGCTATCGTCATGGAAAGAACGAATGGTAATTAACGCCGCTAAGTTATATGAAAGCCGGCCCCAGTGGCCGCGCGGTCTAAGGCGTCGGTCTGCGGCCGCTCGCTTGCTGGGATTGTCTGTCTCTTGTGAGTGTTGTGTGTTGTCAGATAGAGGTCTCTGCGTCGGGCTGATCACTCGTCCAGAGGAGTCCTACCGAGTGTGGTGTGTCTGAGTGTGATCGTGTAACCTCGATAATGAGGAGGCCCTGGCCCACTAGGGCTGTTGCACCATTGGAAAGAAAGTTATATGAAAGGCAGGCCGATCCCGGTGGCCGTCCGATCTAAGGCATAGGTCTGCGGCCACTCCATTGCTGGGATTGCAGTTTCGAATTCCGCTGAGGGCATGGATGTTCGTGTGTTGTGTGTTGTGTAGGTAGCGGCCTGTGTGACGTGCTGATCACTGGTCCAGAGGAGTGTGTGTGTGTAATTGTGTGTGATTTATAAACCTCAACAATGAAGCGGCCTAGGCCCGAGTTGAGCTGTTGCGTCACAGAAAAAAATATGAACGGAAGTTCCAGAATTGTAATATTTGATCTCCTTAAGACAAGAATTCCTGAACATTAAATGACGCTGAAATTGTGGCTTCCGTCACTTTCGCACTAACGTTGCGACATGAGAGGATATAGGGCCACTAGAGATAGACGTTTTCTGTTACATTCCTTTAACCTTTACAGTACAGTCAGCATTTGTTACACCCTGTTTGTATTAGCGACTCCGTGTGAATTAATATCTGCATTCATTGTAACATATCTATATTTATTTTATGTTTATGTACTTCCGTATTTCTTACCATGTCAGCATGCGAAGTAATATCAGACTAGGCTGACGTCACGACGCAACACCTTCATTTCGTACGTCTCAGTTTACAGCAAATAGGCTGCCTCGTTCTTGATCACCTCGTACATAACGCCTCAAATGTTCATTGTGGAATGTCACTACTGCCCCGCAGGATCCTGTTACTTGCTATGACATTTGTGTCTATTCACGGTACATTTGTAGGCTGCTTGGCACCATGAAGTGAGGGATTTTGGGTTCAGTTCGTTGGCCACTTCGCTGAATGGACGGTTCCAGTTGACGGGGTGTATAGTATACCAGTGGTATTCAATCTTTTTGTTCGTGTATATAATTTATAATTAAGATAATTAAAATATAATTTATCTTCAACTTTGTACCCCCAAAGTTGTTGGTATATAATTCAAGTTATACATAGTCTATAATCTACATCTAAAATAAGTTAAATAAATTACATCCAAAATAATGTATTAAATAATAAGTATTAAATGAGAAAAAGGAGAATCAAGCTATTAAATAACAAATATATTATTGCCTATCATATAAAAATTAATAAAGGATAAAGGTATTTTAGCAAAGCCAAATTATATGCACTATGTGGAATAAAATGAAACTAGCCGCCCAGATAAGAATCGCATTAAGGAGAGAGAGAAAGAGAAATCCCAAATCGCATGTCTTTACGTCCGGTCTCTTGTGGCTAATCCTAAATCTGGACCTGATGATTAAGTGTTTATCATGAAATAATATATTTATCTTTTTTTTTTAATTTCACGTACCCCCTAAGATGTCTTCGCGTACCCCAGGTTGAATACCACTGTAGTATACTGTACGAGACGTTCGTACGCTGTATACGCAGCGGTAGATGCGTTGTGGGAGCAGTAACATGGAGAGCAGGACTAGGTGCAGCAAGTCGTAGGCTCATCGCCTTGAAGCCAGCCAGCAGTCCGTTTATACAATATCATGTTACGGAAAACGCACTACACGCACGTCTTGCGTAGGAACTGTCTTCTAAAACACGTTATTAACCGGAAGGTAGAAGAGACGGGAAGACGTGGAGACATGCAGCTGCTGGATGACCTTAAGGAAACGAAAGGATACTGTAAATTGAATGACGAATCACCAGATCGCACTCTCTGGAGAACTCGCTTTTGAAGAGGCTATGGGCGTATTATAAGACAGACTACGTGGTGGTGGTGGTGGTGGTGATGGTGGTGGTGGTGATTGTGGTGTTACACAAAACACACTACACGCAAACGGCAGTAGGTAGGTGACCGTTATTTAGGGCTATAATTGCTGTTTGGGGTGAGAAACTTTCGAAACATAAATATACACTGTGGGAAACATGTTAAAAATGGGTGGTACGTATGGTAACCACTGTACTGTACTGTACTGTAAAGGTGTAAGAGAAGTACACGGTTTGCCTTTAGACAGTGAGGAAACTCATACAAAGCAATCGGGCAGAGAGCCCTAGATTCGAACCGAGCGTTACCGCCGCGCTAATCTGTTGCTCGATCTGGTCATCCTTGGAAACTACACGTACAGAAACTCTAATATGCGAAAACTCATTATGGTTCGGTTTTTTGTGTCCCGTCTATTTATGATTAGTGATATTGAGAACGGCCACACATTCCTGCGTTATTGTTATCGTAATGAAATACATGCAGCTGGCCTACTACGTAGAAATGGAGCTGATCTGTCGACCTTGCGTCCGAGGTTGATAAAGGAACGAGGTGCTTTGTGCTGGTGGCACTTGCGGTTTCTGCTTAATGATTGGTATGAAATCAGTTTGTAGTGTTTTGATGTACCTGGTGATATGAGAATAAGGCGCGCAATAATGAAGAGCATATTCTTCGCAATTTGTATTCGTCAGCAGATTTTATCCGGCAAAGGAACGAAGGACATGCGTAACGCAGAGCAAGCGTGTCACTGAGGGAAGTATAAGCTTACGTAGTTGTAATCAAAACGAAAACAGAGACGGGACTCAGCGTAGATAAGAACTTATCTTAAAACGTAAGATATAAGGGGCAGACTGGATCTGTCAAGCTCAGGATTTCCGACGAAGCAACATTCCATATGGTGGGGTTAGTAAATAGACATAACCGTTCCATTCAAATTCCAGCCTGCCTATCAGTGACGGGAAACATATTCCTAAAGGGAAGCAAAAACCTGTTAGGTCAGTTTTTCTTTACGTAAGAAGCATCAAACAGTGAAGTGTATTTGGACATGGTACCAAATCAGGGGCGTACCCAAGGGGGGGGGGGCGCAGCCCCCCTAATCAAAATTTCAAAAACACAGATTTAGGCGGTTTGGTGGCAACAATCAACGGACGCTTGCAGCCAGGTACACGGAATTAAATCACGAACATTCATACAAACTTACCTGTTCAAGAAATGTTGGTAGGCAGCAGTTACAGACAAGGCGTTCAGCTACAAACTCGATATTGTCTGACATTTAATCTGAGAAATAAGTTATTCTCAAAATGAAAATAGTAGTAGTAGTAGTAGTTTTTTTCCAGTAGCGCAACAGCCCCTAGTGGGCCAGGGCCTCCTCATTACCGAGGCTTCACGATCACACTCATACACACCACACTCGGTAGGACTGCTCTGAACGAGTGATCAGCCCTACGCAGACACCTCTACCTGACAACACACAACACTGACAAGAGACAGACATCCATGCCCTCGTCGGGATTCGAACCCGCAATCCCAGCAAGCGAGCGGCCGCAGACACACACCTTAGACCGCACGGCCACTGGGATCGGCTAGGAAATACTAAATATATATGAGAGAAATGTAGCTGTTGTGAAAACGCTGGTTTGTAGGGTTGTGGTTCTCTTAGCCAAGTTAGTATCTTTGATTTAAAGGTAGATGATGAAATTGAAAGAATTTGGAAGGAAGCTGTAGTGGCCCAATTAAGTCGGTATCCCTAAATTTGTCCGGGGATCTAAATAAAGCACTAGGCCCTATCCTGAATTTGTCTGGGGGATTGACGAAGAGGATGGAAAACCGCAGGATAGCCGTTATTTCGACCGAGATACGGACCGAGGACTTCACGACGCAAATCCATTTCCTGGTAGGATGGTGTTGACGTTCGCGTGTCGGAGGGAATACCGGTTAGTCGGATTTAGACCCAATTATTTTTGTGGTTTTAATCACTTATTGTGGGGCAGTAAGATGCAACATGTCACAGGCACTTCCTTCCCAGTGCATTAAATTAATCCTACTAACTAACTCCATGGAGCAGAGTCCTTCCTGAGAAGCTAACAGGTCCTCAGCTAGTCAAGAAATTCCCCGCATTTTATGGAACCCGAAGGTTCATTACCGCACTCACAAGAGCCCGCCACCTATCCCTATCCTGAGCCATATCAATCCAGTCCATCCCACTTCTTGAAGATCCATTTTAATATTATCCTCCCATCTATGCCTGGGTCTTCCAAGTGGTCTCCTTCCCTCAGGTCTCCCCACCAAAATCCTGTATGCACCTCTCCCCTCACCCATACGTGCTACATGCCCCTCCCACGTCATTCTTCTTGATTTGATCACCCGAATAATAGTTGGTGATGAGTACAGATCATTAAGTTCCTCGTTATGTAGTCTTCTCCACTCCCCTGTTACCTCGTCCCTCTTAGGCCCAAATATCCTCCTCAGCACCCTATTCTCGAACACCCTCAGCCTATGTTCCTCCCTCAGTGTGAGAGACCAAGTCTCACACCCATACAAAACAACAGGCAAAATTATACTTCTGTATATCTTAATCTTTGTATTTTTGGATAGCAAACTGGAAGACAGAAGATCCTGCACCGAATGATAACAAGCATTCCCCGACTTCAATCTGCTCTTAATTTCTTCCTGAATGGAATTTCGATTTGTTAGGGTTGTTCCCAGATATTTGAACTGTTCCACCCTTTCAAAGGATTTATTATCTAACTTTATGTTGTGATTTTGTCCTGCATTCTGATTGCGAGACATGACCATGTACTTAGTTTTCTCAGCATTTACTTCTAGACCAATCTCCTTACTAGCGACTACTAAAGCTTCTGTGTTTTTCTTTTAGCATGTACGCTTCCGCCCAACATATTAACATCATCAGCATAAACTAGAAGCTGATGTGTACCATTTAATTTCAAACCCTCGTGGTTTGCCTGAACCCTCCTAATGGCATATTCCAAAGCAAAGTTGAAAAGCAATGGCGATAAAGCATCTCCTTGTTTCAAACCATTCTTAGTAGGAAATGTGTCAGACAAATGTTTGCCTACCCGGACTCTGCTATAGGTTTCATTAAATTAAATTAATCCTACATAACCAGAAATTTCAATTACAAATCAAACAGCGATATTAACACTTTCTCTAAAGTTTATTTCAAGGAGTACGCTATCCACCATACCGTTACGTGAGAAAATCTCTTTAAGTGGGAAGAGTGGTTTATACTTCGCAACTTTCGGATTAAATTCGGGAAAATAAGATGGAAAACGAGAATCGTATTAATCAGAAGACAAATGGGCTTCGAAAGCTGTGCCGGCGGCAGCGTACTGCTGGTAGGGCCACCGATGTCGGACAGATTTTGAGCGAGGTGCCGGATAAAGAGATGTACCTTGGCCCTCCAGGTTGGATTTTGGGCATGAGGCTGACATCCTCAGCTCTTAAAAAATTAATTGTCACACCTTGGCAACGGGGAGACCACGGCCGAAAACAGCCCGAAATGCCATAGAAGAAGAAGAAATAAATAAAAAGAAGTTAATGACATATCTTAATGACTGCACGCCACGAAGGCATATGGGGGGAGTGGAGGTATAGCTCGGCACCAGATGGTTGTAAGTGGCCTGCTTCACGCCCTACCCATTTAAAACCCTGAGAAAAAAGCCTGCGGTCCTAATTGAATAGGAGCCTGGGTGGGCCCCAGAGCCGGTCTGCACGCTTTGCTTCTGCTGCGAATCGAACTGCATTTCTTCTGTCCTCTAGTCCGTAGCCTAGTCACTATACCGACTGAGCTACCCCGACTCATATTAACGAAAGTGTCAGTTGATATGACTGTTACCACCACGTTATTATTGCTGTTAGTAATAACAACTATTCATCAAAATCTGAGGATGGATTTACGAGTTTAATGACGCCAGAGACAAACACTCTTAAGTTTACGTTACATAAGGGTGTAAGAACATTAGAGTTATACACAAAGAACTACCCTGTGTATTACGATCGAAGGTTCACTTTATTTCGAAAGTTCTTTTAGAAAAACATGTTGACACCTAGTTACCGACATTTTTTTTTTCAATGGCTCGACAGCCCCTTGGGGGCCTAGGCCGCCTCATTTTTCGAGGCTTCACGATCACACTTTTTAGACACACCACATTCGGTAGGACTCCTCTGGACGAGGAATCAGCTCGTCGCAGAGACCTCTACCTGACAACACACAACACTCACAAGAGACAGACATCCATGACCCCGGTGGGTTTCGAACCCACAATCCTAGTAAGCGAGCGGCCGCAGAACCACGCCTTATACCGCGCGGCCACTGGGATCGGCAACGACCGACATTATGTATAAAAAGCGGGGTGTGGCTGTGTCGGGACACGGCCGGTGTGTTTAACGTGAATACGTGTACGTTAACGGGTAATATTTTGTTTCAGCGTATTATATGTATGTCATAATCATTGCTTAACAGTAAGAAGTCCTTCGTATCTGCATGTTTTATTGATGATGGCAAAATGTTCCTTTAGTCGGGTTCAGGAAACAATTGAAGTAAACAAATCATTAGTGTGTTATAATTTTATTAATGATAGGTCTGTGATACGAAAAGTACGATACAAATGGCATGCAGGATACATCGAGATTGCTAAGCTGCGTTAAGTGTTTTCCCTTTGGTGGCTTCAAGGAGCGCAGAAACCATAGACGGTCACACACGTTACACTTATGTCCGAATGGATTGTTGACAAACGTAGTAGTGAAACGTGCACTAGCTGCTGCCGAATGTGTCGTCATAATCGGCGATCGCACACAACCGATGTCTATACAGCCCGGCGTTGATACACAAGCGATTACATCATCGACTTGCATAGGCCCGGCCGCCCCAGCGTCAGATGTACCTGCGCAGTCGTTGATCCGCTCGGACGCCCTCATTGTTTTACGTTCCCGGCACCGCCACACTGTATGATATGGTGTTTTATGGGTATCACTGGATAGCTGTTGAGAAGCCTTTTCCAACCGTATACGATTTATATATTTCGAATTGGTTTTTTGACGAGTATAGGCCGACATTTTATTCATTTTCTTAAATTTTTAACTTTAACACCATATACATTCACCATAAGTATTCCACGCTCATGTTTTGTGTACGCAATAGATAAATATTGAGGAGAGCTGTAAATTGAAACTGAAACGAGCGTCGTAGCTTCTCCGAGTCAAAATGTATACTAAACCGAAAGTATGTGACGCGACGAAACGACCTGAAAATGGCGGCGCCTCCCCCTCCGCCGCGCGCGAGGCGTCACAGTCCCCACTCAACGTTATGAATTCTTTGATCCTTTAACTATCGAGTGGTATAATTAAATTTTGGATGTAGATGATAGATATGTAGCTGCAATGCCAAACTGTATCCCCCAATTTTGTTATCATCAGTTTTCTGAATTGGCTCCCACTACGGAAGCAAATTTAAAGACGTATTCACGTCAATAAATGTACACATTACCGGTCGGCACCAGATACGTGTGCTGTAAACTATGAAATGTAAACTGGCCAGAGGATGCAGCATGTTGTAAGCCTGGCCCGCTGAACCCGTAGATCGCGGGCATCAACACTGTATTTTGTTGCCCGCGGAGACATTTAAAATAAGAATCCTTTCCCTGGCAAAGCCGAGACAGAAAGCCTTAGATATTCTGAAAACGTACAAGCTGTGTACTTATGGAGACATACATTACATTAGTAATTAA
The DNA here is from genome assembly GCA_021186555.1 of Reticulitermes speratus. NCBI lineage: Eukaryota > Metazoa > Arthropoda > Insecta > Blattodea > Rhinotermitidae > Reticulitermes > Reticulitermes speratus. Next base: position 22,402,066 of record JAJKFL010000427.1, on the reverse strand, counting down.
TTTTGTAAAGGTGTGCTAAAAATAGGGGCACCACAGCCTAAGTTGTGACGTGTATTATCAATATTCCTATTATTATCATTATATTTTTATTGCACACGATGTATACAAAAACACAGGTACAGTTATACATCTACGTGTACTTACTAGGCGTACATGGGAGGATAATATTAAAATGGTTCTTCAGGAAGTGGGATGGGGCATGTACTGGATTGATTTGGCTCTGGTTAGGGTATTTATGGAGACTGTTCTTTAGAGGAAAGCCTCTTAAACGACGCCGTCGTCTTAGCCATATGACCAAGGAGAAGTTTGTCTACCGCTGGACTAATCTACACAGTTTCTCAGCGTTTTTATGACGGAAGTCAAGTGATCCCGAGACAACGGGACATTACACGATACCATTACAGCTGAATGAGGGCATAGTTCGAATATGAGTCACATTTAAACTACCAGTTGAACCCGTGCCAAAAATTCGCACGTACAAACAATAAAATATTTAATAAACAAAGATGTAATTATATATTTGAAACCTTAAAGCACGTCTCGATATACAGTGTTTGATACTATAAATGTATCATTTTCGTACGCTGCCGATTCCCTGCGATAATTTCAACAGCAACGTGTCAAATGAAGAGGATCGGAAAAATGTCACATAGAGATGGCCATGAAGAAAAAGAGGTGATGGTAGATATATTACAATGTTTAAGCGTCTGCCCTTCAGCCTTATTGTTTGTCGTGAAAATTGCGATTTTGATCGGAAATTGTCTTTTGCGCAGTTTGAAGGGAATGGTAGGAGCTGATGAACATAACTGAATCATTGGCATAAGGATGATTTTTTCTAAAGCAATAACTTCCGCTGCTATACTGTGCTCGTGCAAGCCCCTTGCGATCATGTGCTGCCACAACTGGAGGTCAAGGGAAGCTAACATATGTCATATACTTCCCATGGCTTCCGATACAGGAGGCACTATTAATTTTTAACGTTAGCTTAAGAAACAATTTTTTTACAAGGAATTAATGAAAACAAAGGACATTGCCATCAGTGCTGAATCATAAACTTTCTAAAACTATCTACCGTACTTTAGTATATTACGATTTCGTAAACAAACCTTACCGGTTTATTATATATACTGCCCAGGGATCACGCATTATAGGCAATTCTTACTCAGATTTCTGGAAAATTCTCCCGGCGACTGCTCGAAAACACCGCTTAACATTCATAACCATCTTCCCACCTCAATGGATGCTATATCTTTGACAGTTGAAACAATATCTTTAAATAATGCAGTGATTCATGGTAATGTACGTGGCAGCAGCATTTCTCTCGAAGTGCAGTTACAAATATAACACAACAAACTGTGTTTCACGTACCGTCACGCGCAGTGCACAAATGTAATTGTTCGCAGTGACAAGCGAATTAGTCAGCAGGATGAAGACGTTAAGGAAAGCAACAAAAAAGAAATCCACTTCTGCTCTATAGTGAGAAAAAACTGCTTTACAGCAGTTTATTTTTAACAGTTCTTTAAGTGTGAAATTCACGTAAATTATATATGAACTTCAGGTCTTACCTCACAGTAAACACGCTGCGCTATCATTACAATGACAAACCGATTACTGCTATTCATTCATTCATTCTGTAGTCTGTCTTACGACAGGTCCGTAGCCTCTTCCAAAGCGAGTTCTCCATTGAGTGCGACCTAGTTCTTCCTCTTTAAATTCCCAGTACCTTCTCTTTTCCTTAAGGTCATCCAGTAGCTGCTTACGTCTTCTCCCTCGTCTTCCCGTCATTTCTATCCTTCTAACTTTCCTTCAATCACGTGTTTCAGAAGGCAGTTTCTGCGCAAGAAACTGCTATGTACGTAAATAATATTGTTTGTTATGATTGTCATATGAAACACGTTAATATCCTGTGTAACCAAAATGCAGTGATTTTAAGCTTAAAGCAGGTGGTATGTATAGTTACCACTGGGCTTGTATCCGCACTTACATATGCAGTGGTTTCAGATATCACCTAGGGCCCATGTCATTCCGGCGTAGCTCAGTCGGTGTAGTGAATAAACTACGGGCTGACGTACGAAGAATCGTGGTTCGATTCCTGGCAGAGGCATTGTACATCTCTTTTCCAAAGCGTCCATACTGGAAATGGAACCCGCACAGTTGGTAACCGGCGCTCTCTCCTCGGGGGTAAAGTGGCCGGGACATGAAGCTGATAAATCACCCCTTCTCGTACCGTGATACAGAATGCCTAGGGCTGTATTTTCACTACCCCACATGCGTTCATGGTTTGTGCAAATTTGCCTTGACCCATTCGGTTGGGAATAGGTTGTGTGAGGCTCAAATTGAGGTTTCTAAAATTGTGTTGAGGAAGATTCGAGTCTTCTGAAATATGACGCCGAGTTTATTGGTAAATAGTTAGCCGTCGTTACAGACGAGTTTCCTGCCTCCATCTTCAGGGTTTAAGTACAAAAAGAGACTCTAAAGTTTCAGGCAGCAAGCTGCTCCGAAACATCGGAATTTACCATTCGATAATGTGTCGTATCCCAGAATTCGTGAATCCTGGTACCTTTTGGAGATACAATAAAGTGGTTGGGGTATCCTAAGTCGGTGTGCACAGTTGGTTTGCTTGAATGGTAGATAAAATGTACATGGTAGGAACACAGCACTGCAAGGTCCATTTGCCTGCTTCTCAGACTACGGTGTTAGGAAGTCGAGGGGGGGGGGGATTGAAACTGAAAAAAAAAAGAAATTACTGTGTACAGTTCTAATGGCGTTAATGTGACGAAAACGTAAATGGTAAAGGTAAAATTAAAATTGTCCGTGTGCACGCCGTGAAGGTATATGGGGAGTGGAGGTGTTGCTCCACTCGTTCTCGACCTTGGCACTAAGCAGAGGTGAGTGATCAGCTTCACGCCCCGGCCGCTTTAACCCCGGAGAGAGCTTCCGTTTTTCATTGAATAGGAGGCTGAGTGTGCTTCAGAGCCTGTCTGGATATTTTTGAGAAGAGAAAAATCCCTTGCCCCTGCAACGAATAAAACGACGATTACTCGCTTGTCCATTTCGTAGCGTAGTTACTATTCCGCCTGAGCTATCTTGGCACTTGGGATGTTTATAACTGAATTAGACGCGTAGATTTATGTCTCTTCATTTTTGGTAACGACAGTAACAAATGAAGGGCATTTTAAATTAGGAAAATGTTTAAGGTAATTATTATTATTTTTTTTTAACCAAAATTTTACACATTTAAGCCACTATTTTCCTGTACTACGAATGTGAACCATAGTCGTGCAATCATAAATAATTATATTTTTTCGGGGCTTTTTGAATACAACGTGCCGTGAAAAAATTATAGCGATTTAGGAGAGATAAAGTGGCCTAACGAAAGAATAGAGACAATTTCCTAATGAGGGGTTTTAATCCTTAAGGTCCAACTATACCGAGGGGGGGGGGGGGGGAGTGGCACGTTGGTGGCATCTCGGCTGGCGTTGCCGCTGAGAAGCGTGGACGACATGCCAGTGAATTCCTACATGGCTCGAGATGCACGAACTATGTATGCTCTGCACCCGACGTAATGTGGTTAACAGTGATTCACGAACGACGGTTGACCTAGCTGACGTGGAAAACAGGACATTATCTTACTCTTTTCTGCCTTGGTTTATCTCTGGTCGGTTTATCTGTCACAGTCACTATGGCAAGGCTTATATTCTTACAGGATACAAATATCACTCGTCCAGCCTCAAATAACAGGGTTGATATTTTAAATCTGTCGCTAATATTGTGCCATTCAAGGGCCGAAATGTAAATCGGAGTGTAACAGGATCTTGGTAATTGCTCGAAACACCAGTCAAATGCCTTGAGAGAAAAAAAAAACTAAGTGTTTACATTCCCAGTAATACCCGTTTTGAGTCCTGGCATTTTGTCACTATTTATCTTCGTTATTCTACATTTTCTAACACAAAATTTGACGGTAGTTCAGTCGACAACCCAAGTTCTCTAAAACAATGGATCTTATATAAAGAAAGTGGGGGTGTGAACTAGATTATACAGATTATACAGAATGTGCGAAAGAATGGCTGACGCGAGCAACAGAGACGGTTAGAAAACGCCAGAACAAAACGAAATTTGAAAGGTACTCATTCTGTATAGGGAATTATCAACTGGAGCAAGAAGTAACGCATGATATAAAAGAGGGACGGGTAGAAAACGCAGAACAAAACGAAATTTAAAAACTACAAAATACTTTGGTGGAATTGTTGCGTGACAGTCAAATGGAGAAATAAGTGGCGAACAAGAAAAACTGTGATGGGTAGGAAACCTCAGAACAAAAGGTCAGCAATTTCTGCACTGCGAGAATGAGGTGTAATATTGCTCCATTTGACGGTTCTTTCTTACAATTCAGTATTGGGTTATTTGTTTCTGTGTTTTAAGGTTTGCTATCCATCCTCATTGTTCGTGTGCGCCATTTTCCCTCGTCTGTAAATGTTCACAATTTGTGCTTTTTACCAAAGACTATTATGATACGTAAAGGAGGATGTGATGGGCGGAGCATGCAGTATGCACGCGGAGATGGTAAAACTTCCGTCTGCAAATCCGAAGGAAAAGACCGCTGGGGAGATGGTAGGGGTAAGACGGGATGAAAATATGACGCTGGATGTTAAAGACTACAGAGCATGATGGTGTGAACAGAATATGTCTGATTCATCGCTGTCTTTCCGTGGACGCTACAATGAAGCTTCACATTCCATAAACGACGTAACATTTCTCAACCAAATTAAATAAACCAACAAATGCATTATTTTGACCACTTTAATGTAGCCTTTGTCCTATTTAACCCTACACGTGTTTCGGACCTAGGTCCATCTTGCAACTATACAAAACTCACCTGGAATGCACGAACTACTGGCAAAATACATGGCAACTAATTCAAAGATTACGCACCTGTGGACGTAAAACACGCCATTAGTTCCGCAACAGTGAACTTAATGTATATTTTACGATTTTAATCAGATTTTAAATATATACATATTTATGGCTTTATACAGGGCATACACAAAAGAATGGTGCGGTGTTAATAGTGAACACTATTAAAACCTCACCATTCTTTTGTGTATTCCCTGTATTTTAACCAGACCATCGTACCACAATAGTGGTTCGAAAGTGTTGTACATTTGTCTTAATATGTGCTTATTTTAGTAGTTTAACAACATTGTAACCCCCGAAGATGGACCTAGGTCCGAAACACGTGTAGGGTTAAATAGGACAAAGGCTACATTAAAGTGGTCAAAATAGTGCATTTGTTGGTTTAACAGTGTGAAATTTCTCAACCAGTTCAGCGACTATCACCGCCTGAAGGGCTTTGCTGCGTACAGTTAATAGAATTCGCGACTGCACCACCTTCAGCTAATTTATTACCTTCCGGTGGCCAAGTGGTTGAATTCAAGGTTAGTATTTCAAACATTCTATTCTGGAAATGAAGTGTTGGTCGTATTAACTATTCAGATGAAGTTAGCAATAGGGCCAACCCCTGAAATTTAATTATGTGAAGTAAAACCAAAGACAGTGCGAAATATTCTTGCTGCACGATAATTGAATAATGGATACAGACAATTAGAAGGTAATTTGTGCTTAATCCCTGATATGATAATATTCTTGTGGATACGTAAACTAACCTTCATTTTCACAGTCCTTGCCCGGAAGCTGAATAAACCAACAATAAAGACGCAGGCCTTTGTAATGTATCTAAATTACTAAACAGCTAGAGAGAAAAAAATATACCCTGTCCTTTAATTGAGTGTTTCCGCGTTGTTGTTAGCAAAAGATATATATGTATGTAGGTCTGTACAGGGTATACACAAACGAATGGTGCGGTTTCAATAGTGAATACTATTTAAACCGCACCATTCTTTTGCGTATGCCCTGTATATGTATGTATGTATGTATGGCCGTCCCTGCTGTGTTGCTTAAACCCTTTATGAATTTCGAGTGTCATGAATTTAGTCTGCGGCTTCTCTGCAGTAAATTATAGAAGATTAAGTACCTAACTGACGGCATGTATTGCCCAGAGATCTTTTTGAGAAGCTGATAGTTTGTCAGCTAATCAAGACATTATGTAGAACTGTGTTCACAAGTGTCCGCCATTTGTCCGTATCTTAAACTAAGTGAATCCAGTCCACGTCATCCTGTTCTGTTTGTTCAAGATCCATTTTAATAATATCCTCCCATATAAGCCTAGGTCTTCCAAGTGGCCTCTTTCCTTCAGGTATCACCACCAAGACCCTATATGAATTTCTCTTTCCCCCATGTGTGCCATATGGTCCGCCCATCTCATCCTCGATCTTATAATCCTAATAATATTTGGTGTGAACGTCATGGAGCTCCCTTTTATGCAGTTTTCTCCAAGTAATATAAAATTGGTCTACAAACATATATACAGGGCATACACAAAAGAATGGTGCGGTGATGTTGGAAAGCTGGTTGTTACCCCAACTGAATACCAATTATGACGATTACATTCTACAACTGGACGGAGCTCCCCCCCATTTTCACAGGAATGTACGAGTGCTTCTCAATCGTGTTCTTCCACAGCGCTGGATCGGACGTGCTGCTGCAAATGGAGACAAGAACCTTCTCCCTTGGCCACCCCGTTCGCCAGATCTTACACCGTGCGATTTCTTTCTTTGGGGGTTCGTTAAAGACAGCGTTTATGTACCACCATTGCCCACGTCCATCCATGAAATTCGTGATCGGATAACGCATGCACTGCAGGCCATTACAGCGGACATGCTACACCGGGTCTGGGATGAGTTTGATTACCGTGTGGATGTGTGTCGTGTGACCCAGGGTGCACACATTGAAGGATTGTAATTACCAAATGAGAAACTTGGACAGTTGCCGCCGCTGACGGTGTATGTTGTGCCCGTGTAAGGTGAGAAATAAATTTTTTATTCACTTTTGAAACCGCACCATTCTTTTGTGTATTCCCTGTATATGGCACACTTGTAATAAATGCTGTTTTTGTAAAGAAAAGCAGAAACAAAGATTGGTGCTTTCGCTAGTAAAGCAATCAACACAGTCTTTAACTAACACCGCAAGAACTAGATTCTTTTCAGAAGGGCGACAAAAGTTTAGTCAGGTAATGCCATTCATTTCAGCAGCTTTTAACAAAAAAAAGATGACTTTTACGTTTCACACTATTTATAAGAATTATTTAAGGGGGTCAAGGGGACAATTAATTGGTTATGTACCGGTTAAATTTCAATTTACAGGGCTTTGTAACATTCTGATGGATCCCAGTGTTATGTAATCCAGCACCTTTGTGAACGCTTTATAGTGTCCGTGACAAATAAGTTCCCCCCCTCTCTGTCTCTCTCTCTCTCTCCCTCTCCCAGTACCTGTGTCAAAGCGATTCGTAGGCCTCCTACTTTGCAGTAAATACTGAGGTTATACTTTCACGAGGTTCGGCTTCATGTCTATTATAAAACGAATGCTGCAAATGTCCAGTGGACCGTGACGTTATTTTATTTCAAGGGTGCAAACAGATGATTGGATGATGCAATAACAAATTATAATGTAATGGCAAAAGGTAAAGTTGTCCGTGTACTTAATTAAAAACGACACCATGAAGAAGTATAGAGGACTGTAGGTAATACCTCCAGGCAATACAATATGTTGTAGAGCTGTGTTTGTTTTGTTCGTTAATATTATTGCAAGTGTGAAGGTAAGAAAAGCCCTTCACATGTACCGTTGTTAGGCGCGTTCGCAAAATTGCGAAAAACGACTGTTAGCTTCGTCTGTCTGTCTGTCCGTCCATCCGTCTGTCCGCACGGAACAACTCAGCCCCGAGTGGACGGATTGTCTTGATATTTGAGTATTTTTTGAAAATCTGTCGAGAAAATTCAAGTTTTATTAAAATCTGACAAGACTAACGGGTACTTTACATGAATACCTATATACATTTATGATAATATCTCGCTAAATTCTTCTTAGAATGAGAAATGTTTCAGACAAAAGTTGTAGAGAGAATTAAAACACACATTTTATGTTCAATAATTTTTTTCCGAACAACGTGCCGTTTATGAGATAATGTGGAAAAATACGGTAGAGTCGGACAGGCCACAGATGACAATATAATACAGCGCATGCGCTTTACATGTTGTATAACTAAGGCTACAAACACACACTCAGAATATGTAATACTTCTTGCTTTTCCATGGCAACAATGGTTACGCGAACGCGCCTCAATGTTATGTTATTCGTACCTTATCTTCTTGTGCCTATATCAAGCGTAACAGTATGCCGTATGTCCAAATCACAGATTGACCTTTTGGTTTCAAGTACAATAACTACCTTCTTCAGGAACTAATAGTGGCTCAGCTACTCAAGAAATACCCCCCTTCCCCCGCCCCCGTCTGCTGAACCCTAATTTCACTCTTTACGACAGCCCGCTATTGGTTCTTACACTCAGCCAGAGGACTCCAGTTCACATCCTATCGACTGTTTTTGTGACGTCACGTGTTATTTTACATCTACACCCATGTATTTCCAGTTGTCTTTCGTTTCAGGTGATCGGATTAAAATTTTGTCTGCCTTTCTTATCTCTCGTGAATGCTATGTTCCACGCTCATGTCATACTCCTTGATTTTGTCACCTAATAACTTACGGTGAGGAGTACAAATTATGAAGCTGCTAGTTGCGTAGTGTTCTCGAGTCTGCTGTTCTTCTTCTACAGCCAAATAACCGAATGTAAAGGTGTTCACAAAAAGGCAGTAGGCCAAGTTTGACACCGATACAAAAGAATAACCAAGTCATAATTTTGTATTATCTTTCCACGTTTTTAGATAGACGGTAATAGAGGACATTCGTGAAACAGTTGCATCAAGTATTCACCGAATTTAATCTGCTCTTAATGTTTTCGTCAGTGCTGTCACCAGATATTTTAACTTGGTCCTCATATTCCAAGGATATATTAGGTAACTTTATTTTGTGATTTTGGCATGCATTATGATGTCAAACCTTGAACACAAAACTATCGATTCTTCTGCATCTAGGCCAACTTCTTGGCAAAGCTTCTTACTAGAATTTTACTGACGTCAAATTAAGCTTTCTTATTACATCAGATAATTTAATGTGTGGCATTCCGAAGTCCATTCATACATGATTGGAAGAATATCTGGAAAAAGTTGACAACAATTGTGCAGGTTTTGCAGCAGCAGCAGCAACAACAACGAGAGTTGATTGAAAGATAGTTGTATTAGAGAACGAACTATATACAATTGTAATTTCGTAAGTGCCTCGACACTGAAACGGGAAACCGGAGTAGGTAGAAGAGGACGACTAAAAAAAAATCGTAAGTGTAGACTGAAGACGGAGGGAAAGACACGACACACGTGTATTTTGGATGCAATCAGAGCACAAAAAAAAGGTGCATAAATTTTTTAACGTTATCTGTGTGGTTCAACAAGAAGAAAAATCTTTTCACCAGCAAACTGGAATTAAATTTAAGGAAGAAACTAGTAAAGTGCTACATTTGGAGCATAGCTTTGTATGGTGCTGAAACGTGGACACTTCGGAAAGTAGATCAGAAGTATCTGGAAAGTTTTGATATGTGGTGCTGGAGAAGAATGGAGAAGATCAGTTGGACCGATCGTGTGAGAAATGAAGAAGTATTACACAGAGTCAAGGAGGAGAGGAATATCGTACATACAATAAAAAGAAGAAAGGCTAACTGGATTGGTCACATCTTGCGTAGAAACTGCCTTCTGAAACACGTGATTGAAGGAAAGTTAGAAGGAAGGATAGAAATGACGGGACGACGAGGGAGAAGACGTAAGCAGCTACTGGATGACCTTAAGGAAAAGAAAAGATACTGGAAATTGAAAGAGGAAGCACTAGATCGCACCCTGTGGAGAACTCGCTTTGGAAGAGGCTACGGACCTGTCGTAAGACAGACTACAGAATGAATGAATCTCTGTGGACCCTGTCTGAGTACTGTGTCTTACAAGCATGCAAGTTCAGAGGAGGTAGCACCCTAGGCTTTTTTCATCTGGACATTGGGAGGATCTGAGTTGTCAGCTTCACGCTCCGGACGCTAGAGTAGTTAGACATCGTGGTGGAGAGAGAAATTCCAACCTCCCTGGCCAAAGTCAACGGATTGACCATCCACTGTGGGCCTGCAGAATGTTAACCTTTATAAATACAAGCCTTCATAGGCGTGCCACAATTTATAAACCGCTCCTATGTTCCATAAGTTCTCAGGTTACTGATACACATAATAAGTTGCTTATCGTGGTTTCTGACATTTCTCTTCTTAGAGGCCCCGATCCAAACCGACACGCTTATTTCTTATTGTGTCACGAACCATTCTTTGTGGAGGCCACATGGAATTCAAACAGTTAGCAGAGGAAAAAAACAACCTTACAAAAATAAATACAAATCGCGTGGACCAGTTGTAAAAGAACGTAGCTAAAAATACTGTCAGGCATATTTGCACTACGCATGTGGCGTTGTGGAATAGCCGAGAGGCTAGTGCAGTCTGCTGCACGTGTTTCGTCATGGTAGGTTGTACTTTGTGCTTTGAATAACGCCGTTAGAAAATGATTACGTTCGTGTGTTTATGATAATTTTGAAACGTGTTGTTGCTGTCAGTGATGTGATTTGTTGCGTATATCACGATTGGCGTTCGACTGCTGGTGTATTAGCACGGCGTTACAACGGCTCTGAGGTAGTGTCTGAGTACTGATGATGGGTGGCTGCTTCCATAATTTTACATACAGGTATCCAGTACGCATTTCTGTCCCCGTTACTCTTTACGACCATCCCTCTTCAGTATGCCGTTTGTCACTTGCTGCGATTCAGAAACGTAGGATAATCCACTGTCATGCATGAGAAGTTTTAAGTTTACAGTGAGTCAAGCCTTACCTCAGAACTTCAAAATGGCGTGTGTGGTGTTACTCCTAGACTGCGGTCAGTTCTGTAAGTACAAATTGGATACAAATTTTTGCCCCTAAATGTAGGGTACAAAATCAGCTGTTACCATTATTACGCCATTTCCATTATAAATTTTCTTTTATACATGCATTTTATTAGGCAAAATTCCGAAAAGCGATGTTAGCTTTGTGTTACCTGTCCGTCCGTCTGTCTGCATGGAACAGCTCCACTCCCACTGGACAGATTTTCATGAAATTTTATATTTGAGGATTTGTGAAAAATCTGTCGAGAAAATTCAGGTTTCATTAACATCTTACAAGAGTAACGGGTACTTTACGTGAACACATATGCACATTTATGATATATCGCTGGATTCCTCATACAATAAGAAATGTTTCAGACAGAATTTGTAGAGAAAATCAAAACACGCGTTTTATGTTCAATAATTTTTTTTTTTTTTCGAAAATCGTGCCCTTTATGAGATTAATGTGAAAAATACGAGCCAGACAGGCCACAGATGACAATATAATGCTGTACAGAAAATACGCGATTTGCATGCCGAATAACTAAGGCACGTGTACAGGCACACACTCATAATATTTGATACTTATTGCTTTTCCATGGCAACAATGGTTACGCGAACGCTCCTCAGTGTTACGTTTTAAGTACATTGCGTGTCTTACTTGTTTTCTGAACATCATTCTGTCTATAGTGTTGAGGGGGATTTTCCACGGTTGCCAGTATGAATGTTATCTCCAACTACTGTGCTTAGAACCATGTACCGGTATCATCTTTACATTAAGAATCCATTTCCCGGATCGCTTGAAGTCATTAATAGGAGGTGTAAAACCAGTTCTATAGGCTTAAACAATTAATATCTTATTTAGTACAGATGCTGATTTTAAATGCGACTAGGAGGCTACGGGCTGGACGATCCGAGGTTCGAAATTCGGCAGGGGCAAAAGATTTTTTTTCTCTCCAGAACGTCCAGACTGGCTCTGGGACCCACCTAGCCTCCTGTTCAATGGGTACCGGCGTTCTTTCGCTGGGGGTAAAGCGGTCGGGGCGTGAATTTCACCACTCATCTCAATATAAGGCCGAAATTAAGAATGAGTGGAACTATACTTCTGCTCCCCTTATATGCTTTCATGGCGTGGACGAGGAAAACTTTATCTTGACCTTTACCTCGTAGCCAACTGCGACATAATGACAGTAGAAATTCCTTGTTAGGATTAGAGTAAGTTTTAAATAATTAAGTCAACAAAATGAACTGCAGTGGCTGTTATTTATGAAACTAGGGCCTAATTTGTATATACAGTGGACCCTTGAACTTCGAACGGTTTGATGTTCGAACAACTTGAAACTCGAACAAAAAATTCGAGGAAAATCCGGTTTTGAAACTCGAACAAAAACTCGAAAGTCGAACAAAGAATCACGTGGTCGCCTTCTCTCTCTGCTTGGTCCAGATGAAAGAAGGGTAATTCACCTTCCAGTGAACAGTAATATCCCTCCTACTATTATTATTGATTGATTATTATACAATATTTTTTATGTATGTACTATTATAAATAAAAATTTTCAATTATTGAAATTAAATATACTTGTTTTATCATTATGATCTTTTGAAATGGGCACTTAAAATGTTTTATATTGGGTAAATTTTGGGGGTCTGGAACGGATTATTTCAATTTACATTATTTCTTATGGGGAAATTTAACTCGAAAGTCGAACAACTTGAAAGTCGAACCGTCTCCTGGAACGGATTGTGTTCGAAGTTCGAGGTTCCACTGTATATCCTTTGTCTTATAAGAACATGTCCTTATCTTGATCCTGAATCTCACAAAGTAATAAATCGTCGCCATTGACCGACGCAGAATTTTCGCTGTAAATTAAATTTGAATGCTGCCGGCCAACATTTTATGTGTGTACATTCCCGCGTATGGACTCCACATTGCGATTCCCTGATGAAGACTGAGACGAAAGTCTTCGCTAATAGATTTCATCTAACACATCGCCTTGTATTTTATAGCGTTACAAATTAGCATGTAGTTTCCGTGGACACAACTGTTTATTAATATTACTGTTAGATCGTTAGAGTATATGGCAACATGTTTCGACACACATTTACGTTGCGTTGAGGCCCATATTGCATGTAAAATAAATTACAGTTGTGTGTTTAATTTATATGTTGATAAACTGAGATCTCAGTATTGGAATTATTTTAACATTATGCCGCGTTACCACATGTTTTAATGATTTTAATGCTGTAATACTTAAATGCAACATGTTATGTCTGAAGTACGGTTTGAGATCTCGCTTATCAACATATGAATGAAACATGCAATTGTAGTTTATTTTATGTATAATATGAGCCTCAAGATGTCCTAAATGCCGGTCGAAGCATGTATAATATATACTCTAAAAGATCTAATAAATATGTAAATGAACAATTGTGTCGATGGCAGTTACATACTAATTTGTACCTTCGCTGATGGAATTTCGACAGACGCTTATTTTTCGCGGAAAATGCGACTAAATTGAATGCGATGTGGCAACACAGTTTACATCACAGTGTCACATTTTCGCGAAAATTATGCATGAGTTGAAATGTAATTATGATTTTCGTCTCCTTGTTTAAGAAGGGAAGAAATTTGGTGGAAGAGTAATATGGACGGTATCAGGAAGGCTCAAAGTGCGACAGTCATTTTCTAAAGTAACTTCGGTTTCCAGGGTTACTTTCCTGAAAGTGGTGACTGCAATATACGCCGAACCCCCGACGTTACTCACTATGGCGAACCGATTGCCTGCATAGGTTGTCGGGCAGTTTTGTATCTTTCTTCTTCTTCTTCTTTCTATGGGCCGGTCGGCATTCGCTCCGGATGCACCGCAGCCTTAGGCTTATTGTGCTCACCCTTAGTCTTTCTTTCAGCATTGGTTCATTAGCCCTGTGCTACTAATATAGAGACACAGGTCTTTTAGTGGAGCCAAGCTTATATCTCTTGGTTCAGCAAACATCTTCCCAAAGAACTTATAACGTTGTCGAGCCAGTGCCTCGCAACCACAAACAATATGGTGCACAGTTTCAGTCTCCGACCCACAAAATCTGCAGGTCGGATCTCCTTCGAAGATGCCCATAATGTTCAAGTGCTTCCTCACAGGTGCATGTCCTGTGAGGAATGCTACTACTGATCTAAGTTGATTCCTGCTCAATTTAATCAGGCCGTCAGCTTTCTTCTTGCATGGTCCATTGATAAAAAGTTTGCCATGTTTGTGACCTGGTATACTGTTCCAGGTGGTTTGTATCTTTGTTGATGTAAAATTGTGAACGTTCAGTGTCTGTGTTCCTTTAGAGGTACAGAGAGGAAATTGGCGATACTTTATTAGGTGTAATATGAGTTAATGAAGCGTGCTCGCCACTGGACCCAAGGTTCGCGGGTTCGATCCCGACCGAGGTCGATGGATTTTTAAGGGTGATAAAAATCCGTAGCACCACTTCCTTCGGAGGGGAAGTAAAGCCGTCGGTCCCATGTCGTAGATTTACGGCATGTAAAAGAACCTTACGGGCACCAACTGCCACGAATGCACACCTCGGAAAGAGGAGGCACGAGCCCATATAGGGCTGTTGAGCCATGGTTATTATTATTATGAGTTAATGAAAGGTTTAAACTCAACAAAACAGAGTACAGTCCATACACTTTTCATTTCTTAACACCTAAATATAAATCTAAAACGTCTAGGCTAGAAAAATGATACGAAGCAAGTTCCACACCGAGGACTCACAAATATTAGGCGCCATCGTACAAGAAATTCAGTCGCCCGGGCGATATTGCGCCCGGGATTTGTGTATCCCTTCTTAACATTATTGTAACATTCCGACTAATTCAATCGTATGTAGTGTGTAATGTTGAGTGTACACAAAAATACAGTTGGAATATGTTTTGTTGGAGTGTAGACAGTTTGCAAGTGCTGTTGGGCCGGGTGTTACCTACCTCTGGTAAGAACGTATGGTAATTTTGGATTTTAAATCATTGAGCTGCACTAAGTTTTAAGTGCGATAATGTGTAAGTTTTTAGGTAACTTTGAAGATGAAGCAGTGTCAGTAAAAGCAGGAACTTCATCCTCTCGCAGGTGGCCTCATGACTGATAACTGTTGTTAGCTACACTATCACTATGTTGCTGTTGCTCGTAAGATTATCTGTATCATGTTGTTAGCTATACTATCTGTATATTGCTATTCCTCACAAGCTCTCCTTTCTTTATCCATTAACAAATGCTGTTGGTACTGCATAATGCGTAAGTTCTTTTTCAGATATAAAGCCACCCGGAATGTTGCAGTTCAAACTTCTCCACTGAAATTTTGGACACTGTCTTAGGCGAAAATGCCACAACGCCACGGAGGCAGGATGTGCCTCTGCCTTCAGGTGCAACGCGGAAAGAGAAACATACTCTGACAGGCCTTTTTAGAAACAGCTAGTCTCAATCCCTGGACCATAATACCATCTTCCGAATCCTGCGCAGTGTTTCATGTTGTCTTGCCGTGTATGCCAAAGAACAAGTTATCCACGAAGATCTTGCGCCGTTAGAATATGATACGTAGTTATACACTGAAGTTACTGAACGTAGCTCATTGCCTGAAGTAGACCTGCATGTATATACAGGATATATCAAACATGCAGGCCTACTTCCGGTCAAAGTTCCTGTTTATTAAGCAGGAAGTTTGTTCAGCTGTCTGTACTGCGGTCTTGAGCTTACCGGGTGCTTTTATAGTGACAAATATGTATGTATCAAGAAACCTCGAAACAAAGAGGCCACTTAGCAGATCTGGGCGTAGGTGCGAACATTTTTTTTCCAATGGCGCAACAGCCCCTAATGAGACAGGGCCTTCTCAATATCGAGGCTTCCCGATCACACTCAGCAACACCACACTCGGTAATACTCCTCTGGACGAGTGATCTGTCCGACGCAGACACCTCTACCTGACAACACACAACACTCACAAGAGACAGACATCTATGTCCCCGGCCTCTTTCGAACCCGCAATCCCAGCAAGCGAACGGCCGCAGACCCACGCCTTAGACCGCACGGCCACTGGGATCGGCCGATGGGAACATGATATTAAAGAGAATTTAAGAGAGGTAGTATATGAGAATGTGGAATGGTGGTTACAGAGGGTCTGCAAGGGTAACGTGAACACTTTATGTAATCTTCATGCGCTGTTTTTACGCAAAGTGCACATATATCGTGTCTTTCTTTCTCTCTTCAATTTGCGTTACGAAACTAGAAGTGTATATAATCGGGTATGGACCGCAATTTCTTTCGAATACTGAATTTGTATCAGCAATGAATGAACGCCATAAGCATGACAAGTAACAGAAAGAGTGTAAGGAATGCTTGAACTCCGATCTTATATCAGATAGACAAAATACCCTAGTCCATGGGTCTCCAACCCACGGCCCTACAAGTGTGTTTTATGCGGCCCGAGGCCACTTCATATGTAAGTTACATATATATATATATATATATATATATTATAGAAACTGCACAGTAATTTAGGAGGTTACGTATACCACTTATTGTGTATTTTACACGTGCGGCCCGCAGCCCAGCCCACAATGACGGTTGTGGCCCTTTTCCGGAATAGGCTGGACACCCATGCACTAGTCTGTTCCGGATAAATCAACTTGTTGTTGTTGTTGTTGTTGTGTTGTTGTTGTTGTTGTAGTCGTCGTCGACAGAGGTTCGTTCATGCCTCGATGTCAGAATGTAGGACAAAATAGTAACTAGCCCTTTTGCTCTTCAGAGGAGACATAGGTGTTTGCAACATAAAGTGAAGTAAATTAAATTAGAACCTATGACACCACAGAAGAACCACTTGCTGTGTGGGCCCAAAACTGCCTTTGTAAATGAATGTTGGCATTCCAGGGCAGGGCGCCATTTCTTATTAGGTCCTATATTCGGGACCTCAAGTGCTTCCAGTGGGATGGATATCAACAATTAACAAGACAGGCAATGTACGTATAACGTAACATTGAGGCGCGTTCGCGTAACCGTTGTTGCCGCGCAAAAGCAATAAGTGTTACACATTCCGAGTGTGTGTCTGTAGACTTAGTTATCCAACATGGAAAGCGCATGCGCCGTATTATATTGTGGTCTGTGGCCTGTATGGTTCTACCACATTTTTCTGCATTATCTCATAAACGGGACGATATTCGAAAAACATTTATTGAACATAGAATGTGTGTTTAGATTTTCTGTACAACTTTGAAACATTTCTCGTTCCAAGAATAATTCAGCGACATATTATCATAAATATACGTAGGTCCTCTTGTAAAGTGCCCGTTATTCTTGTCAGATTTTAATCAAACTTGAATTTTCTCGACAGATTTTCGAAAAATACTCGTATCAGATTTCATGAAAATCCATCCAGTGGGAGTCGAGTTCCATGCGGACGGACGGATTGACGGACATGACGAAGCTAATAGTCGCTTTTCGCAATTTTGCGAACGCGTCTGAAAAAGCTATTGCGGCTGTTGTGCACACCATAATAGACTTTCGGTTTCCATTGGAGACGCGGTGTACTCGAATTTCAGACCATCATCACCTCCATAAGGCAAGTCTGTCACATGCAGAGTCCAAATAACTTCGTGATGTGGCCTGCTCACGTTTTGCTATTTATAAGTTTTTTTGTTGTGCTTTGATACGTTAAAAAATTTCAAAGTGAAGAAGGATGAGGGAATGTAACATTATATGTTGCGGCCCAAGATGTCAAGTTGGATTTCGGATTTGGCCCGCAACCTGTTTTGAGTTCGACAGGCCTGCTATTAAGACTCTCTGTGGAGTTAGTTACCTTCCTCATAGAGAATGAACATTGCCCCACCTGATGTTGGTATAGGCTCATGAATCCGCCAGTCACAAATCTTTTAGACAGTTACATGAATTTAATTTGTTTTACAGACAAACTCTGCGTCGATCTTGTTGAAATATCAGAGGCACGAAAATTGATATATTTAAGATGTACAGAAATAAAAAAGTAACAATATGAAGGCTTCGAGAGACTGAAGAGAAGTTAACATATCCGATATCTGCATTGGAGCAGCTTTTAGTGCTTTTTGTTTCAGCTGAAATGCAGAATGCACTGCAACACCAGCACACATTTAACCCTTCCATTTAGCAAAGTGGACTTCAGTTAGACTGTCACCTACATTGTTCTGAGAGGCAGTTTGAAAATCCGTATTTTCAGCAAATTTTGGAAGACGATTCATGTCTTCAGGGATATTACACTGTTTAGACTGGTAAATAGTTACCGTCGTTTCGGAGAACCGTTTGTAAATATCATTTGACGCAGACTAACATCCCAGAAGTCTTGAATCTCTATCAATACCGCTGTGGAAAACTGAAATCTAGCAAATGTTACAAATTTGGAGAACAAACTTTATCACTACTTGATTCTGCAGGCAAGTTGCGGTGCTGAGGAAAACTCCATTGTAAAGATAAAGACGTTTGTTATCAACAAATTGCACTTATGTGTGACTAGAAAACCACTCCTACAATCATCTTCAGGGAATATCAATATTTAAAGACGTATACAGCATTACTATACTATACTATACTATACTATACTATACTATATAATGCCAATCCCAGTGGCCGCGCGGTCTAAGGCGTGGGTCTGCGGCCGCTCGCTTACTAGGATTGTGGGTTCGATTCCCACCGGGGGCATGGATGTCTGTCTCTTGTGAGTGTTGTGTGTTGTCAGGTAGAGGTCTCTGCGACGAGCTGGTCCCTCGTCCAGAGGAGTCCTACCGAGTGTGGTGTGTCTAAAAGTATGATCGTGAAGCCTCGAAAAATGAGGCGGCCTAGGCCCCCAAGGGGCTGTCGAGCCATTAAAAAAAAACAACTATATAATGCCAATATGCTATTAAAACATCAGTGTATTGTGTTATATTAAACGTATGTTAACATTATTATAATACAAGGCAGTTATTAAAATCTTCTGCATACAAACATCTTGAAATAGATGAATCTCTTCGAATTTAATCGAGTGGTAAATCTGGAAGTTTAGATTAAATTTATATTAATTACTGTTGTAGAGTCAAGTGTTACGTGAGAGTGAATATGGTGATACATATGTACCGCACATGCCGTCACTCTGTACTGTTGGAGATGTAAACAAGTATCGTGCCATCGATACTGTGTTTAACTTACATTGTAAAGATAGGAGGGTCCTTAGAAGCATTTAAAAAGTTACGTGGCCATGTTCGCACTGAGAATAATAAAAAAACAAGCTTAATATATTTGTTCCCTCAACAAGCTATATTTCGGCGCTACACCCTGTTTTCTCTCATCCATATTTCCTCTTCCCCCTTCACCCCATATTCCTTTCCGTGTTTCTTTTCCTCTTTCTTCTCCGCCCCACTTCCCCTCCTGCCACTCTTCCTTTGGCTTTAGGCGAAAGTAATGTTGGGCGAGGGGAAAGTGGGGTGGGGAGAAAACACTGGCACTGAAATAGAGCTAGTTAGAATCAGAATTAGAGGTTTTCTCATGATTTTCAGTTGCGAATAACATTATGTACCGGTAATTTGTTACGTGCAATTCAGCACCACTCTCTATATACGTATACTCAGTATGATTATAATTTGTATCACTATTACAGTAACGCCAAAGCAGTCGCACACGACGGCCCCCTCCAGATCTCCCCTGAGCTGTTCCACTTCCCCCTTCAGCCGTTACACTTCGCCTTGCAGCGCACTGCTACTACAGTAGTCTTGCGGTTTTACAAACGAGTATTGGTAGTGATAATTACGTGATGACCTTCAACAGTGACGAGCGCTTTGTGCTTGTTGCCGTAGACCACAGGACGATAGAGGCAGACAGGGAGACATTTCGAACGCCTTCATCTTCACCTTCCACAGAACTTTTCTGTGTAGCCTCAGTATATTGTGGGATACACGAATACATAGATCTTTCCTGCAATGTTCTCTTTAGTTACAGACAACTTAGAAATAGACTTACAAATTCTCTCCTCCATTCTTTGTTTGGGAAGTATAAATTATGGTATAGGGTTAAAGAAAACAAAATTTTCGTTTTTTATATGGATGTGATTTTACACATTCACGCCGCTTGCTGACATTTTAAATTCCCTTACAGAGTAATTGAAATATACGTAAACGTGAGGAAGAATGGGGTCGAATGATTTACTCTTGCGATGAAATTGAGTCTTTGAGCTTCATGGCATTATGGAATATCTTGTCGCATGAATAACTGTCGTTTGCCCAAAGCAGAATAGCTTATTACTTTTATAATTATCATCACCACCAATAACAGTATATCATCGTCACTTTCATCTCTACATTACAAAATTATATAAAAAATGTATCTTAAAGTAATATTTTATCTTACAAATATCGTTCGTCACTTCCTATCGGCTCGCTTATAGCACAGACCTTCCCTTACTCGACGACCCGCATAAGCTTGCATTTTCAGAGAGAGAGAGAGAGAGAGAGAGAGCTTGTGATGTCTGTAGTCGCCAGCAGTCAGTCATCAGTGGCTACGAGGATCCCATGCAACTTCGCACCTTTCTTTATCATAAGAAGGTAAAAAAGTAAAGGTGTCCCTGACCACGCGATTAAGGCGTATAGGGGGCGTAGAGGTGTAACTACACTCATTCTTAACGTCGGTACTAGATGCAGAGGAGTGGTATACTTCACGCCTCTACCGCTTTACTCCTGGTTAAGATCCACAGTACCCACTGAATAGAAGGCTGGATGGTCCGCAGAGCCTGTCTGGACGTTTTGGAAAAGAGACAAATTTATTGCCCCTGCCGGGATTTGAATCCCTCATCATCAAGGCTCTAGCTTAGTTTCTGTACCGACTACGCTATCCCGTCTCCGGCTGCTGTATGATACATATCCTAAATACCGTTCGTACAAGAAGTGTCGACGTAAATTCAGAAGAAATTTTTTGTGACGGCCATGTTCCAAACACAACAGTAGGTTACTAATAAGTGAAAAGGTTTCAGGCAACAGGTTTCATTCCTGACAGGAAGAGAACACTCAGACGAGACGTGATAGCTGAGAAAAACTAGACGAAATTAGTGCTAGACTGAAGACAGTTCCAAAAACTGTACAGCGGATGGGTGTGTCTGCGTCATCAGTACGAAACGCAACAAAAGTACTTCAGCTGCCTCGGCATAACACCACTGTGACTCACAAACTACGACGCAAATCGCGAAGCAAGACTGAATTTTGTGAAGTGGTGCCTTCATTCGTGTGCATGCCGGAGAAAGATTCACAAGGCTTGTTCAGTTTGGCGATAAAGCTGGGTTCCATCTCAGTAGCTACGTGAGCTCTCGGAATAGAACATTGGCCTGCAGAATATCCCACTGATATCCAAAACGAGCCATTACCGTGACGCCGATGTTGGTGTGTGGTGGTTTGTAATGGTCACTGAATTATTGGTCCTGTTTTTCGTGAGACCGTAAGTTCACATCGATATGTTATACGCATTCTGACACTATTTCATCACCTGTCCGATTACTAGCAAGACAGTGTAACGGATCACGCAGCAATTTTATGCGTTGTTTCGACAAGGTCTTTGGTGACAATAATAAACAAGGTGCTGAGACCTCTGCGTTAGCTAGATGTGAACCGTGCGACGTTTACTTGTGCGCCATGTTAAAGGATAAACTGTATAGTAATAATGCTCACACTGAAGACAATCTGAAGAGCAGCATTCAGTGTCTTCAGCTGCACCAGCAGAACTTCGACGTGCATTGAACAAAGTGTTTGTTAGATGCGACGTGTCTCTATGAGCCGAAGGTAACCATTTCCAGCACCATCTTTAAATGCGGTAACAATAAACCTAATATTAACTGCAGAACACTGAACTAAAACTTTCCAGTACCATCTTTCTTTTCCAAGGCTCGACAGCACCTAGTGGGCCAGGGCTTACTCATTGTCGAGGCTTCACGATCACACTCAGACACACCACACTCGGTAGGACTCCTCCGGACGAGGGACCAGCTCGTCGCAGAGACCTGTGCCTGACAACACACAACACTCACAAGAGACAGACATCCATGCCCCCGGCGGGCTTCGAACCCGCAATCCCAGCAAGCGAGCGGCCGCAGACCCACGCCTTAGACCGCGCGGCCACTGGGATCGGCTAGTACCGTCTTTAAATAAAGTAATTAAAACCTAATATTTCTGCAGTTCATTGAACTGAAAACTTACCAGCTCTTTCTATATAAGTAAAACGATTAAAAATATAACATTAACTTGCAGTGCGTTGGATTAAACCTTTTCCAGCACTTCTATAAATAAATGAAACAAAACCTAATACTGAACTGCAGTGCATTGAGCTACAAAGCATGGACCCCAACTCACGTCGAATTGGAATAGCGGCGGGATGTCACAAATGATATACGTATTTGTATGTCAGACTAATTGCCTTTAAACTTAAGCCTGTACATCCCAATGTGACACAACTGGGCAGATTTGACGCAGTCGGGCCCCGCGCTTACGGGCGCCCCGCGCTCATGGGGGATTCGCACATTAGTAATTTTTAAAAATGATAAATATGGACCATTTCAATTCTTCGTCCAAACTTACGTTAATATACTAAAATGTTAGTCGTTTTTTTTTCTCTGCACAACAACTTTTAGGGGCCCGCCACAAGGATCGCAATCGGGCCCCGCTTTTGCTAAGGCCGGCATTGTATAAATAAGGTAATATAGGAACCTTCAGCGACAGCTGAAGTTTACAGTTGTTTAGTATCAATATACAGCATGTTTCGGCCTCAGGCCATAATCAGATATCAGTAATTATAAAATTACTTGGAGAAAATTATATATAGACACAGACTTTATACTTCCATGTAAAAGAATGGAATCTCATTGTGACTATGAATTTTGTGGCTACACGTAATTTTCTCAAAGTATTTTTGTAATTATTGATGCTTGATGATGGCCTTTTAAGTCTGAAATATGTATATTTCTATTAAATAACTGTTAATTTGAGTTGTGACTGACGGTTCCTATATTACCTTATTTAAAATAATTATACCTTAGAATGGGAGGGTGTTGACCGGATTTGTCTGGCTGGAGGTAAGACCAATTGGTGGGACCGTGTGAACACGGCACTGAACCTTTGGTTGAATTTTTGGACTAGCTGAGGAACAATTAGCTTCACAAAAGGGTCTCAGCTTCATTCAGTTAGTTGGTCAATCGGTCCGTCTGTCATTGAGATCACTACTTCAGTGTATGTGGCCCAGAATGTGTGGAAGTTCGAGTATCACGTTCTACACCAAACGTAACGACTAACTAACTAACTCCATGGAGCAGAGTTCATCTTGAGAAGCTAACAGGTCTCCGCTAGTCAAGAAATTCCCCGCGTTTTATGGAACCCGAAGGTTCATTACCGCATTCACAAGAGCCCGCCACCTGTCCCTATCGAAAGAATCAGTCCAGGTCCGAGGCTTTGTGGTCTGTTTCGTAACATGGTAATTTTTTACGGTGAGGAGTTGTTAGCACCTCGCCCAACCCCCAAGCTGGAGGACCACCCCATGTCGGCTGTCCGCGACTGCTTATTCAATGTATTCGCAGCTACCCTCCATACCCACAGGCCAATCCTCCATCCGCAACCCGAGGACGCGCCAAGGCGTGGTGACAGGGACCGACTTATGATGGAACGTAACAACACAAAGATAATATCCGCACTTTTCCAATTGATATCAGATGTGTGTAATTTGTCTACAGTTTCACATTACTGACTTTCATACAATGACTTCTTCCTGCTTTCTCCCCATGACCTCAACAGCATGGCTGAGGTCACAGCTTGAAAACAATTCTAAGAAACACGCGACAACGTTGATACGAGTACGACGGTGCAGTATTTCTTGCCATTGACGTATCGCAGTCATTATTTGGAACCTCGTGCAAGGTTTCATAGTGTTACGAGCAACTTCCTGGTAGTCAGCTTCGTATCGCGCAACTGTGAGCAATACTGCTACAGCAGTACTGGGGTCATGTTACTGGGCAGGACGGCTCTTGGCCGGACGCAAGGCCGTGTGAGAAACTGGGCTGGGGGGGACTGCGGTCGGTGTCCACATTCATGGTGTTGAGCATAGGTGTGACTTGGGGGGTGCAAGGGGGGCAAATGCCCATACAATATTTTTTTCAACCTAAGAATAGTAGTTGTTTGGCTACTGACTCGAAGGGGGGAAAATAAAAAATTGAAGTATTTTGTAAACCATTGTTTGGGTGGTGTAAAGACAAAACATTAAGAACCTGCGTTTTACGGGACGAAGAATAGTGGCACGGTTGAATTGCCCCCCCCCCCCCCTCCACCAATGTTATTAACCAAGTTACGTCTATGGTGTCGAGAGTTTTTATGCGCCTTCGCAGAATTGTGAAAAGCGACTATTAGCTTCGTCATGTCTGTCTGTCCGTCCGCATGGAACAGTTCGTCTCCCACTGAACGAATTTTCATGAAATTTGATATTTAAGTATTTTTCTAAACTTTGTCGAGAAAAGTCAGGTTTCATTGAAATCTGACATGAATAACGTGTACTTTACAGGAAGACCGATTTACGTTTATGATCATATCTCGCTGAATTCTTCGTAGAATGAGAAATGTTTCAGACAAAAGTTCTAGAGAAAATCAAAACATACATTTCATGTTCAATATATTATTTCCGAAAGTCGTTCAGTTTCTGAGATAATGTAGAAAAATATGGTACACCCGGACAGGCCACAGATGACAGTATAATACGGCGCATACTGGATAACTAAGTCTACAGACACACACTCAGAATAATACATCAGCTGGCAACACTGGATTTAAATGTAAAGAAACTGCGGAATTTTAAAGCTAGGTTACGACTCGTCCCGGATTTTCGGAGACAGTCCCCGAAATAAGACATGTCCTGGAGTAATTATGTATTTTTATTTTTCCAATTTTATTCCTTCTTCTTAATTATATTGTTTAGAATGGAGGCTTGCTTGGAACTTGTTAGCGATTTTCGCGACGATGAGACAGCATGGAGCAGTAAACAGTAAAGAATCTTTAATAAAGATGTATGTAGGATATAACGTATGTATCGTCTTAATTGTTATTTCAATGCTGTCCCCGTCTTCGAATAGGCCAAGGAAAAATCTGTTCCTTTAATTTAAAGCCCGCGGTTGGAAATACAGTGGACCCTCGAACTTCGAACGGTTTGATGTTCGAACAACTTGAAACTCGAACAAAAAATTCGAGGAAAATCCGGGTTTGAAACTCGAACAAAAACTCGAAAGTCGAACAAAGAATCACGTGGTCGCCTTCACTCTCTGCTTGGTCCAGATGAAAGAAGGGTAATTCACCTTCCAGTGAACAGTAATATCCCTCCTACTATTATTATTGATTGATTATTATACAATATTTTTTATGTATGTACTATTATAAATACAAATTTTCAATTATTGAAATTAAATATACTTGTTTTATCATTATGATCTTTTGAAACAGGCACTTAAAATGTTTTATATTGGGTAAATTTTGAGGGTCTGGAACGGATTAATTCAATTTACATTATTTGTTATGGGGAAATTTAACTCGAAAGTCGAACCGTCTCCTGGAACGGATTGTGTTCGAAGTTCGAGGTTCCACTGTACTGCATTTGGCGACGGATTGCTCTATTCCGATAGACCAGCGTTGCATCTGAATCAGAGAAACTGCGTTAAACTCTTTTTTTGACTTATTTAAGGGGGATGATGCGGGAGGAGCATGCGACACAGTTGGGGGAGATAAAAAGTGCGTACCAATTTTTTTTTGCCGGAAATCTAAAACTAAAGACAACGCTTGCAAGACTTATGCCGGCCACACACGCTCCGGCGGCCTGTCAGTTCTGCCTGCACAGTTATGCCTGCGACAGGCCGCCGGAGCGTGTGTAGGGTCCGGCACACCTTTCAGTTATAACTGTACAGGCGGCCGGAGCAAATACGAAAACTCGTTCGACCAACCGGCAGGCCGGAGGACTGCGCAGGCGTACCGGAGCGTGTGTAGGTTCCGGCCGGCCGGCCGGAACGGCGTCAATTCAGGGCACGTGTTGAAGCCAGTCAGAACCTCCTCATCACTGTATTTTTCTTTTCAATTAATGGCGCCACTAATTAAAGGAGTTGTAAGTATGTTTCTTCATCCATTCGCAAATAATTATGCCAGTCTTTAGGGGCCAGCTTCAACTCAGTCAACAAATTTACATGGGAATACGTGTTTCTTTTTTGTAACCACTCTTTACACCACATTTTACGCTTATTTTTGCGCTTACTTTTACTCTTCATAGCTATTAGCAAGCCAACAATAGCGAGCGTGTCGTCGTCTGTTGAGGCCATGATCAAGACTACCGGGATTCGCCTGAACGTGTGTGGGGACTTCAGTTTATCCGGCCGCCTCTCTTCAGGCGGCCTGCGCAGGCAAAACTGACAGGCCTACCTGAACGTGTGTGGGGACTTCAGTTTATCCGGCCGCCTCTCTTCAGGCGGCCTGCGCAGGCAAAACTGACAGGCCTACCTGAACGTGTGTGGGGACTTCAGTTATTCCGGCCGCCTCTCTTCAGGCGGCCTGCGCAGGCAAAACTGACAGGCCTACCTGAACGTGTGTGGGGACTTCAGTTTATCCGGCCGCCTCTCTTCAGGCGGCCTGCGCAGGCAAAACTGACAGGCCTACCTGAACGTGTGTGGCCGGCATTAGACATAGACGGGAGAATAATTTAAAAATTGATCTAAATGTATGGCAGCGTTTGGGTTGGTTTTGTGTTGGTCAGGATAGAGGATTGGCGGACTGTTAATTAGCTGAAGGACCTTTGTCCTGAACATGCGCGTAGCTGGGGGGGGGGGGGGGGGGATTGGTGCGGCCGCCCAGGCGACGAAACAGACCGCAAAATGAATGTTTTGCATGAAAGAATGTAATGTTATACTGTCAGCGAATTTTATGATATTGAGTCAAATGAAAGGACATTCAATAAGCGATTGTGATTTTTGTAAAGTTCATAATTCGTGTTAGGAGCGGCCATCGTAGTTATTTGTCCCGAGCGCCAAAAAAAAAAACTCGTCTTTTAGGAAGGAAGCTTCTACGTGGGGTTATTGTAGATTACTCAGGAGTACTGTTTTGACCTTGGTGGTGGTTTCGCATTGGGAAGTCAGTTGTTTATGAACAGTAACTGATGTACTACAGTAAAAAAAATGCACTGGGCTAAATGCAGCCGTGTTTTTGGGAGGGCGAGTTAATTCTATATTACGTGAGATATGATCCTCTGTTTTCTTCTACCTGGTTAGAGCTGTGCATGTATTTGACTCTAGGATTGTAAACTGAACACATAACAAATGACGACCACTGGAAAGTGAAAAGAGACTTATGTTTTTGACACTATCTGTATATTTTCTCTGCAATCGTCGTTCGGAGATGAGGGGCTACAACCCAGGCTTTTAAGACCAAAGCTTTACCGCTGAGTAACGATCAGTACTTATTTGAGCAACCATAGATAAGAAAAGACTCTCTATTCAGTGGGTACCGAGTTTTTTGTGCCGCGGTAAAGCGGCCGGAGAGGGAAAACCTCTCACCTCCCAGAGGTCAAGAATGAATGGAGCTATACCTCTGCTCCCCCTATATGCCTTCATGGCGTGACTGGCCTGTGGTGAGTGCAAAATGGGCTTAAGTGTGGACAGTCCCTTGTCTTGTCTGTTTAATACTCACCGTATAAATACGTGTTTAAGATCACATCATAACTCTTAGAGGAGACATTAAATCGGGAATTTAGTGGACATTTGTCTGGTAGAACATGAAAGACGGACGGATCCGCGGTAGACATGTCTCAGTTATAATGTATTTATTTTATGCGGTGGACAGCGAGCAGCCACAGACAGCTGCCATTGTGAGCTAAAATTAGCCGTAGCTGATGTATGAGCAGTGGAGACTGAGGTGAGTGAACTGTTTGAAATTTGTCAACAGTCGAAATTGTAGCTGCTGTGGGGCCACAGTGTAATGGCGTATCTATCGTGATCTAGAACAGCGGTCGCCAACCGGTGGTCCGTGGAGAAATTTGGACATTATTTGCAATTTTTATGTTTATTATACTTATTTCAAACAAGCAGCAACAAATATCACACTAATAATTTTGTTACAATTAAACAAGTGCATTTCATTATAATAAAATGTAACTTTTATGATCATTATTTTATAGATGTTTGTACCTTTTTAAAAAAAATTCATGTTAGTGGTCCGCGGGATTCAAAATTGTGAGTTTAGTGGTCCGTGAGGTCCGAATGGTTGGCGACCGCTGATCTAGAAGGCCGGGCATACGGAAAAACCACCGTATGACAGACAGCACTAAGAACCATGTTACGTATCTCGCAAAAGATGAAACTTCTGCCTACATTGTTCAAAAATATAGTGCACTGTTTACCATTCATGAGTTTTATTTCGGTGGTCCTTGGTTCAAAGCCTGGTTCATAATCCGGCCACTTTGAACGAGAGTTTACGTGGTTTTCTTCAGTCTCCAGAGTAGTGTCACAGGTTGTAATGTCTTAAAACAGCTACAATCGCTTTTTTCTTTTCTCCACAACCTGTCCAACTCATTTTTTATTAAGTCAGGGGACACAAATCCCGCGCGACTAAATTTTGTAAGGTCTGTACTAATTTTATGGGTTATCAGTATGAAAATTTCCTCACGTCACTCCTCTGGTGCCTAGAATTTTGAGATTGTTCGTAAATTTTTAGAAAAATTTGTGAACCTCTGCATTAAACGTCCTATCATTTAATGCTATATAGTGTGAGAACTTGCAAGCGTTGTTGTTTAAATACAGAAGATATGAAATGTACTTACAACTTAACATTCAGGACACGTCTCAGATGGTCATGCTATTGGATCAACAGAGGAAACAATTATATTATGGAATATACTCATATGCCTACGCTGATGTTCTTTTCGGTTATACATGCTTACAAATCTTCACCCAGTCGAAATATTTTGTAATTGTTGGCTTAAAAACAATATTTCCTACACAATTTGTAGGCGTATCCATAATCTACATACCAACCAAATTTCATATTCCCAGACCTAATAAATAAATAAATAGATATCAGATATTATGAAGAATTTATTTTCTTCCATTATGCATCATGTAAATCACATGAAGAATAAGGCACATTATTGATTGCTATCGTTATCGAATGCTTCTACGGCAACCACGGTCATGTTAGTAACCAGACTAGTCGTAAATGTGGGTAGGTGTTCGTGTAAAGTGTATATTATTTTTGTTGGATTTTAACTAACCTTGTATTTTTTCTACAGATTTTAGTAAACCATCTAACATAAATGTTCATGAAAAACCTTCCAGCGGGAGCCAAATTGTTCCGGGCTTGCAGGCGGGCGGACGGACAGACATCATGACGTAACAGTCGCTTTTCGTAACTTTCTGAGTGCGCCTAAAAAGACGACATAAAAGAGGAAGCGTTGTTACTTCTCCAGTTTTAGCGATGAGGCTCCCTACTGGCACATTTCGTAGCAGCGAAACTGAATCACACAGACAACTGCAACCTCGCTACTCGTGTCCGAGTTAAGGTATGGAAGTATTCCAGTAAATGCGTAATTAAATTTCCCCTCTTTGTTTAGTTGAACGCACCAGCGCTAGATGTCGTTCTAATCAACTACGAGACAATGTTAGTTATGGCGGTAGTCTGTCTCAAATATGCGGCATGTCTACGTGCAGTGATCGTGTAGCACTCTGCAGGCAGTGCCGGCGTTTACAAACGGGGGGCCCGATTGCGATCCTTGTGGGGGGGGGGGGGGGTCTGAAAGTTATTGCGCAGAGCAACAAGAAAAAAGGACTGACGTTTTGGTATATTAACGTAAGTTAGGATTAAGAATTAAAATGGTCCATTTTTATCATTTTTTGAAAATTACTAATGCTGGGATTCTCCATGAGGGCGGTGCCCCGTATCGCGGTGCCCGATTGCGTCAAATCGGTCCAGTCGGCCTAAGGCCGGCCCTGTCTGCAGGCTGTCGATTCTGGTAGCGTAAAAAATGTTCGGGTTCCAGTCTGGCTAAATTTATAGCAATAAAACGTCATTTCGGTATTTTACGGGCCCTTTTTTTTTTTTTCGCAAAGCCTGAGTTATCCTGAGTTGCGTTAATCTTTCTAAGAAGTAGCATGGAGTGCTGTTACGCTGCTTGTGCGTTGTGAATTGACTGGCGATTTGCGGCGCGACTGCTCATGCATGTAGACGTGGTGAGTTGGGTGTTTTGTTATAGAATAAGCTTGGGGAATATTGACATGTATACATTTTTTGTGTGGAGAAGGGCCTCGCTGATGCTACGGGCGCACCGCAGCCTTAAGGCTTTTTGTGCAACCCTGTGATGAAGACGAAGATGATGATTAGTTTTTTCCACTTCTCCGTGTAATGGAGCACCGGTGGAAAGCCGAAATACTTGGGGAAAAACCTGTCCCAGTGCCACTTTGTGCACCAAAAATCCCACATGGACTGACCCGGGATCGAACCCGGGTTTCTGAGGTAGGAGGCCGACTAACCGCCTCAGCGGCGCGACATGTGTGCATTGAAAGAAACACATTATTCACACGAATCATATCAGGCTGTAAATAGTTCGGGCTTCGTTCGGGTTAGACTAAAAGGAAGTCGAGTTTCGGTCGGTTACGGTTAACACATTTCACGGTAAACTTCGGGGTCAGGCCGGGCAAAACTCTTAAGATTTCGGCCCGTGCTGACGTCTACAGCGGCGATTCCCACAAACTCAGGGTCGCGACACAAATTTAAGTCGCTAAATCTTTGTGATGGGTTGGGTCTTGAACTCTTAAAATAGTCATGAGAACTCGATGACTTCAATGGGTTGCTGAGGTCATTGACACTATTTGATATTTACGATTTTGGGTCGTGGACAAAAGAATTTCAGCCGAATGTGGCTGCGTTAGCGCACAAACGCATGTCGGCGGGCACCTCGGTTCGTTCGGCGCACGAGACAGTCCTTAAACATCGACAGTAATGTCTTAATTGTTCGCTGACGATCGCAAAGCACGTGGTCATTTCCGCTTTATGAACCGATTCTCTGTTGACAACCGAAGAATTCTTTTTGGATTTTTTGGGTTGTGTTCAGGTGTCACGTTAATTGGAGAGATTCAGGTGTAAATAATGGGGACATTATCTAAGAGATGAGTTAGAGTATTGAAAAAAGGCAAATTTGTGTAACCACTCCGGATCTACCACCTTTCTCCTCAGAGGTCTGTCACTGTTGTGATGATTGGTGCCAGCAGGATTTCCTACACCAGCTGATGGTGTTGCATTCATTTCGATGGCGAATTCTCAGGTATATCTAGTTTAGCGCCGCTATACTAATACACTGAATCAGTTACGTTCTTCCTCTATTCAAAAAGAGATAAAACTGGTAAATATTTTTTCCGAAAATCATTACTTTGTGTTATACACAATTTGTATAGTTCGGGTGCTGAAAGGCTATTGCAGCTGTGTATTCGCTGCTAACCTTGCCGCTTGTAGCGTGAGTGGATTAGAGAGACGTCGAGAGGACAGTGTCGAGTGTTCTCGACAGCATCGATTTAAATGTAAGTAATGCGACGATAGTAACAGCTATATTCTTGTCGCTTGTGTAACAAACGAGAGAGAAAGAATACTGCAGCGAAAGATAGGCTAGTGTAGCGGGAGGGTTGCCGCTTTACCCCGTGGAAATGAGACAGCACTGAAAGGTTTTATTAGTTGCAAACCTCTTTTCGTGTTTAGAAAACAGGTCTTCTGGCTTGTTGCGCCGTATGATTGGGTAATTTTTTTCCCACATTTCGAAGAAGGCTACCGCCTTCATCTTCAGGGATGTGATCCGTGAATTGAGCCATAACCCTAAGGATGAAGGCGGTGGCGCAGTTGGTTGAGGCACTGCGCTGCAAACCGGAAGGTGGCGGGTTCGATTCCCGATGGTGTCATTGGAATTTTTCATCCTTTCGGCCGTACTCAGCCTCTAACAGAATATTTAGAATATTTTGTATTTAGAATATTTAGGCGGCGGGTGCATAGGGCTGACAACCTTATCACCTTTATGTGCCGCTTGTGTAGAAATTCTTTGTCTTCAGATAGCAATTAGGAAGACAGAAAGTTACACAGAAACTTCATTTTTCAAAGCAGCCTGTTACCCTAATGAACGCGGTTGTTGAGGTTAGTTGGCTTATCACGAGAGAGATGTCCCTGATAGGTCCACATGCAGCTAATAATTAGGCTGTACGAGGTTCGATTCCCGGCAATCATGGACTCTTCTGTATTCCAACGTCTTCCGACCGGCTTTAGCGTCCAATCAACCTCCAGCAGGCAGTCGATATGCCTTCCAAAGAGACTTCTCAATCTCTTTGTCAGATATCGTCAAGGGATTTTGTCCTAATCATTCCCCGGAAAGACTTCCGTCACGTAACGCCGTGTTACTTCCTCGAGAAAAAAGTCGCTTAAGCGTGAAGCTGATCACTCCTCTGAATCAAGTGCCGAGGTTAAGAATATGTGGAACTCTGCCAGCAGTACCGCACACGTTGTCATGCCGTCGGCCTTAATTTATGTAAGAACGTTACTTTTCATATTGGGAATACACAGGCAGTGTACTTCGAGTTAAAGAACTGGCCAGAACAAAACTGTTTCTACCGTGCGATGGTGGTGTAATGGTGAGCATAGTTGCCTTCCAAGCAGTTGATCCGGGTTCGATTCCCGGCCATCGCACTTTTTTTTTAGTGTACCATATTTATACAGGAGGCTTCCTATTTTATTTCAAGAAGATAGTAAATTACTTATGGAATCCAAATATGCATATAGATTTGCATAGGCCTCCGTACTGCACAGAATTTTACGTTAAACTAAATTTTTTTCCAGTATTTCAGAGGCGTCCAATATGCGACCCATATAAAACTTTTTACCACGAGATATTTTTATCTAATTAGCTAACACACCGGCATTCTGGTTATCTTCAGCAGAACTGACGTGTTGTTGTCACTAGGCATGTGCTGTGAATAAAGGTAATTAAAGCGTCTCTTGGACTGCTTTTATATTAGTGCTAACAGTCCGTATTGTCCAAAACCTAACAGGCTACCATTGTGAATAATAAACTTTTATGCGGCCCGCATACATAAGGGTTTCTGATCATGTGGCAGAAGATGTCATTCATTCATTCTGTAGTCTGTCTTACGACAGGTCCGTAGCCTCTTCCAAAGCGAGTTCTCCACAGGGTGCGATGTAGTGCTTCCTCTTTCAATTTCCAGTATCTTCTCTTTTCCTTAAGGCCAACCAGTAGCTGCTTACGTCTTCTCCCTCGTCTTCCCGTCATTTATATCCTTCCTTCTACCTTTCCTTCAATCACGTATTTGAGAAGGCAGTTTCTGCGCAAGATGTAAATAATAATCTACAAGACCTTCATTCAGACACCCTAACTTTCTTGAAACTCGTAACTGATATGAAATGCCAATACGCTGTGGCCAAGACCGACAAACGGTAATTCTTAAAGCAGTTTTCTTACGTTGTTGTGCGTGTTGTTTTGAATGACTCACTTAGTGGTCTGGATAGGAACTGGAGAACAACAGAACACAGTTAGACAATATTACAGTAAAAGAAGGTGTCAAATGTAGGTTATGAAGTGTAAAATATGTCTGTACAGGCGGCCGCTTGGTTCCGCGTTGGTACCGCGACGACAGTTGGTCCGCGTTTGATTCTTGACCATCGCATTTGTTTATATTGTTGCATGATGTTTAAAGCAGTCGCCCGTGTAACGGCGATACGTATGTACTTTGTGTTCCGTGTTATAACGACTGTTAAGTCAATGGTCCTGAAACTACAAGGACAAAAGCAACTCGAGATTCTTGTGTGTGTAGGGATATGACGCAATGACGGTTGGTAAATATTTACAAAAGTTTAAGAGGGAGGCAGAAAGCTCCTCCGAAACGTCGGTAACTGCAGGTGAACTCTTACAACGACCGCGGTTTGTGCGTCACATCGCCTATAGCGTTATACATTTTGTTGTAGCAACTAATTCCCCCATAAGGCACGTGTTTGTCTGCCTTGCTTAGTACGACATACACTAGAGCGTCTACCTCGGATATAACGACATTGCCAGTCATCGTTTCCAATACAAATTTCCAAGAAGTAGGCTATTTTGAGAATTCATAATCTCGTCGTCCTTGAGAGGGCAAGCCCTCGACACTTTCAGGTAGCTACATAAATTCCAGGCCTGGAAAATGGCATTTCACTGTGTACTTAAAGTTTCCCTTTACGTTTCTACTCCTGCAGTTCCAGGAGACGGTAACGTGGTAACATGGCTACAGGCACGGAAAAAAGGAAGGTTTTGTGCGTCGAAGGGAAAGTTAAAGTGATACGACAAATAGAAAATGGGGAAAAGAAATTTGACGTGTCTTGGGAATTTGGTCTCGTAAATTCTACGATCGAAACGATTTGGAGAAACAGAACCCGAATTATTAGTGCGTTTGAGCAGAACGGATCGAGAATAAAGCGATTTTGAAAGCCCGAACGAATCGACGTCGATGAGGCTCTGCTTAAGCGGTTCAAGCAAGGGAGAAGAGACAGTGTATCAGTGAGCGGTCCTCTTCTCATGCTAACTTTTGTTCTTCCTAAATTTTAATTTTAAGTTAATGTTATTTTAGCGTAGAACTGTATGGAAATCTACAATTATAGAAGAGTAATTTTTTAGTATTCCTAAATTTTAATTGAAATTGAAATTTGAAATAGACCATAGCATTAACATTAAGTAATATGCCTGCAGGCCTGTATTTTGTCTTGAAATATTTTTCCTTCACTTTTACACCTCGCTTACAGCGAGACTCGTTTATAACGACACAATTTATTCGGTCCCTTCGACGGCGTTATAACCGAGTTCGACTGTATTTACCAGTCGATACGGCGTGGTATCACGAACGACTTGAACCTCCACGGACGCTGCCGTCAGAACCTCTGGTCTCGCTGCGGTCATGTTCGTGTTATGTGGGGACGGAATCATCTAAAGTCGTTTCATTGGCAGGAGAGATTGGTCCAGTCAGATGGTCGTGCAATGGACCCCCCCACCCCCCACACACACACACACACAAAAGCATCGATCTTTCATTATTCTCACCATACGCAGAGAATAAGCCAAGAAAATTCAGTAAGTTGATATATTTAATATTATTCAGTCCGCGCATTGATAACTAAAATATTACAAAAGCCAACCAAATGCACAATTTGTCTCTCACAATTATATTACATTGTTAATTTTTTAATGTAATATAATTGTGAGAGACACATTGTGCATTTGGTTGGCTTTCGTAGTATTTCAGTAACTTGACTAAACTACGGCGTGGACGCCATCGTTTCTATTTCCGGCAAGCACAGCATTATTCTCTCCGTCACGGCGTAGCTCAGTCGACATATTCGGACTGCACGGCCGAGGGGCAAGGCATTTCCGTCTTCTCCATAAACTTCCAGATTGGACAGTCAGTTCTGCTGCCATGTGATGCTGTGTTGTTGGGCGAGTAGTAGGCAACGTTTCGAAGGATGTTTGTGCCGTCGAAATGTCAGAAACCACATACTGAACGACAGAGTGTCAGTGTTAGATCCTGGCAGAAATGAATCTTAGCAACTCCGCTGTCAGAAATCTCGCACCGGCTCAAGGGCCCACCCAGCCTCCTAAGTATTCAGTGCCTTCAAGGCGGGTACAGGGACAGCTTTACAGCCGATGGGCCCTGGTGTCTAGCAGCCTCTCGACTTCTTATGGGAGTAGAATAATTGTGAGAAGATATTCTTGATATCAATCAGACGCAATGTTTCCAGGAACGGGAGGTTTGGGAGTGGAGGCTCTTGAAATGACCCACCTTATCTGCTGGTTCACTTTCCTCTACACATGTATGGCCTGTTCTACCTTCCCACCTACCAACCAAAACATATCCCTAGTAGCCTATTTTCCACTGTTCAGTGTTAAAATATAAATATAGGTTGGTCACTCATACATTGAAGAATGCATTCGTCAGTTTGAGACATTAAAATCCATTCAGGAGACCCCAGAACCTTCTCGACTCGCAGACGGACTGACGCCAGATATACAGTTTCGGACTCAGCTTTGCGGTCGCTGGCGCTGAGGAATTACAGCGGAGATGGTCGGGAGGATTCGCGGAAAGAACACGTCTTATCGCTGCTGCAAAAACGAGTGGACATGATGTGGTGTCATGTTACAAACAGTGTAGCAGTGCGCGGGTGGGAGACGCAGTGGTCGCTCAGCACTGCTGACGGGTGAGCGTGTTTTCTATCAGTTCTAGCGCGAGCATCTTCAGTTGGAAGAAGTGGCGAGGTTTGAAATTCCTTCTGGAGGCGCACAGCTCTCGGTTGAGGGATAAAGAAAATGCTACCACTGGCGGCTCGTGGAACTGGGCCTAGGATTATGTGATTAATGAGGAGGCTTAATATAGTGTTTCTTTCAGCACAGCCATTCAACTACTGATGTTTAGCGTACATAGCGGGGTTAACTTTTCTCACATAAGTTTGTATTCTGCTTGATGAAGACTGACAAATGGCTATATCAAAATAAAATACGAAATAATTTCATCTCAGTATTCTCGGCGAGAGTTAATTGCGAAAAATTGATGTCCTGTAAATAATTACACTCTTCGTGTTTATCTTAAAATTGCAACTGCTGAAATTTACATTCAGAAATATGGCTTTGAAAACGGCTAGGTAAAAATGGTTATCAAAATAACAGCATTTGAAACTCTATAAAATGTAAACATATACGAAATCCTCCTTTACACCCTGTCTGGGCTGCAAAGCCTGGAGCTCGCTCCGTGACCTAGCTGTCGCTCTCTTCCCACCACTCGGCCTAGCTGCGCTAATCCAAGGCCCAACGTCTGGGCAGGGCACAGCCCCATCGCTTTCAGCAGCGCTTATAGTCCGTCGTAAGTACCGTATTTGCATTTAAAATTATTTCAGTCGTATTCTTGTAAAGAATGGACATATCACCTAAGGAAAACTGTTATTCAGATATTTACGTTTTCTCAAAATATCCGGGCTACAGCCCTTATGGACGAGCCGCTCCTGATTGCTGGGAAGACGTCACATTTTCCGGTCTCTGAGAGGAATTAGATCGAGGCCCTCTCTAGAACGGAAGTCATGTGCTTCATCGCTCAGCTAACTTTGTTGATATGTAGGATGGTATGAAGCGGAATAATCGACGATGCATAGACGAGTGTTCTTAGGCGCGTTCGCAAAATTGCGAAAAGAGACTATTAGCGTCGTCGTGTCTGTCCGTCCGTCTGTCCGCACAGAATAACTCTGCCCCCACTGGACGGATTTTCATAAAAAAATTATATTTGTGTATTTTTCGGAAATATGTCGAGAAAATTCAAGTTTCATTAAAAATTTGACAAGAATAACGGGTACTTTACATGAAGACCTATATACTTTTATGATAGTATGTCGCTGAATTTTTCTTAGAATGAGAACTGTTTTAGACAAAAGTTGTAGAGAAAGTCAAAACACGCATTGTGTGTGCAAGAATTTTTCCGAAAGTTGTGCCGTTTATGAGATAATGTGGAAAAAATACGGTAAAGCCGGCCAGGCCACAGATGACAATATAATACGGCGCATATGCTTTGCATGATGGATAACTAAGGCCACAGACACACGTTCAGAATATGTAATACTTATTGCTTTTCCACGAAAACAGCGGTTACGCGAACGCGCCTCAATGTTGCGTTGTACGTACATTGCCTGTCTTGTTCAGACTAGGGGTCGCGAGAGGTTCTTCACTGATTCGCCGCTGCCGTTCTGAATTCCTCCGGGATTTCCACAGCCTGTTGTATCTTTTTGTAGTCGTCCGAGTTTTCCACCATGGACAAGGTCACTCCACACACTGAGACCAAAGGCCGAAATATTATTGCAGGGCATTTTCCGGTATGCCCTCGGTCGGGGGAGGTCAAGTGCCTCTGTCCGACGCTTCTGCCTGTAGTGACACTGGCCGTCCGCTGTGTCAGTCGGACCGATGTGCCATCAGTTCCACGTGTGTGATCTTCATGTTCTTCCTGCGTTTGAAGACGTCGTAGAGAGGCTCAGCAGTGCACTCGATATGCGTGTAGCTCCCAACGTGCATTGCAGGTTGGGACGGCATCATGAATGACAACAGGCAGTTACACCTGTCTGTCACATTGGGTAAATAAATACACAGACAAACTTTAATTTTATTTCATTGTTAATTTCTCTTCTCGTATGAAGCATACATTATCATTATTTGAAAATACAAGTTATACTCCACATAAGCTGCCAATTTTACATACTCTTCCTTATTTAATAATAATAACAGTCGTCCTTGTCTTATACTAACTACTACGTACATGGAACAGAGTCCTTATTGAGAAGCTTTCAGTTAAGATATTCGCCGCATTTTATGGAACCCGGCGATTCATTACCGCATTCACAAGAGCCCGCTACCTGTTCCTGTTCAGAGCCAGATAAATCCAGTCCATGCCCCCACCCACCCACTTCTTGAAGATCTATTTTCATATCATCGTCCCATCTACGCCTAGGTCTTACAAGTGATTTCTTTCCCTCAGGTTTTCCCCACCAGAACCCTGTATGCACCTATCCTGTCCCCCCATACGCGCTACATGGCCCGCCCATCTCATTCTTCTTCATTTCATCACCAGGATAATATTTGGTAAGGAGTATCGATCATAAAGACCCTCTTATGTAGTCTTCTCCACTCCTGTGTTACTTCGTCCCTCCTAGGCCCGATATCTTCCTCAGCAACCTATTATCAAACGCGTCTAGCCTATTTTATTTTAATATCATCGTGAATTTTTGAACATTAATACTGTTTTACAAATTTTTTACTGTTTTATAATAACCATGGCTCAACAGCCCTATATGGGCCCTCTAGCCTCCTCTTTTCGAGGTTACTAAGTCGTGCGCATTCGTGGCAGTTGGTGACAGGTCAGCTGGCCGCGCTAGTGTTCTATCGATCCTGATATGCCCGCCAGAGTCATCTGGCAGGCAGTCAGGAGACTTGAGTGAGAAATGGAGGCAATTTGGCTTACGCAACATTTTTATTCATGCCCGTAAGGTTCTACGTAAATCTACGACATGGGACCGACGGCTTTACTTCCCCTCCGAAGGAAGTGGTGCTCCGGATTTTTATCACCCTTAAAAATCCATCGACCTTGGTCGGGATCGAACCCGCGAACCTTGGGTCCAGTGGCGAGCACGCTAACCACTAGGTCGACACTTATTTATTTAAAGAACACTAAAGTATTCTTTAAAATATTAGATAAAAGAACCCCTACATATGTTTCGGCTTATCGATAAGCCATCTTCAGGTTTTTTTTAAAAACAAGCATTTGTGACACCCCCTGAAGATGGCTTATCGATAAGCGTCTAGCCTATGTTCCAGTGTGAGAGACCAAGTTTCACACCCACGTAAAACAACAGGCAAAATTATAGTTTTGTATATTTTGATCTTTATGTCTTCGGATCTTTGTCATATTATATATGCTGGTTATATTCGCAAAGTGTAGTAGCGTCGAATTGCAGTCGGTTCAAACTTACATCTTTTCGTTTTTCTCATGTTTTTACGAAAGTTGGGCAATATATTATTTTTTGGCGTAAAACGTCTTACATTTCGGTACACATAGGTGGGTCACCTCGGCGCTCGCGGTGTCAGACTTTCGCGTTACCTACGTTTCTTCACAGTGCTCCGCGCCTACTTCGACTACAGCAGTGAACGATACACAGTTTGAAAAGGTATACAAGAATCATCGAAAAATCTTGAAATCTGCCAAAATGGCGGCCATGTCAAAATCACCTACGATTTTCACACTCTCACCGTCTAACGTCTTACATTGCGGTACATATAGGTGGGTCACCTCGGCGCTGTTTTTTACAGGTTCACGATGCCGAGACTAACTAACGCACAAAAGCAAGTTACAGAGACATAAACACATACATATAACAACTTGTAAAAATTTCTGAAAAAATACGAACTCCAATACAGCCAACTTCTTTCTTTCTTTCTTTCTTTCTTTTCTTTCTTTCTTTCTTTCGCCCTTCCCTCACTCAAGCAGCTAAAACATTTTAACACCCGCAAAAAAAGATCGCCAACATTCAACTTGTCGGCGTGACGTTTTACGTACAATTTGCGGTTCAGTCGTACGTGTAGCTTGAAACACCGAAGACTTTTTTTTTTGTCATGTTCCAAAATGTTTCCTTATTTCGGGTCGCGAGAAGTTTGAAAGACAATGTGATGGACTACGCAAGTACAAGTGACAAATGGTCAAGAAAGTGTAAGTTTGAGGCACTGAGACTGGAAACCACAGCATCGATAATTTTCAAGATCCTGTAACCTTCCTTTGTATGAACCAGCGAGGTAGGATATTTGGAGGGGGGGGGGGAGAATGGTGTTGTAAAGCAGTTCTGAGATTTCATCACGAAGCATGAAAGTAAAATTTGTTAACACATCTGATACAGAACAGACTGGCTACTGGTCATGTACCAATAAACTCATTACCTACATGGAATGTGGCCCGTCACCTTGTAAACAATACTTTCTGCCTGTGGATCGAAATGAGCACAATCGGATACAATAGTGTAGTGCAGTTGGTACGTTGCGACGTGATCAACATTACTGCATTTTCCCTACTGGGTTGTGGATCGGATAGGTTAACTCAGCTTCAACATCGCTCACTTGTACAACAGCGAAGGTTTTCCTGACATTCTTCGATGTGTTCGCATAGCTGTGAAAAGCGACTGTTAGCTTCGTCATGTGTCTGTCCCGCGGCATGGAACATCTCGGCGTCTGATGGACATATTTTCGTGAAATTTTATACTTGGGGGGTTTACTAAAATCTGTTGAGAAAATTCAAGTCTGGTTAAAATCGCACGCAAATTATGGACATTGTACATGAACACCTACATACATCTATGTAGACTACTTTGGTTAACTAGCGTTACCATGGCTGGCCGTGAATAGTAATCGATAACGATAATATCGATAATTATCTGCCTTATTCTACATGCGATTTACAAGATGCGTAATGAAGGAAAATAAGTTACAATCATATTATTTAATATTTATTGATTTTGTCGAGGAATATGTAATTTGGTACGTACAAACACATTATGTGAGATATGTCGTTCTTAAGTAAATTCTGCAAAGAAGTAAACAGTACTAATGTTCTATGATATCTGTACAATTGTGAACAACAACGAAACATGTACCCACAGTGGATTAAACAGTGTTATCATGTGAGCAGTTTCCACGATGCAAAGATACAAACGATCCTGAATGCTTACTTTATGCGCAAACTTCATA
Organism: Reticulitermes speratus; assembly: GCA_021186555.1. NCBI lineage: Eukaryota > Metazoa > Arthropoda > Insecta > Blattodea > Rhinotermitidae > Reticulitermes > Reticulitermes speratus. Next base: position 22,360,783 of record JAJKFL010000427.1, on the reverse strand, counting down.
TCTTACTGTTTGCTTCAAGCGAATTCCGGAAGTGACAGGCCTTGGCTGCTTCCTCTGCCTAGTCTCACATTTGACTGTGCAGCGTCATGTATTCGCGCAGGACTTCGTACAAACTGCGACATGATACAGCATCGGCAAATACTCTTATAAATAAGTAAGGTATATTGCGAGATTTCACGCTTGCGCCGCCATTTACTTAAGGCTTTTGCTCTTCTGGGATGTTACACGGCGTAGGTTGGTATTTGCCGACGCTTCGGGACAACATTGTATCAGGTCCCATGATTCTTTACTCAAGGGTCAAGCACAAGCATTCCAGAATTATGATTACTCTTGGATTGCTTGACCCTTGACCGTTTGAACATGAGACCGATATGTTGTCTCGAAACGTCGGTAACCAACTACCAACCCGCGACGCGTAACATCCCAGAGAGTGAAGGCCTCGCGATATAATGCGTTCTAACTCTCGGTTTGGTGACAACAATCAACGGACGCTTGCAGCCAGGTACACGGAATTAAATCACGAACATTCATACAAACTTACCTGTTCAAGAAATGTTGGTAGGCAGCAGTTACAGACAAGGCGTTCAGCTACAAACTCGATATTGTCTGACAGATATAATCTGAGAAATAAGTTATTCTCAAAATGAAAATAGTAGTAGTGTTTTTTTTTCCAGTAGCGCAACAGCCCCTAGTGGACCAGGGCCTCCTCATTACCGAGGCTTCACGATCACACTCAGACACACCACACTCGGTAGGACTCCTGTGGACGAGCGATCAGCCGACACAGAGACTCTACCTGACAACACACAATACTCACGAGACAGAAATCCATGCTCCCCGCGGATTCGAACCCGCAATTGCAGCAAGCGAGCGACCGCAGATCCACGCCTTAGACCGCCCGGCCACTGGGATCGGCAGTAGTAGTAGTTACTACTAGTAACTGAGCAGGATCCTTTTTAAAAAGCTTGCTGTCTTTTGGTCAATATATTCCCTGAGTTTTATGCAGCTGGTAGGTTTAGTGTTCACGGTCCTAGTACTGTTAAGTAGTGGTAGGCCTGTTGCTACTAGTAATGACGATAGCTGCGGTCCGTGGATGATAATGATAGGAGCATAATATAAAATTATTTTATTTACGCTATAACATATTTCCCTATCCCAGTGGCCGCGCGGTCTAAGGCGTGGGTCTAACGGCCGCTCGCTTACTGGGATTGTGGTTTCGAATCCCGCCCAGGGCATGGATGTCTGTCTCTTGTGAGTGTTGTGTGTTGTCAGGTAGAGGTCTCCGCGACGGGCTGGTCCTCGTCCAGAGGAGTCCTACCGAGTGTGGTGTGTCTAATGATTGTGAAGCCTCGAAAAATGAGGCGGCCTAGGCCCCCAAGGGGTTGTCGAGCCATTGAAAAAAAATGACTTATTTACAATTTCAGTCACTGACAGCATTTGTAAGTCTGGTGGGTTCCTATCGTTCTCACAAGTTAATGCATGTGCTAGGCTTTAGTGCATTTTATTTTTAGTTTATGAACTTAAATTACCTAAATTTAAGACTCGCTACAAGATTTGTAGGGCTGGGAGTTCGTGAAATACTCTTAACACTGCTTGTCGTGCTTGGCACTGCCACTGCTTGTTCCTTTTTCTGTCTCACTGTCTTTTTTGCGTGTGTGTGTGAGAGAGAGATAGAGAGAGAGTTTGCGTGTTTGTTTTCTTGTAAAATGAAGATTACTGTTGGTGTCGTCGTATCATCATCGGCGTCGTCCGATATAATTGTGTACAATTGTTTACTGTTCTTAATAGGGACAAGCGAACGTTGTCCGACCGTTGGAATCGTTGAGACAGTGCCTGCAGGTAACCGCAGTACCGCTTATGCCGGCCACACACGTTCAGGTAGGCCTGTCAGTTTTGCCTGCACAGTTATGCCTGCGACAGGCCGCCGGAGCGTGTGTAGGGTCCGGCACACCTTTCAGTTAAAACTGTACAGGCGGCCGGAGCAAATACGAAAACTCGTTCGACCAACCGGCAGGCCTGAGGACTGTGCAGGCGTACCGGAGCGTGTGTAGGTTCCGGCCGGCTGGCCGGAACGGCGTCAGTTCAGGCCACGTGTTGAAACCTCATCACTGTATTTTTCTTTTCAAGTAATGGAGCCACTAATGAAAGGAGTTGTAAGTATGTTTCTTTATCCATTCGCAAATAATTATGCCAGTCTTTAGGGGCCAGCTTCAACTCAGTCAACAAATTTACATGGGAATACGTGTTTCTTTTTTGTAACCACTCTTTACACCACATTTTACGCTTATTTTTGCGCTTATTTTTACTCTTCATAGCTATTAGCAAGCCAACAATAGCGAGCGTGTCGTCGTCTGTTGAGGCCATGATCAAGACTAGCGGGATTCGCCTGAACGTGTGTGAGGACTTCAGTTTATCCGGCCGCCAATCTTCAGGCGGCCTGCGCAGGCAAAACTGACAGGCCTACCTGAACGTGTGTGGGGACTTAGTTTATCCGGACGCTATTTCAGGCGCCATGCGAGGCAAAACTGAAGGCCTACATGAACGGTAGGCGATTAGAGTAACTGACGGAAGTCAGCCCGTTGAGGACACAACAGCCCTCGCAGGTTAGTGTATGCGTGTTATAACCGTCTTACATTTTGTTGTTTATTACGAGTATTTTCTTATTCTTTGCTCTCAAACAAAAAAGACAGACTTTATATAGCCTATATCTGTAAATCACACGAGTTTGGCAGCATCATTCCACCAATGTTCCACATCCGTTTTCCTTTCAGCGACCACCCACGCTGTACATATATTATCAGTTGACAGCGTCGCTAAATACATGTAAAATACTTCGCTTCTTCAGCATACAAACAACCAGAGACTAGGCTGGTGCAATTCGTCGAACTGTCCCAGTATTATAATACGTTGAACGAACAATGGCGTGTTTAGAAACTGGACGTGTCTACGCCGCTTGCCGGACAGCTGACACTAGTCATCCGGATTTTCCAAGTTCCTTTCCGAGGGTGAAATAAATGTATTGGAACCCACTCTGCGGAAACTAAGATGCTGTAAGCTGTTTACAAGGATGAAAGTTCAGTCCTCTTCAGAACGTGCTCCGTCAGCATGTACACACTTGTTGCGCTGTGCCGCAAGCAATTCTCATACTAAATGTTTGAATCGTCAGCAGTGTGTTCAGTTATGTCTACTTCAGCAGGCATTTCAAGCGTATTAAGAGGAAAAGTCATAGGTAGTGTGAAGTAGGGATGCCGTCATGCCGTCTGCAGCACAAGCTGACCCCAGTGGGTAGGTACAGTGCCACTTGTAGTACACGAACACTCATAGACAAGGTATAGTTGAGTTACATGCACAAAATCCCCGTCAGCTTATATGACAACCTTCAGCGTGAGTCACACAAACCTTACGGCCCTCCTACGTAAGCAGAGCTATACTGTCACCTCCGCCGCTCTGATAGCAGAAACACACTGATCTACGCGCACACCACTTCGCGCACTTTCCCGACTTGTGACATCAGCCTAGGCTTGCTAACGCTACCTGCGTCTGAAGTTGGAGACCTCGTGGAATGAATTCTGCTATAGCTATCGACAAGGCTGTACTCCATAACGTAAATAGTAAAGATGTTATTGTGCACACAGTGAAGGCGTATGTAGGAGTGGAGGTGTGTTTTCATGCGTTCTTAACCTCCGAAGTAGATGGAAGTGAGTGGTTAGCTTCACCCTGCAGCCGCTTTACCCCCGGGGAAAGAGCCCCCGATACCCAATGAATATGAGGCTGGGTGGGCGCCAGAGCCGGTCTGGAAGCTTTGGAGAAGAGAAAGTCTTTTGCCCCTGCCGGGAATCGAAACAGGATTCCTCGGTCGTCCAGCTCGTAGCCAAGTCACTATAGCTACTGAGCTATCGCGGCTTTATACTCGATGATTTGATACACAGAATTACCGACGGCGTCATTCGCAGTTGATTAATCGCACTTGAAAGTGAGCGGGGATAACTCAGTTGCGACGGGTTGGACATCAGAGGAATTATTTTTCCATTCCCGGCAAGGGCGAGAGATTTTTCTCTTCTCCAGTTTCCAGAGCGATCTAGACTCTTACTAAATGGCTACCGGGAGATCTGTCCCCGGGATAAATTTAAATTGCCGTGGGCGTGAGGCTAACCACTCACTTCCATCTAGTGCTGAGGTTTAGAGTGCATGGCGCTATACCTCCACTTTTCTATATGCCGTCATGTCGTGCAGAGGGACTTCAGCTTGAAATAGAGAGTAATACAGTCAAGTTCAGCGAACGTCTGCACATGCAACACTAACATAATTTGTGAAATGCATATAGGAGACATAAAAGTAGCATTTATGGCCTCGGGCAGACGGGCAGACGTGACCTCCATATGTTTTTTTTTACTTTGTCCGGATCGCCCAAATTCAGTCCTGAAATAGAGCAAATTTTGGGGAGGTTGATGGAGGTATGGAGGAAATAAGTTTATAAATCCCCACCCCAACGCAATCCAGCGCACAAGCAAAATGTGATACATGTAATATTATCCATGTTTCGTGCAGTAAACTAGTTCAGTTGTTGGAATAAATTTTGCGAACTAAAATATAATACGTTATTCTAAATATAATACATTACGTTATCAAAAGATTTGTGGATTATATAAGACAGCTGCTTTGTTGCAACTGTAAAGAGTATTAATACCAAAGTTTACAGGTTTCATAACGTATGTTTTTACGTACCGATACTCCTATGTAATGTCACATGGTCTTACATGATAAATTGTCACGTGTTGCGCTCAGACTTAATATCTTGTGTTCACGTGACCCGCGATGGTGAGCATGTTGCACCACATGGTGAAAGATTCCGTCTTTGGTATTCCAGTTTCGTGGCCATTTATAACTTACTGCACCACAAAGACGTCTGAACACTTGGCACAGAGTTGATGAGTGATAGTCTGACCATGTTTGTTTATTTACTGAGTTGTGGCTCGTTTTTTATATCAATCAGTGCTTGTGTAACACCAGCACTTGAGGAGCACACATTCCATTAAGTGAAGGCATAAGTACAGTGGAGCCTCGAACTTCGAACACAATCCGTTCCAGGAGACGGTTCGACTTTCAAGTTGTTCGACTTTCGAGTTAAATTTCTCCATAAGAAATAATGTAAATTGAATTAATCCGTTCCAGACCCCCAATATTTACCCAATATAAAACATTTTAAGTGCCTATTTCAAAAAGATCGTATTGGTAAATAATAACAAAACAAGTATATTTAATTTCAATAATTGAAAATTTTTATTTATAATAGTACATACATAAAAATATTGTATAATAATCAATCAATAATAATAGTAGGAGGGATATTACTGTTCACTGGAAGGTGAATTACCCTTCTTTCATCTGGACCAAGCAGAGAGAGAAGGCGACCACGTGATTCTTTGTTCGACTTTCGAGTTTTTGTTCGAGTTTCAAAACCGGATTTTCCTCGAATTTTTTCTTCGAGTTTCAAGTTGTTCGAACATAAAACCGAAGTTCGAGGGTCCACTGTATTTACATTGGTCCACTCCTTATTTTACTTTTTAGAGAAAAGCGACTACTAGCTTCGTCATGTTTGTCTGTCCGTTCGCATGGAACAACTCGGCTCCGACTGGACGGATTTTCGTGAAATTTGATATTTGAGAATTTTCGAAATCCGTTGAGAAAATCCAAGTTTCATTGAAATCCGACAAGAATATGGGATACTTTACTTGAAGACCTATGTACGTTCATAATGATAAACTTTTCAGACAAACGTTGTAGAGAAGATCAGAACACACATTTTATAGTCAATAACTTCTTCCGAAAATTGTGCCGTTTATGAGATAATGTGGAAAAATATGGCACAGCGGGATAGGCCACGGATGACAATATAATACGGGGCATTCGTTTGGCATGCCGGGTAACTAAGGTAAGAACACGGACACACACTCGCAATATTTAATACTTATTGCTGCATAATTGATTAATTCCGTCTGATCTCGTAAAATGTTTTATGGCAACACTTGCAAAAACTGGGAACCTCCGCAACGACTTATCTGTCATTACGGTCTGTTTAGCCAAATTGTGCGTCTAAAGAAGGCCATGAGCGAACAAACATTCTTTTGTTTCAATGGAGCGTTCATATGTAACGTGTGAAAAGAATGCAAATCAGTTGGAATATAATTTCTTTGAAAAACTAATACGTTTAATTTGCATTGTTGCCGGTGACATAAATTTACCATAAAAGCGTTGTTGTGCAATGTTAAGTATTTTTATATATTTGACAGTAACATGTAACTGGACAACAACACACACAGAATGCATTGTTGTGTTTCTGCTGCAAAATGTTTACGCGAACGCGCCACAATGTTAAAGTTATACGCACATTTCCTATCTTTTCCTACGACTGCCCCTTCAAAACGTAGTAGTTACTGTACTTTATGTACCACCTGAATTTTTTTTGGTGGTACAACAGCCCAACTACCACCAGGTTTAACATTCAAAATGTCTACGTTCTGCCCTCACAGTGTATGTGTTTTGTATGTATGTAAAGGTAAAGTTCTCCCTAGAACAGGCCACGAAGGCCCAGAGGGGGAGTAGAGGTATAGCTCTACTCTTTCTTTAACCTCGGCACTAGATGGGGGTGGGTGGCCAACTCCACGCCCCGGCCGCTTTACCCCCGTGAAAGAGACCCGGTACCCATTGTATAGGAGACTGGGTGGGCCCCAGGGCCGGTCTGGACGGGTGCAGAAAATCTTGCCCCCAACGGGATTTTCTTTTTTTGCCTGTCCGGGGTTTTTTCCCTTTGATCCATTTTTGTACTGTTTAAATCCTTTCGTCCTTCATGTCACTTTACGTTCCATACTACCGTCCTTACGACAAACACAACACAAACGTCCATGCCCCCGGTGGGATTCAAACCCACGATCCCAGTAAGCGAGCGGCCGCAGACCCACGCCTTAGACCGCACGGCCACTGGGATCGGCTGGATTCGATCCCCGGACCGTCTAGCCCGTAGCCAGTCGCTATACCGACTACGCTATCCCGGCCCCTTTGTATGTATGTCAGAACAACTATTTCCCTACACAGCACTAACTGATTGGTTTTTTATAACTGAGACGGAGTGTGTTTACTGCGCGGTACGAACTGAATCTCGAAATATAATTCACGTTGAATATCGTTGTGTTAATGTACAATTACTTAAAATTATACAGCTGTCGCCAGTACTTTTCGTCTAACCTTGAGGAACACAGGGTATACAACGCTTTATGTTGGAAGAGAAAAACAATCGCGCAGACAAAAATTCATTTTATCTCCACTATACGGGTACCGGCAGTACAGCGCGGAGAGGGATGGATCAGTCTCAAGATGCAGCTGAGTTGGATATTATAATGCACACATTGGATCAAACTGGTTTGCCACGGACTATTCAGATCCGTGTGATACGCTCTTCATGCTTCTTAAAATCCTTTGTGCTGAGTCACACTGAATCTTCGGTGGGGGAGATTCATGAAAAGAAACAGCCGGTAGGTGTTTGTACTGCTTAGCTGAACAACTGCATGCGGTTGCGATGGTGGTGTAATGGTGAGCATAGTTGCCTTCCAAGCAGTTGATCCGGGTTCGATTCCCGGCCATCGCACTTTTTATTTTTATTTTCTTGGTATAGATTCGGGTAGGTAGCTGTCGATTTACTAGAAACTCACACTTTTGTTTTCTCAACAGCCTAAAATAGTGAGTCACGAAACAGTTGCACGCGATGTGGTACCCACATCTCCACGCACAAAATATGTTCCTGGACTGTTAAAGATGTTACAGCAAGAAGCTGTCAGTAGTTACGATAAAACAGTAGCACCAATGTCGATTACACCTTACTGTATGGCAGTGAACGGTGATGTAGTTGTTCCCAGCTGTCTCTTCGAGTTTGATATTCCGCCATCCCACTTATTTTCTCTGGTATTAGAAGATAGAATTCCGCTCGAGTTAGAATACTATCTACTACATACACTAGGCGATAGTAGTGTGACGGTGTTGTAAGGGCCTTATAAGTAGTTGATCTGTGTTCGATTCCTGGCCAACGGGTTTTGTTTAATGCAGGTAGGCCAACAGTGTGCTTGTGAGGACAGTTACTGGACGGACGCCTGCACAAAATTACGTAAACCGACTAGTAGCTGCGTCATGTCTGTCCGTCCGCCCGCATGAAACAACTCGGCTTTCGCTGGACAGTTTGTCATTATGTTTTATATTGTGGGAGGGGGTTTACTGAACTGTGCCCAGAAAATTTAAGTTTTGTTAAAATGTAACAAAACTAACAGGAACTTTACATGAAGACCTACGTACATTTATATGACTGCTTTGATTACTAGCAGATTCCTGTCGATAGCAGTCGATAAGAATAATAATCGATAGTAAACTGCTTTATATCTTTCAGCGATTTACATGGTGCATAACTAAGGTAAAGGAAAATATGCAATCATAATAGTTAATATTTATTGATTTTTCTTCATGGCACAACAGCTTCTAGTGGGCCATGGCCTCCTCATAATCGAGGCTTCGCGATCACACTCAGACACACCACACTCGGTAGAACTCCTCTGAACGAGTGATCAGCCCGATGCAGAAACCTCTACCTTACGACACAAAACACTCACAAGAGACAGACATCCGTGACCCCGGCGGGGTTCGAACCCGAAATCCCAGCAAGCGAGCGGCGGCAGACCCACGCCTTAGACCTCGCGGCTGCTGGAATCGGCATATTTATTGATTAGGTCTAGCAATATGAAATTTGGCACGTAAATTATGAATATACCTACAAAGTATGTTCGAAATATTGTTAAGTCAGTAATTACAAAATATTTTTTGAGATATATATTTGATATTATGCATCATAAATTTAACAAAATCAATGTAGATATATAAATAGCAAGTTTTGCAAAAGAGTAAGGTAATATGCGCTAATAATAATAATAATGAGACTGTAAATATGTACACAGTTGGAAAAAACAAAACTTAAGATTTTAATTGGATCATATAGTATGACCATCTGACAAGTGTTCAAGGTGCAAAGATCCGAAAGCGCCTCGGTGTTACGTTACAGCTACATTTCCTATCTTATGTTGTATTTAATGACGATGTCAGTAGCTCACACTGGGTCTGTATAGCTACGGTTATTGAACCGTGAAGACGCGAAGATGCAGTGCTGGCACTTAACGGCTATGCTCTTCATGGTTTATTAAGAGACGCTATAGTGAGTTTTCCCGTGATGTTTAAAAGGCCGATACATACGGTGCGTATGTCTAAGCGTGTTTGATGCATTTATATCACTTGTTTTCATCCCACCTTGCTGCCGGTCCCATTAAGACATTATCACATGGCTTCTGTGAAGCAGTTGCCGAACCAGTTTACTTATATATATGTATATATATATATATATGAAGTTTTTTATTATCGAAGTGCCCCGCAGCAGTTGCTACGGAAGCACTTCAACCTTGAAGGCTTATTGTGCAACACTGTGATGAAGATGATTGTTTCTTTTCTGCTTTCCATTTTAATGGAGCACCGGAACCGAAGTACTCGGAGAAAAACCTGTCCCACTGCTGCTTTGTCCACCACAAATCCCTCATGTACCGACCCGGGATGGAATCCGGGCCTCCGCGGTGAGAGGCCGGCGACTAACCGCCTGAGGCATGGCACGGGCTATATAAGACGTTACCGAATAGTGGATTGTTTAACGATATATATCATCCGTGCTGAGGCCAAAGAAAGAAGTGCCATTACTTATTATTTTGAATTTAGTAGCAGCGTCATAATCAAGCCCAGAACTCTCTGAGCACTAAACATACATGCCACTGGGGTAATAAAATGAATACACAGGGACTGTTTTATCTGACAGCTGTCGCTAATCACTTCCCTTCTGCTCGCTTAAGCTATGAAACTTCGACATGCAAAGAAATACAGGGCATACACAAAAGAATGGTGCGGTTTCAAAAGTGAATAAAAAATTTATGTCTCACATTACACGGGCACAACATACACCGTCAGCGGCGGCAACAGTCCAAGTTTCTCATGCGCTACCAGCAGTTCGCTTCTCATGCTTACTTCGTGGCCGCGGGGCCAGTTTCAAAGATGGCGTTGCAGCAGGAGAAGGCTTTCTGTGTGCTCCGTTTTGAGGTGTCCAGATCTGTGATTACAGTGCAGCGTGAGTTTCGTGCACGGTTCTTTCTTTGGGGGTTCGTTAAAGACAGCGTTTATGTACCACCATTGCCCACGTCCATCCATGAAATTCGTGATCGGATAACGCATGCACTGCAGGCCATTACAGCGGACATGCTACACCGGGTCTGGGATGAGTTTGATTACCGTGTGGATGTGTGTCGTGTGACCCAGGGTGCACACATTGAAGGATTGTAATTACCAAATGAGAAACTTGGACATTTGCCGCCGCTGACGGTGTATGTTGTGCCCGTGTAAGGTGAGAAATACATTTTTTATTCACTTTTGATACCGCACCATTCTTTTGTGTATGCTCTGTATGTGATTGTTAGATGTGACGTTTGTCTTCGCAACGAAGGCTAACATTTCCAACACCTTCTTTAAATGTTGTGAGTTACGAACCTAATATTGATTGCAATATATTGAAGTGAAACTTAGGGGTCTCGAGTTACGGCAGTTTGGAACAGCGGCGAGTACTGCGCTGCCTGCCGTTATACTAAACGATCTGTGTGAAGTTATTTTTATTATTTATTATTATTATTATTTACTGCAATTGGGTTTTCACCCGGTGGCAGTAGTCCTTACACTAGTACACACAATACAAATGTTTTCACCCGGTGGCAGTAGTCCTTACACTAGTACACACAATACAAATGTTTTCACCCGGTTGCAGTAGTCCTTACACTAGTACACACAATACAAATGTTTTCACCCGGTGGCAGTAGTCCTTACACTAGTACACACAATACAAATGTTTTCACCCGGTTGCAGTAGTCCTTACACTAGTACACACAATACAAATGTTTTCACCCGGTGGCAGTAGTCCTTACACTAGTACACACAATACAAATGTTTTCACCCGGTGGCAGTAGTCCTTACACTAGTACACACAATACAAATGTTTTCACCCGGTGGCAGTAGTCCTTACACTATTACACACAATACAAATGTTTTCACCCGGTGGCAGTAGTCCTTACACTAGTACACACAATACAAATGTTTTCACCCGGTGGCAGTAGTCCTTACACTAGTACACACAATACAAATGTTTTCACCCGGTGGCAGTAGTCCTTACACTAGTACACACAATACAAATGTTTTCACCCGGTGGCAGTAGTCCTTACACTAGTACACACAATACAAATGTTTTCACCCGGTGGCAGTAGTCTTTACACTAGTACACACAATACAAATGTTTTCACCCGGTGGCAGTAGTCCTTACACTAGTACACACAATACAAATGTTTTCACCCGGTAGCAGTAGTCCTTACACTAGTACACACAATACAAATGTTTTCACCCGGTGGCAGTAGTCTTTACACTAGTACACACAATACAAATGTTTTCACCCGGTGGCAGTAGTCCTTACACTAGTACACACAATACAAATGTTTTCACCCGGTGGCAGTAGTCTTTACACTAGTACACACAATACAAATGTTTTCACCCGGTGGCAGTAGTCCTTACACTAGTACACACAATACAAATGTTTTCACCCGGTGGCAGTAGTCCTTACACTAGTACACACAATACAAATGTTTTCACCCGGTGGCAGTAGTCCTTACACTAGTACACACAATACAAATGTTTTCACCCGGTGGCAGTAGTCCTTACACTAGTACACACAATACAAATGTTTTCACCCGGTGGCAGTAGTCCTTACACTAGTACACACAATACAAATGGACATATAAATATACATAAAAATAACAATACAAAACAAACTATACACAATTACAAAACAAAATACATACAGTAAATACAAGTACATACATTAGAACACCGTACACACATTACAAAAACATCCACACCTTACAAAAGCATCCACTCCTTACAAAACCATCCACACCTTAAAAAACATCCATTCCTTACAAATACATCCACACCTTACA